>JAVKLF010000038.1:11772761-11785502 GCA_034783495.1 Millerichthys robustus
GGATGGATGGATGGATGAGTTCTGTGGGCTGAGACGGCTGTGAGGAGACACGAGTTGAGGATGGGAGTTCTCCTGCCGCTGGGTAGGGGGCGCTCGTGAGCTCAGAGATTACTCTGCAGCTGAAGAAGAAGTAACAATAAGGTATGTAGAATCTTATAATTAGCAAAGCAAGTGCATCATTTGTTTGGTGCCTGTTTTGTAAACTTTCGTAAAGTCCTGCAGTGATCAATTTACTTTCTTATTTTTTTCTGATTTTGCTGCCTTTTTTCCCAACTTGTGACACTATCAGGACTCTGATGGGATATTATGAGCGGTGCATGGCCTTCGTTCGTAATTGAAGGTAGGACAAAACTCTCTTTGAATGTAATGTGCACCAAGTGAGCTACAGTTTGATTGTGTAAAGAACGCTGGTATGAGATATGAAACACAACTCGTTAACTTTCAAACGGTTCATATGTTGGTAAATCTGACTCTGATGAATTGAGTGCCTCACCAGCTCTGAACATCACTGCACTTCACTGAATCAAAGACACCCTCCTCCTTACCTACCAGTGTTCTGAACAAAGACAAGGATTGATACTGTATGTTCAGATTATGTTGTGTATAACTTTCAGCAACTGCACGTAAACTTTTGCACACAGGAGTCAGGTTTTGACACGGCATGTTTCAGCTGGCCTGAACATGCATGTCAGTTAGGTACAAAGTCAGGGGAAGTCTTGTACCTTTCGATTGCAACTGACATCCCATGACTGCCTCTCCTCCCGCACCAGCAGCCAAGACACTAAAATATTAGTCAGGTGTTGTAAAGAAAAGACACGCATTTTTTAAAAATCCACTCTATGATAAGATGAAAGATGTTAAAATTGCTGAAGGATCCTTTGGATAGAGTTTAATATTTGCTTTATTTGAGGACAAAAAGATACATCTTGTCTGATCATTCACTTTACTCACATGGATTTAGGATGGATTAGATCAAACCACTGAGAGAGATTCTGAGTAGAACCTATGATTTATTCTGCCTTGTGAGGAAACGGGATGCTGCCTTATTTTTTCCTTGCCAGTGTTAGACAATGAGACGAATGGTTGCATTAAAAGATAAAAAGAAAGAGGACATAAACTGAATACAAAGGGGAACAAAAGTGTAGCTTCAGAGATATGAACTATAATTCTTTCAATGACGTAAGCATTGACCTGTGGTAACATTTTTTGCCCCGTACTCCCTTTTTTTTGTGCCATCTGCATTTTTCCTCTGAAGATTTCTACAATACCATGTAGCCCTGGAAATGGATCAGCACCACAGAATCTTATCTGATTTGAACTATTTTCTCATTCTTGTCTTTTCATTCGGTGTATATTAGTACATCTGTTCTTTCTGTGGCAACTCTGTGCCTTGGAGAACGGTATGAGTTTATGTTTGACTCGGTGTGTTTTTCAGTGTATTGCTGGAATTGTTTAAAGCCCACTGAGTCCTTCTCTCGTGACATATCTGAGAAGTGATTTCGTCTGCTGGGCACCTCAGGTCTGACTACAGGCTATGAACAGGCATGATTGTGATCTCTCCTTTTTGTTCTTGACTGAACAGCAAATACCACACTGTGGATCTGGCTTCCTATTTCCCTTTGCAGCTTTCTTTCTTTACAAAGCACCACATTAAACAAATGGCTACGTGACCTATGCCTTTAATATGCCTACACTGATTTGAACAATAAGTTTGTGTTTTTGTTCGGCTGCCGTCACTTTGAGTCATGCCTGGAGAGCAGCCAAACGACATGCAGCCAATCCACATCATACCAACATCTTGTGTTTCTCTATGATTCTGTCACAGAGCGAGTTAGGTTCATCTAAACACAGGGTTTTTTCCAACTTCTCATTGATGTTTAGTGAGTTACCCCACTTTATTGGAGGGAATTAACATCCAAGTAGAAGATAAAGACTTTATTTGTCCTAAAATGTTCATTTGTTTTGATTATATCACAGAAGTTGGATTAAAAAATAAGTCCATTAATAATACTTTATATTATGGAGCCCAGGCTAATTAATTTATTTTTGTAAAGCCTCTTAACTTTGCGATATGAATTATTTGTGAAGAAAAAGTCTTCTGAGCTGACAGAATAAGATGTTGCTGTATATCCCGGTGAAGTGGAACAGTGCTCATTTTTGGCGTCCAGCTTGATATCGTCCGGTGACTAATGATTGTTCCAGTTTGAAACTATTCTTTGCGATGATTGGCTGGGGCTTCAGGCCAACGCAGAACAGGAGTGGGGACAGAACATCTTCTGGGTATAACATTGAGTTCTTTGTGAAAGATCTTCGTGTCCGGTTGGTGTAAAGTTTCAAGCATTCCAGTATACATATGTGGTATGGAGTTATAGGTTATATATGTGTATATGTTTATATAAAGAACTATACAGCTTCTCAACCACATAAATGTAATATGATTCCATCAGAAAGAAGGTCCTTAAGAAATTATGATAAATTATTATTTTTGTGTTTTTCATTAAAAAAATTGCCTAGATACATATTGGAAACAATGTGCTATAAATCAAACCTATTAAACCAAATAAAAATATAAATATTCTGATGGTATTTCAGGGATAAAATGGAAATAAAATATATTTAGTTAGCATGAGGTTTATGAGGGGGTCCTTGGAAAATTTTCACCCCTGTAAGGGGTCCCCAAGACCCCAAAAGCTTAAAAACTCCTGATCTATACAGTGTGGCATTTACCATCTTAATGTGCTGTCGCTGATAATTAATCTGGAGAGCAGTAGTTTCTTAGCAGTGGCAATTCCTAATTGCATTCATGGGCTCTTTATGGCACAAGTAGGGAGGCCTAGTCCAGAACCGCACTCAAAACCTCTTCAAGTGCTGTTAAGATTACTGCTTATTGCTTTAATGTGTTCCCTTCTTTTCCCAGATCTGCACTAGAGCTGAATAATTTGTTCTGAATAGCGGTTTAAAATCAATTCAAGGCAACACTTGGCTGGGACACACAAATGGATAACCTTTATAATAATCGTTTTAACAAAGATCAGTAACCTCTTATGACCCAATAATTCAGTTTCAAGAAGGGCAAATTAGTTCAACTTTTATTGTGCGGAAAACTCATGGAAATAAACATAAATGATATTTGATGTATTATATTGGAAAAAAAATCTTAGTGAATTATTGAGTCCAAAATCACTAAACAGAGGTGCTTGTCATTTTTTTACTCTTCTGATAAATTATTTATTCAACAAAACGGTGAATAAAGTTTGTCTGTATGTCAGTCTGTTTGTCTGTATTGTTACTAAAAAAAATCTCATTACCACTGGACAAGTTTTATTGAAACCCTTAGAAAGTAATCACTGGATGGGAATTTAAATTTAAAATAAGATTTTTAAAAAAAGACTTGAGTAAAACTGTTACAATTCTGTCATTTCTAAACATATTGTGATTTTAAACAGGTGTAAAAAGCAGCAGGTCATATGCATTTCATCAAGGAACACTGTATTATCTAATTTTGGGGTAAAATCACTTGTTATTGTTTATCTTGACATTTCTTTTGGAACGTTTGAAAATAAGCGACTTTGTGCATACATTTTTCCACCGATGGGGATTGTCTGCCCCAGCCTCTCATACCTTGCAGCAAAGCTGACAGCTGTAGCTGCACCGACCTGCAACCTGCCAACACTAATATATACATCATGCTCGATGAGCTGGAGTTAGGGAGCAAAACACACATTGCATGGTTTTCTCTGATGCAATTAAAGAGCACTAAACCATGAGCAGTGGCTTAGTCTGTTCCATATCCATGAAGCAAAATATTAGATTGTCCAGCTCCCTATGCTTGAATACTGTGAAAGTGGAAAGAAGATGGGGAACTCCCTGTAGGAGACCTAGAAATAAGCATGCACCCAGTCTGGTTTACGGATAAAGATTACCAAGCCAGATAATTGAAATTACATAAAACTCCTACAGTGTTGTTAGCACTTTAAAAAAAATGTGTCAGCAATTCATCTCCCACTTAAAAAAATGAAACATAAATGAAACACTTCTTACAAAGGATGTGTTGTTATCACCTATATAAGAGATTCAACATTTTGATTGAAGCCTGGACTTTTATTTTGGTCTCATAAGATAATTGTTTCCTTAGTTTTTGTGCGTAAAAGCTAAATAGTTTGAGAGTTTGTAGAAACAGTGCAATTCACTTCTCTTCTGTAGCAGCCCTGATAAAAACTCTGTCAAAAGTATGTGTAACTGAAATTGCCTTTGTTTTCTGTTGCCTTTAAGGCCAGAAAACATTTATTAGAGACATGTTGTAATTTTAGATCTATTGGCTAATATGTCATCGTTAAAAGGCAGAGTAAGTTGTAAGATCATGTTGTCCATTTGAGATCCAAGAGGACCAGTGAAGATCTGACAAAGTTATTTGATGAAAAGACTACACTTCCTGTCTGATAAGGTTTAGGCTAAAAGGCAAAGCTTTTTGAAGACTGATGCCAATCAGACGTGATATGCAAAAGAGGTCAAGATTTACATTTTCTTCCTTCAAACAACAGATGGATTTATGTCGCTAATGCCTTTAATCTGTAGAGGAACAGAGAGCAAAAACACATGCATTATTTATTCAGTGCGGCTGAATGCATAATGTTAAGTCTGTTCAATAGAACTATTGTCTCTGAGGTCTGCATCCATGTCAAAGAAACAACAGCGTCTTTACAAGAACGAACCCTTTCTGAAACGGAGCTTCTTTTGCAGCGAGGTTCAAATCCATCTTGATGTTTTAAAATAATCAATCTAATTACAAGGCTTCCATTTGCATCGTGAGAAAAAATGTCACATCAGTGAGATTTTAAAAACATATTTACGGAGGCTGTGGCACTGAGTGTATCTGCAGATATTGGATTTTGCTGTGGAGGGAGCAAATGGGTCGGGGTAACATTGAGCACAGGGGAAACGACGACAAAACGAGACGAGGAGGGGGTGGGGTGGGGGTACAGATAAATATGAAAAGCAATAAGTCAGACATCAATGGTACAGATAAAGAAAGTACATTAATGGTTGCTTGCAGACAAACAAATCTTTTAAACTGTGTGGTGCAGTATCACAGCAGTCACTGTGTAAAAACGTCAGAGACAACTAATATTATTGTATTGATTCTGACAAGTTTTAGCTTGTAACAAAGTTTCATGTGATTCCAACAAACATTAAAAATAACCCTTAACCGAATCTAACCTAGACCTCTCTTTTATCCACATTAAAATAGCAACTTAAAACACAAATGTGTCCTGAGCCACTTTATCGGACCACATTCTGCTCAGATGATGTGACTCAAGCAAAATTACCAATAAATAAAATCTCTTTTGGTTTCCAGAAAAAAAAAAAAAAATCTGGTGAAAATCATATCATCAATAATTCCAGGGACAGCTGCTAGCTTATTGCATGTGATTTTGATAAAACGTTGTAAAAATAAACAATGTAATTTCTGTAAAATTTTACTAAACAGAGTTCTAGGAACACTTGCCATGAACCAACAATAAGGATGATTTTGTTGTGTAAATACTTTACTCACTGGAATTGACTAATTGCTAAAGTAATAAATAGCAAAATACATTAAGTCAATCATGATATAAAAAGCTTAAGTTTGTAATGATATATTACATGTGCCCATACTTATGCATAGCCTATATGTACACGGCATTTTTTTTGTACAAAATAAATAAATAAAAAACAAAACGGCCTGACAGCCTGTCACTGAGCAGTCAGAATTTATAGAGTTGAAAGCGTCAGTGTGTGCCTTTGTAAGCACAAGTCTGCTGACACTAAGCTCTGCAGATTGCAAATAATTTTATGCTCCTTTACTCCTAGCATATTTCATCTGTTAAATTCTGATGCTTCTGCAGGGACAAGTTCATGAGAGGGAGACTGCTGATGTTGCAAATAAAAAAAAACGAGCCTGATAAATCTCGATGCACAAGAACCCAGTACGTCCTATGTGTCACCAGTACGGGCACACAGTATAAAAACGCTCTCAAACTGGTTTCATGAAGGTGACAGTGAGTTCGACACAGAGCCATGGCTTTCATAGATACTGCCTGAAACTAAAAACACAATTTTGGGGAATTCAGATGAGCAGCGAATTCACATCAGGCAGTAGAAACATCTGCAGGAATTATTAGCTGTAATTATATCAGACTAAAAGAATCAGAAATGATTAGAAGTAATTATGTCAGCTTAAAAGAATCTCAAAAGAAATGTTTCAGTCTTGAGAAATTCAAAAAAAAAAAAAAACAAAACAAACAAAACCGAGTTTTGGAGCTAAAGAAAGTTTGATCTATTTTTAGTAAAATGCACACCAAGAGATGCTGTAGTGAGCATCAGTGTACAGTATGTGGTGTCATAATTAGGGCTCACTGATGTCAATTTGTTTTTGGAAATTAATCAAAGTAAATGTGGATTGAATGCTGAGTTAATCCATCACAAGTCAGTCAGAAGCATCACGGAGTACATTTGGTGAAAGTGACACCTGCAGCTCCCTCAGTCATTAATTCTAATGGATAGAAAATGCATGAAATGAAATGCATATGAATCCTATTTTGTTACGGTAATAGATGTATTTGTGCATTAGGTGCATATAGATTAGATACATTTGTTATAATTAGTAAAACAAAAAGGTCTTCCTGACTGCCTATTTTGTCATTCTCTGCAGTGTTTGCTGTCAAACTGACACATATTAGATGAACCAAGGCTACTGAAGTTTGTCAACAAATCAGTATGGTAAATATTAATCAGTGAGAGCAACAGATTTATTCAGTAAGTTGTCCCCTTCCTTTATTCCATCATCATTACTGACCATAACGCTGATAAAATATTTGGGAAAAAAAAGAAAAATTACAAACTATCATATATTTACATTGATTTATTTAGACAACCATTCAAATAGTAGCTGCAAAATATGTAAATGAGTGCCACAGTCACAACGCAGCTGATCACTGCTTTGCATAATGAGTACCACTGCGAAGCTGCCTGGATTTATTTATAAAACCCATTTAACCCACTTGTCACAATGCACTTTACAAGGAATCAGAGGATATGAACGTGCATGAAAAGAAGCTAAAAAAATCAGTTTGGTAAATTTTGTATGCGCTGACAATTGTTTGTGACTTTCATTGTAACAGCAAACATTTCAAAGCAGTATCAGGAAGTACATGACAGACTAACAAGAGGACCTGAAAGGCCCCTTAAGCAACTAAATGTAATAGCTGCGCGACAACTGTACTGTCGAGAGCCCTGGAGTTTCCTGTCATTTCATCAGGCTGGTGCAGCGGCTGCTCAAAACGTGCCTGTTTGCAAGAGGGTGATTGCAGCTTGCAGCTGTGTGCTTGTGTGTGCCGCTATAATAAACAAAAATAAATAAATAAATGAAAGGAGGAGGGAGAAGAAACAACCTAAAGTGAGGCTCGTGCACAGTGCAGACCCACACAGACATAGAAGTTACAGTTCTGCAAAGAGAAGAAACTGCTCATGTTGCTTTAAAAAAAAAACAACACAAAAAACAAAGAATTTCATAAATGAGAAAGAAATAAAGCCAGAAAGCATCTGCATCCTCTAATATGAAGATTATATGAAACATTAGAGTTGATATTTGACTAAAAAGCAAAATGTGAAATAAAAATTAACCACAAAAGGGAGAAGCCACATGCTTACCTGTAAACGTTAGAGTTTCTTTTCCAACCCATATGTGGGGAACATGACAACTACACAGATAAAGGTTAGAAATACCTATTTAAAAATGGAGTACTCCTTGGTTGTGATTGAAAATCCTCATGCACCCCAGAATATGTCTGCTAAAAAGCAAAGATCTGAGAATCCATCTCCACGTCCGTGAGTGTGAAGATTGGGCTTTAAACATTTTAAAACTTTAAAAAAAAATCCAATAATTGTGAAGACAATTGAAAGAGTAGTTGATCAGATAATGGCAAGAAAAGATAGATATATTTATTCATATAGTTCTATATTTAGATTTAGACAAAGGTGGCTGACTAAATCTGCACGCCCACAGAGAGTCTCAGTATTTAAAACATTGCTTTATGCTGCTTTAGGAGAATATTTGACAACGAAGGCTTGCAGTGAAAATCAAAGCATTTGCTTTAATGGTGCCGTCCCACAGAAAATACAGCAGCTACCTTAGGAGTTTTCTGTGCAACCCCCCCTTAGGTCTATCTAGAGGGTTGCACATGTTGTGCATGCCTTAACAATATATGGCAACTGCCGAAGAAAGTGATAGGCACAAGCAGGAGAGTAGCAATTAGAGGCACAGCAGAGTGCTGAGCCAATACAGGCAGATAAAGAGCCCCTTTGCCCACAGTTTTCAAACTGTAATTATAGGTAATTGTGATTTTTTTTTTGTGTGTGTGTGTGTGTGGCTTCAAATCTGTTCTCAGCACCACCTTCCCCTCAAATGAGTCCTGGGGGGCTCACCTTAACTTTCCCAACTCAGCAATTTAACACCCCACCCACTGATGGCCCGCTCCAACTCATTATTGTCGGGCCATGTATGGTTGAGTCTTCACGCCTACATACCCACAATTGCTGCCTCTGCTGCCACTCCAAACTCCATCAGTGCACTTTAATTAAATTTTAGAATTTGCATTAAAGGAACTATCACCTCTGAGGATATAAAATGGAAATGCTGGAAGACTGAACCTATCTTGTGACATTTTTGCAGAGAAACTGATGCAGAAACATTATCATTTGTGTAGAGTAATCCAACAAGAGGTTTGAAACCTGTTCCCGGTTCTTGCATTTGCTTTGGAAGTCAACTTTAAGCTGTAATAATATAATAAATGCTAACTTTTAACATTACTGGTATGAGTAGTAGATTACTGATAATGCACTGTGAAAATTTTTTATGTTGCTTCACAGCTACATGTGGACCTAACATTAAACAGCACACAGACCTACCATGAAAACCATCAGTATCTGATATTCAATGTAAAGGACAAGCAAGATATTTTGTAATAATTACTGTATGCCTAGCATAGCGTACTTTTCATACTTCACTTTTTAATGTAAACTGTAAAAAGGAAAAGAGGTATGTGAAGTAGAAATTAGGACAAAAAAAAAAAAACTATTAACAAATAAACATCCTATTCCTACAATAGAATTTTACACAATGATACGTGAAGCTGATATCACCCGGGACATGCAGCCAGTTGTTAGGTAAATGATTTACCAGATTATCCATTTGGTGTTCCTTCCTCCTGCTTTAGTCCCTTTGGTGATGTCTTTCATGCAGCAAATCAGAATTTCAAATTTCCACTTTTGATGGCAATTGTGCTGAAAAATATGTGGAAATATGCAAATTTAAACCAATCCGTTTTGTCTGATCACACAAATAAACAACTACAGAAAATAATGCCTACCTATTTAGTTCCTGCTTTGACAAATGAATGTGAAAACATTATGATTGCATGTAAATAAATTTGTATATTATTGTATAAAACTTGGAAAGAATTCTTAGGATTGTAACAGAGCCAGATTCTGGCAGTGGAAACATTGCATTTGTTCCACTGTTGCCACTCTGTGAGCCCCTCCAGTTGATGCCTTAGGTTTTCTCTCTACAGTTCAAGGTTTTTATTCATGCCATCTGTGCCTGGCTCTAGGACATGGCTTTCAATTGGTGCACAGAGCAGGCATGCCCTCTCTGCAGCAACACCAAAAGGACTGGAAGATTTCACTGTGGGAACAAAGTCTTAAGTCGTATTATTGTCACAGAAAGAAAACAACCAAAAAACAATAAAATAATAGAAAAAAATCAAATAAACCCTGGCATTATTAGTTCTAACATTTAACATATTAACCTATTTGTTTTCTTTGCTGTCAGTCATGCCACTGCAATTATTTTTAAAAGGAGCACTCGATTTACGCGAACTGAGCTTCTATAACCCTGCTCAAGCAGTGGTTGTAGAATTGTCCGTGAAAAGATTAATGGTGAAAACATTTCTGATCAAACATCTTGTGCGAAATCAGCAGGACCCATTCCTTTAGACATCAGCAATCGGACGATGCTGCATCAAGTTTTCATTTTGTGAGACGCATATGAAACAGTGGTGAGGATGGCTGCCAGCAGGGAGTGTTTCAGCATCTACAGCTCAGTGTGAGTCCCACTAATCTGGAGGAAATCACAGATTAGCATTTCTGAGAGGTTTGTATTTGCCTTGAAGACTGCTGACTCAGATGCTTCTTAGCCTTTCTTTGCTCTGCAGAGAGAAATATGTAATATATACAGGTCTCTCTTGAAAAAGAGGTTTTTAATCTCAGTGGGACTTCCTAGTTAAATAAAGGTTACATTATCATGTCTGGTATATTTCATTGTCCATATTACTAATCAACTTTGAAGAAATGTAGGTTGATATTGGCATGTGCATGTGATAACGATAAAAGTAAATGGAAAACACAGGCCATGAGGCTCTGCACTGAAAGTCTCGGAATTGTAAAATTATTTTTTGATAGGAACATGTTCATTACAGCAAACAAACTGCTAAGTCCTGGCGGTAAAGTAGGCTAATATTAATGTGTATATATGCAAAACGTGAACCAAATAAAATAAGAATGATAAAAAAAACTTAGTTCAACTATTAGAACTTTTTTGTTTTTCTGTTCAGGCTGACCTAGACCCCAATATTTCTGAATTTTGCCAATGTTTTTTTTTTCCAACATCAGGTAATTAATGTTTAATAAATTAATATTATTTTTCATTCTGCATGTTTTAGAGGAGGCTGCTGAGTCAGAAGGGGTGGCACGTCGAGGCTAGCTGCGATCTGGGGGCACATCTCAGGGCTGCTGCCTTTAGTGGGCACGCCAGCTGCCTCGGCAGAAGCCCGGCTTCATTAGCTGAGCCACAAAGATCAAACAGAAAGGCCCGGGAGCAGAAGAAAGACAATCCACTGTCCCTCTCCAAGAGGATCGGTTTAAAACACACAGAAAGAGAAGTGGGGACAGCCGGAGACGAGCTGGCTCTGAGTTCCAAGACTGAGCTCTTTGATTCTCTGTCTATTAGAAAAGTCAAATCTGCAGCAGTTTGATCAGTCAGCACAGGTTTGTTTAGTCTGGCTGCCAAAAAAAAAAAGCTTTCCTCTATTGTGTCTTTGGTGACAACAGGTCAAAAAATAATGGCTAGTGTTTCAACAAAGTTTTGACGGTGTTTGTGAAGTTTACAACTCCATTTCTTACTAATATTCTTGTTTTATTAAATCAAAATTATTTGAAAAAAACATACAGTCATGTCAAAACTTCATCATACCTTCAGAACAATTGAACAACTTTCTGGAAAAAGTTGCATTACATCAATGGTGTGATTATTTTTCCCGGCGTGGAGTTTTAATTATATTTTTATTTCACAAACAGCACTGGTGAGGGTCACCAATGATCTTCTTATGGGTTTGGAAAACCCTTTTTTTCTTTTCCTGTTCATTCAAAACATCTTCTTTTCAATCTCAGTATGTTTTCAAGGCTCAGGCTTTTATCCTGCTGATTGAGCTTCCAGTTTTGGGTCTGGCTGTGAACACCTTCTGTTGTTCTAACTTTCATGAGTTAGTTCTGGCTGGTGTGAGCCTCAGCTATCTGTTAAACTAAATAATTCCTGCCTGCTGGAGTAGAACATCTTCTCTGTTCTCATCTTTGTAGGTTGTCACTGCGTGTCATTTACTTTTGGTATTTCTCCTGCGCGGTTTATGCTTTTTCTGTCTTTGTGTGCTCCTGCAAGTGTCTCTGACTCCAGAGATATTCCCAGGACAAACAAACTGCAAACCGCCTACTGCTTATTGTTTGCTGTCACTTTCTCTCTTGCCGTAGTTTACTCTTGCTCTCCCTCACACCCCAACTGGTCAAGGCAGATGGTTGCCTTTCCTGAGTCTGGTTCTGCCAAAGTTTTCTTCTCTCTTGAAAGGGAATTCATTCGCTCATCACTCATGCCAAGTCCTTCCTCAAAGGAGATTTGATGGACTTCTTTCTAAAGGCCCTGAAATTATTGTTTTGTGTGTGAATGGGTGTCTGTACACGTAAACTGAAATTGAATAAAACCCTCTGAATGATTTATAGCATCATTGTTCTCCCACCAATCATAAATCGTTAGAGAATTATAGATTTTTTTATTCCCAGATGGGTAAAACATAGATTTATTCAATTTCAATGTCAGAACAAGCATAAAGTATCAGCAAAGGATTTAGATAATGAATACACTGATTAAAAGTCAACAGATGTGCAAAGTGCAAATCAATAAATATGCAATCATGCATGCAGGTTTTTATGTGTAGATGTTTGGAGCAAATAGACTCTGCGTGAACAAATAATGATTTTGTTGTCATCTTACTTTGCAGGGTTGTGCACAGAGAATTGACTACATGGAACTACATTATGATGTATGTGTGGCCCTCAGGCAATTCTGCAAACAATCCATGAGCTAATTACTTCTGATCAGTTCGGCCCGTTTATCTGATCTTGCACATCGGAGTGAAGAATGAGATAGAGTAATCTTGGCTCCCTGAGATTGAACAACAAAAGCACTGTTTAAACTGGAGAGATTTTCAGCTCGTCACTGGTAATGGGAGGGATATGCTGAACCTTTCTTCAGCAGCAGAGATTACAGCATTAATTTAGAAGAGGGTTTACATTAAGGTAGAAAAGACTATGGTGATCCAGACCTCTGATCACCTCTTGTGGGGGTTGATAGATTTAGGTTTGATGTATATAGACACT
>JAVKLF010000038.1:11797611-11808374 GCA_034783495.1 Millerichthys robustus
TGATTTTGAAGTGTTACTTCAGATTATCTGAAGTGGGGTTCTGTGGGAAGGTTAGGAACAATTAATGTAGCAGTAGCCGTGTATCGAGGTCCTGAAAAGAGTACAGAAGAGCAGGATGGCAGAGATTACAACACATTACCATCTATGATGTATAGGGGGTACAGTGAGGAGGCAGGACAGCATCTTGGGGATAGAAAATAACAGTGAATAAACTATTTGATGGGAATTCAGAGGGTATGCTGAAGTAGGTTTCCCACGTTTGCAGTGATTCAGCCACAGTCTAAAAGGTTGTGGAAGTTATGAAGTGCATAGTGGAATCACCATGAAGTGAAAGAGAGGGTATTAGTTGGAAAAAGTCACTAACTTGTTGTTGTTGACTAAACATTTGTCTCGTGGCCCAAGTGTTTCCCTTTCCTTAAAAAATGTTCTGTTTATTCGTCTATGAGTAAATGTTACACAAGAACACACCTGAGGTGAGCTTTGGTCCACTCTGTATTCAAAACACACTAGGCTGTAGATCAGTCAAGACATTTCATATTAAACACAATTTGTCAAAGAGACAAGGGAAACGAAAAGGTCAGAGAGAACAATAAACAAATACTGTATGAAAAGGGTAATGAAGTTTGGGCCATAAGCTTGAGACACGTCACATTTTCAATCTCCACCCGTGGGAGGACAAATCGCCTGAGAGGCGGGATTACGGTTGTGAATCACTGATGGAATAAAAGCCTCTTGTTGTTGCTTTGTTATTGTCTCTGCCATATTTACATGTCAAAAAACTAGAAATCTTTTGTTAGGTGTTGGCATGAAAATCATTCTCCTATGAGTCAGCATCAGTATTAAATATTCATGACTTCATGCAGAAAGTAACATTGAGGTCCAGGATGCCAATGAAAACTAAGTAAAGGCATGGATTAGCAGAGGTGACAGGGTTGATGAATTCAAACATTTAGGAGATTATGTTTTTGATTGGAGTAATGCTTTGCAGGCAGATTTATTCACGGCATTTGGAGGGAATGATTAGATTTTCACTTCTCTCCCCAACCTTTCATATAGAATTTTGACATGCCGTGTGTGCCGGCTTCCCTGGAGCTGGGGTGGCATTCAGTTTTCTACCATGGAGGGTGAATTGATCCACAAGGTGACACCAAGTATAAAAACTGTCAATAGAAGGTCAGGAGCGCTTCACTGCCAAGCATACAGAGTGAGTACTAAGCCTCCTGTGCAGCCATGCAGCGTCGATCAATTTCATATGAGAAGATTGTAAACATCCAACTGAATCACCTTGCAGCTTCGCATTGGATTGCAATAGACACGAATTCTCTTGTGTAAAGGATAAAAGAGAAGTTGTTTCAACAGTGGATTAACATTGTCTGACATCACAAATAACTTTTTTTTCTTTTTTTAAGTTTTAGTAGTTTGAGAAAAAGTAGTAAGAAGGGATGCAATAATTCTTTTGCAGCCGACTATAAGAAAATGCTTTCATGTCTCCACATCGGTGTCAGGAAGATAACAAACGGTAACAACCACACACACATAAAAACAGATAAGAACACACAGTTACAGTGGAGAAAAAAAAAGTTCAGGTGAATTTCTGTTATTAATGTTTGACTTTGATCTGCTTCATTTGATGTGCACTACTGAAAGAATGAGTTCCACCTTTTCTTTTCTGTCTTTGACTTATTTCCTGCTGACATCCTGACATCAAATAAGTTCTGTCTTCTTGCAGAGGAGATTGAAAGGCTGCTTAGCTATAGAGGTCCAAATCAGAGAAAATAGCCTTTAAATTGGCTGCAGGAAGGAGTAGTGGCTTGATTTACTCACAATGACAATTACTAAAGGACAATAAGTCAATGAAAGCTTTCTGATCATGCAGGAAACATGACAGACCCCCACCTGTCCATAACTGCTAATGTAAAAACGGTGAAGCAGCATCTCATCCTTGCACGAGACAAGACATGCAGATACTTGAACTCCTCTGCTTGAGGCAAAGACTTATCCCCGACCCACACAGAGCCTCTGTGTCTGAGACCTTTTATTGGTAGAGGACCATGGTCTCAGACACAGAGGAGCTGACTTTACACTCAGCTGCAGTCTGCCCCGGTGCATGCTAAAGGTCGTAGTCTAAAGAAGCTAATAGAACCACATCATCTGTAAGAAGCAGGAATAAGACCCTTATTTTCAACCAGACACCCTCCTCTCCACAAGTGGACAATAAAATCCTGACTCCATAATGTAGCACAACACCATAAACAGGATTGGAGACAAGAAACAACATATGAGCTTATTGTACTAGTACGTCTTTTTTATGCCTGAGCTTATCCGCTAATCAGCCTTGTGCTTATGTTGTTTGGTAATGTGAACTTGAACATATTTAGGACCATACCAATCGATCTTACAGTAGTGCTCTATCTGGCACCATTGAGTAAATGTTTACAGTAATTAACCACAAACACATTAGAAAGACCCATGCCTGAGACTGTATGGAAAAATCCAACTCATGTCCTGATACCAGTGCTGTAGATGTACTTTTTTAATGAAAACTTTTACAGTAGATACATAGTAAGGCTGTTTCTTCAAAGTTTGTGAAACAGGCAAATTTAAAGTAAACGTTAACAGCTTTTACTTCTGCCTGATTGATTAATGCAGCTGTTGTCTTATTGGCCATTTGTGTGTTATTTGTACTGTTTTCTAAAAACTTCTGACAACAGAGGGTTCTTAAATCTGAACATAAAACTACGAGTCAAGTTTACCTTGATTGCTGCCATAACAGTTAACCACTTTTAGTTTTGAACAAGTCTGTTGTTGTTCTTTTCCATAATTCTGGTCAATAACTTCAAATCCAGGTGGAACTCCAATTTTGTTTAATTTTTATTTCTACTAACTTTTCTTAAAAAACAGAAATTCAGACTTTGAAATTTTCACATTTGTTAAAGCAAATACTCTCTCTCTCTCTCTCTCTCTCTCTCTCTCTCTATATATATATATATATATATATATATATATATTGTATATAGTAGGTTATCATTTATATGAACAACAAAATCAATATTCAAACAGATGAATAAATATTACTGAAGCAATAAAAAAAGTTTGTTAAAATTTCTAGTTCTTGCAGCAGGCCAGTAAAAATGGAACAAATAAACTCGTATCTGAACGCAAACACACATATTCACATGCACAAGTCATGTCTTGTTAGTATGATGACAGGGTGCAGAGCTTCGCATCGCTCCTGATCTTCTACCACGCCAAGACCCAGTTTCCAATCAAAATGCATGTAAAAGCTTTGTTCTGTTTGCATAGACGTTAAAAACGCCTCTGTTCCTTGACAGTGGCAGGGCGCTTTGCTGAACTATACAGCGTGTCTGTCAGGCTGACAGGTTTATTTGTATGCAGAACACAGACAGCCATCACCTGGGGAGCAGCTGGTTCTTAGAACAGAATAGTAAAGTGCAGACTGGCTCACACACACCAAGCGTCTAAAATATACATAAAATGTGTACATGCAGTAGTGGACATAATAAGGATGGTAGGAGCATGCAGGACAGTAAAAGACAATGACAACTTTTCTCAGAGTCTTCGAAAGTTACCACGAAAATGGAACCGTAAAGTAAAAAGCACAAATCATTGAAAGTATCAGAGGTCTAAACTGCGTTTAAAAGACAAGTTTGATACGTGAGGAAGAGCTGACACGTATGAAGGACACCCGATCTGAGACACTTCCTCAAAGACAACAAGTTGTAGCAGTAAAAATGAGAATTAACAGAATTATTTTGGAAAGTGGCTGCTAGGCTCTCCGCCAGCACTGCAACCACAGACTGAGAAGGTCGACCGGTGCCGTCTGCTGCTCACAGCGCTGTTCTGTCATCACTGCTGCCTCAACATTTACCAATACGACCACATGCTTTCAAGGTGATGTAGCTGTTATTTATTACAGAGGTCATTCTACCCTTCTTAGCCCTTCAGTCCGTGAGCCCCTCTCCCAAACAGCAGAGTGGTCTCATCTGAACAATCTAAAACCATGACAGAATCCTGGTGTGCACAAAGTGTCAGCTGTTGGTGAGAGTTTAAACACAAATCCTACTGTTGATTCCACATTCCTTTAATACTTACCAACACCAACAATGAGCCAAAATAAAGCTAATGTACTTGAACTTGTTCAGTTTGAGTGGGCGCTCGAGGATTATCAGAGGAGCTCGGTCCTAAAAGCTCTGAGAGTAAGGACTGATTTAGTAGATTCAGTGTATTTTAAGATTATTGATTTTAAAATTGAAGTAAAATGTTTGTGCTAAAATTGACACAGCTATGCTTTCCATATATATCGGATATATAAGCCTGACTGATAACTCCTTTAGACATATACAGTAGATGCACCAGTACTTTTTCATAAACACCTAATTTAACGTCCAAGACCACTTCCTCCCACCTGCTTTTACTAAATCAACACTTCCTTTACAACATTGTTTCCGTGCTTTACCTTTCATCACTTTCATGTGCAAATTGAAAATGTGCATAAGCACAGACTGATGATGATGCCCAAGTCTGACAAAATTCTTTTTGATGTGTTATCTTTGAAACATCCCTGTTTTCATTTCTCCGTTTCTAAAGAAAGAGTAAAGAGTCACTTTGATCACAAACATTACTGCATACACTCAAACAACATCAAATTAAAATAATTACATTTAGACTCAGATAAAAATGTTTGCCACATGCTTGTTGAGATCTCTTGTGGGGAGCTCACCGTGCCCAAATTCTTTATTGTCAACATGATGGCAATGTTTACAGACCCAAGGTGATCCTTTGCTCTTTGTTTTAGATGGCTCACCTAATCAGATTACTTAGATGAAGCTGCCCCTGCGAACAGCGTTTGATACAGTGCAAATTATTATAATTTCACTGGGCCAGCTTGGGAGACAGCTCTAGCCTTGATTTGCTGATTGGTGAAGTGCTCTTTAATTGGTTTAAACTTTGCACTCACTGCTCAGGGATCTGCACGCTTAATTTCAGCAAAAGGTCAATATCAATAAATCTGGATGCTAGAGATGAGAGCGAGGCAGAGGCATGGAAATAAAATGCTCTACACTTTTTCTGACTAAAAACTGACCACGGGGAGGCAGGGTGGTGGGGGTTGGAAAGTAAGCTGACCCCGGTAACACGACGAACCAACAAGGTGCTGAGAGAAAATTAGAATTTGAAGCTCTGTCAGCCCACCCTCTTGTCAGGTGTTTATTGCCCATGACCTCTGCAAGATGAGGTCAGATTTTCATATTAAAGCAAACCAACTCCTTTGGCACATTTGGTTGCTGTATATTCAGCAGCTGCATAATGAAATGGCACAGCATGTAAAGAGAGACAAGCATGGAAAGCTAGTGACTCTTAAAAAGAAAAGTCTGCAAGGCCTGTATGCAGATGAAAAAAAAGGAGTAGAGTGGTATAAGAGAAAGTCCACAATCTTTGGGGCCCTCTTGTTGGATCGGCTCGTCTCTTATGAGAGAATTACAAAAACCCACAAAGGGAAGCACGAGGAGCTGGTGTGTTGTGAGCCACGAAAGAGGTATCCACATTGGTATTGGAGGATTTCAGCCACCCAGATGGAGTTATGGACAGCTTTGATGATTATTTGTCTAATAAATTGTCAGTCTCATAAGCCCAAGTGTAACACCTGCAAACACTCACACACACACACTCAGACAAAACAAAAGCCATACACATCTCTCTGTCAAGGAATGATGACACTTGCCAATCTGGTGTCAGTGTATTGTCAATGTGTTTTTGTGACAAATATAACTGACCTGGTGAAATGAAAATGAATTACTAGTGCTCTGTGTGCTTTTTTTATCGTTTCTTTGCCGATTGATCACAATTTCAGTAGTCAAGCTTTTAGCAAAGCAATGTGCTCCCCTGCACAAAGAAGCAGAAATTGGGTAATTATTCCATCTGGTCACCATGCATCACAACTCTCATAAAATCAGAAAGAGGCAACACCAGCCAGAAGTTACATAAAACCAAAGTGAGGCAAATACAAACAAAATGAATGCCAGAACTACATAACATAGAGTCATAAAGAAATCCATCCAACCCAGATTTTACTGCCAACAAAGATCCAGCTGGTTTCTTCAGTTGTTGTTTAAATCTATCTTTTCCTCACAGAAGAAATTTAAAAATATATCAAAATAAGCACAACATGGTTGGGTCAAGCTGGTTTAAACCTTTTTGACTGTTTTGCTTTTTGCAGTGATTATTTAGTAATATCCACACAGATACTTGTCTTGTGCAATGCTGCAGTGCTGTGAATATTATCAAACATTGTAAAAAACTTAACAGTGACTATGATTGTTTAATATCTGCTCTTTTGCTCTAATGTTCTACAAGCATTAACGTTACCATCTGTATTTCCTTTTTGTTTTTTTTCTGGTAAAGATTGTTCAAACTTGTTTACAGTGCATGTGTATTGCCACATATCTGATTGTTTCAAGTAACTCCTATGGGTGTCATTCACCTTCACGATAGACCAATGAGAAGTTTAGGTTTGAATCCTGTTTCTTCAGTTCAAATGTGTGTGTCTTTAAACACAAAAGTTAATTCATACAATGCAAAGACGCACTGCAGGAATTAGTATGTGGATGAGTGCATGCAGTCTGGTAAACAGTTTGAGCTTAAAGAGCACTTTATGAATACATTTTGCTTTTTGATATCCTGACTGAGTTAGATTTTACTCCTAGGGTTGGTTCCTCAAAGTCAAACTGTCAATCTGGTAAAAAAAAAAAAAAAGTTCCATGTCATAATTTGATCAATGATGACATTCTTTAGAGGACACCTCAACAAAAAAAAAAAAAGCTAAACACTTTAAAGGGGACATAGCATGCAAAATCCACTTTTTCTTAGCTCTCAGGAATGGATTGTAATCATTACCTGGACCCAAATATGGTGAAACCCTGCTCATGCTCACACGTCACACATGGGGGCATGGTGCACACATTTCAGCTGTCAGGAAAAGGAATTTAAGATCATCTCAAGCGGCGATGATGATCCATGCTCACCTATCACTAACCAGTAGATGAGAATCTGTAATGACAAGTCCCAATCAACTTGATCCGCAATAGCTAGGGGGCTAATAACATTTCATGTTCAATTAGGTTATTTGATGCTGTTGCATCTTCCTGAAACAGCCTCCTCTCTGTGATAGACACACTCTGAGAGGGAGGGGGCACACCGCAGACTAGTCTGACAGACTACTGTGTAACTGAGCAGATCCACAATATCACAATATACAGTCCATGAATTCATAAAAAAAATTAAAACTTTTTTTTTCTTTCATTAAAAAAAGCCAAGCCATCCGTCTTATTGTGTAAACGCAGAGATGCATTTAGCATCAGAGTGAGAGCAGAGGTGACGCTTCTGAAAACACTTTGACAAAATAGGAAACTTGACCGGTGAGGCGTGTGATGTAAATTGCATTCTTCTAACTGGGAATGTGATTGAAGACGGAGAGGAACGGACCGAGTCGAACACCAACCTCGGGCTCATCACCCAAGCTTTTGGCTCCTTTGCTTGTATTAAAATCTGTGTAGCTGAGCAAACACAGATGCAGAGGCCTTGTTTGAGTACTTTCCTTGGGGGGCCGCAGTGTCATTCATTTTCCCTCAGTTGTCAGCTGGGTTGTCTCGTGGAATGAAAATATCACTATTGTGTGAAATTGCCTGTATTTTTAGCCACTGATTCCAGTGTGCACAATTCTAAAGCGTTTGACATGAATGTTGATTGGTTTTACAAGCTTAGGAAGTTGTAAGCATCAAGCTTTCCGTCCATCGTCTTTCACCTGCTTCCCTCTGCAGGGTGGAGGGGAGCTGGTACGTATCTCCAGCAGCCATTGGGTGAGAGGTGGAGCCCACCCTGAAGAGGTCACTAGTCCATCACGAGTCACGTCAAGATAGGATATGTTTTTTACAGAGGACAGTGTTGGTAAATCCTTGCACCACACTGCACAGCTACATTACAGTTGATCCATTATCTATAAAACAAAGTTTAATAAAAAAAAGAAGTGCATGTGAATCAAACTGAATGTTTTCCAGCAAGACAGAACTGCACTTGTAGTTTCTGCACATCACCAAGCCTCTGAGGTACATTAGCAATGCTTATATAAGCAGCTGTGCAGAATATTGCCCTATTAAGTGGAATAAAATAGTCCCATTAGGTGGGCCATGCACTCCACTCTTTCCACATACTGTTTCTTGCTGCTGTTAAACTCCCTCAACAATGAATGAAAGTTGATTAACAGCGAGGAAGACTGAATGGCTGGAAAGGTGGCAGTCGATTTTAACAATCTGCCCTGGATGCTGGACTATAAGGACAAAATGTTCTGCAAGCAGCACCATAACATTTAACTTTAATTATGCTCAACATGGCCATGCCCAAAACATGTTTCCTCTATCAACTAGCATAAAGTACAAAAAAATAAACAGAAACGATAGTCAAACAGTATCTGGTGTAACAGCCATCTTTTATTTTTCATCAGACCGGGCCGTTGTGGACTCAAATGTTTGCCAGAGAGAAGCAAAAGACAACAGTTTTCTCTGATTAATAGTACTTTGTTTTTCCACAGGCTGTGTGTTTTCCTTGGGTGAAAATGGCAGGAAGAAAGAATAGAAAGGCAAAAGAGTCCTACACTTGTGTTGTATATTTCAAATGATATTTAAAAATGTTTGGAGCCATATAAATTATTTCTTTCAATTCATTTCACCTTGTCCTAAAGGAAAATTGTCTGAAGATCTGAATACAGCAAGAACTATTTAATGCAAGATTTTTTTTTTAAACGCAACAGCAAAACCATTTATTACTTAGTGCTCTAAATCCAGTCAAGTCAGCAGAGGAGTTTGAATATCTCATTTGGTTCTAGAATTTATTTATGATATTAATGATCTCTCCAAGACTTTCCCTGAACCACAGAATGTCTCCAACATTGATTATAAATTACATAATGGCAATGCTGTGGCAGAAATAATAAGGGAGACTAGTAGACCTGGCTTGTAGTTTTTTATCAGTTTAATTTAAAAGAAATGCTGAGCAGAAAAATCCAGAGATAAGACCAATTCATCTGCCTTAAGATAGTAAGAAAGTATGTTTCTAGAAGTTCACAGAGTTTACTGAAAATGCAAAGATGCCAGCCTTGTCTTGAGCTGGAGGGCTTTATCAGTGGAAGAGTAGTTGGACCTGGCATCAGAATGTGATCAGACATCTGCTGCACTCAGTGAAGACATGTCACTCGATCTTATCTTTTATCACAGGAGACACGTCGACTGAAAATAGAACACATATCTGCCTGAAAAAATAAATAAAGTAGTTTGAACATCAGAACAAAAACTCTTCTGAGATTTACATAAGTTATCCAGAGAGACTTCCTCCTAAAAGGTCTGCAAAACAACGTGACGTATTTCAAAACCAGTTAAAATTAAAATTCTATTAGTTTGATGTTTCAGCCATATAACTTTGAACATCATCAAAGGCTAATGAAGGTCATTACAACCCAGCTGTTCTCATTTATTCATCTTTTGCTAAACGTTGTGATGGTCAAGACCCAACACTGTCTTGCTTTTATAATCAACAGACTTACAGAACTAATCAAGATTAGGTATAGATCTATTGAACCAAGCTTAAATTATTAATTTGGCACTCTTTTGGGACAAGAGGTCAGATATTTGGATGGCCAAAGCCACAGGCTCCAAATTGAACAAATCATTAATGGAAAACAGAACTATTAGCACAGCCATGCGTCACACTTTTTGTCTGGAAATAAACAATTTATCAGATCCACCAATACCCAAACTCAAATACATGAGGTTTAACATGAACAGCAAAAGCTAATTATAGCTCTAAAAAACTTAGAAATCCATTTTAATTGCAACAAATTTCTGGATTTAGTATAAGCAAACTTTTTTTTTTTCAAATATATTGAAATAAAAAAAAGCTAAAAAACACTTCTCTAAACAAAACTTAAACATCCAGAACATCAAAAGCTATTAATTCTGATTCATTAAAATTTAAAAGATTGCTGACCTTTTTGGTCCAAGTTTAAGGGTCAGAAACATCACAGACTTTAAATGAGCCTTTTTGCACATTCAGTGAAAATTTCCTGCTGATAAGAAACAGGAAAGGAAAGATTTGGATTCACCGACTGAAGTTAAAAGACAGATTGTACGGAGAGCAGATTTATTCTTATTTCTCACAGGGAGGTTTTTGGATTGGACAGTAGTTTAGGAATCATACTGTGCAAATTATAATAAGAGTAATAATAATAACAATTACATCTTAAAATTTACAACTGATTTTAAGTGTTTATTTAATTTAATTTAATGTGTTTTAATAATAAAATAAAAACATATATTTGATTCAGTTTTTGATGAAGGCGCCTTGCTAAAACTGTGATAGTTTAACAAAAGCAACTTTCCCAGACTTTTGCTGTCAGTTTGTCAGGCGAAGGCTTTTCCAGGTCTGATTAGGTTGACAGTTCTTTGTTCCAGCTCAGAGGTTCCCAAAGTGGGGGGCACAGTGGTACTGGAGGGGTGGACTGCTGGCATAATGGTCAGGTTTTTGACAGGGAGGATTAAAAGTGTGATTTTTGATCATCAAACCTTCAATTTATTTCCTCTCAGGATGTTGTTCATGTTTTCAAACTCATTTTGCACGGAGAAGCATGTTTTGAGAAAAAAAAAAGAATCATTGATATGAGTGTTAAATTTTGTCACACTAACAAGCCAGTTAGACTT
>JAVKLF010000038.1:11935478-11949293 GCA_034783495.1 Millerichthys robustus
AATGCAAAATAAACTTCACTGTATAGAACTGTACCAGTTTTAGTGTCTCATGACAACACAGTGATGGAGGCTGAAATGACACCAAGTATTCTGCTCTAAATTAGCCTTAGCATTAGTTCACTGCAGTTGCTTTACTCATTTCCAGCCTGATCATGACAAACAAAATGCTGAACTTCTCTAAGACAGAAAAATGGCAAAACAGTAAGTTTTGTGCTGCAGAACTCCAGGAATGCAATGAAGCTCTGACATGGCTGAATTCTTAATGTGTACTTACACGCTACGCCTACTTTTCCTTGGTGCTGACCACCAGCCAGAGCTATTTACATACATCTTGATAACTTGTGATCGAGTAGCCCACATTTCCATGAATAAACCAATTACACAGTGGTCTTCAATCCTGGTCCTGGAACCGACTTCCTTTACTACCATCTGCTTAATTGCATTTGGTCGTCGTCTCTGGTGTGAATCGGTTCTTTATTAAACTAAAAACAGCCAAGCTTTCCGTTCAGAGTATTCTGAGAGAAAGCAGCTAACCTCAGGTGGAACGTTGCAAATAGAATGTGAGCCAGGTGTAACATTTATCTTCTGATTACTTAGAAGAGAGGTAACTGAGATTATTTGTGTTTAATGCAAGATTTACAAAACTCATCATTTAACAAAAGACAGTCTTTGAGAGCATTCATCACCCCCTAATATTTATTGAGGCTGGTTCTCAGCTTATGTTTAAATCAAAGTGCCGCATCACTGATTTGAAAACATAAATATCCTCTATCTTTGGACTGCAGATGGTGCAGAGTTCTGGGAAAAAAAATTGAGATCAGAACAAAGATATTTTGTTTAATTCCATCTTCTCTGCTGGCAACATGCTTTATTTCTGTGCATTTCCATTTGGCTTTTTTCGTTCTGCATCTTCAAAATCTACGCTAACAGTGATTTCCAAACTTTTTCTGCTTTGACTGCCAGCTGATGGTCACTCTGACCGTCAGTGAGGCCTGAAGTGATGGCTTTGAGAATTAAGGATTGTGAAAGGCTGAACAGATTTTCAAATTAAAGAGAGCTTGGCATTTGCTCCCTCCTTTTGTCTCACAAGAATTACTTTAATTTGAAGGCTTCACATCAATGGGCTAAAAAAAAAAAACAGATTGATGTTGCTTTAGACTTTCTTCACTCATTTTTTTTACCCTTCCTTCTACAGAATTATTTCTGGACATACATGATGTTTTTGCTTGCAAGTTCCCAGTTTTTGAAACTCACAAGCCTATTTCAACTGGGCCATGTCCTCTCTTCCTAAAGGATTTAGAAGTCTTTGCAGAGATTTCAGCATTTGGGCAGCACTGGCTGCATCTCTCACTACTAGAATACAGAAACATATTTGAGACTGGCACTTTCTTCTTTAATTCCCACTACATTTTTCCCCCCTCAATTCCTAAATGAGAAAATGAGCTCCTCTCAGTGAAGAGCCACCCAAATAAACCCCTTTTTGGGGCCTGGAGCCACTAATCTGTAATTTAATTTCATGCGGGTGTCTTGTGCTTGAGGACACATAGCAAGGTCAAGAGCGACTGTACAGAGAGATCTGTATGTTTGGGCACAACCTGGAGTTTGATCAACAGCCTCAGACTGCTCAAAGGGAGGATTGTGTGTTTCTCTGAATAAGGAGGCAGGGATGTGTTCCTGTAATAGTGACACAAGACACACTTGATGCAGGGTTGCTATTTCGCATATGACAGCAACAAACAATCACAGAGAAAATCCATTATTCAAAACGAGTAAAATGTTTGCTATGACTGAGCATCTGCAAACAGAGAGAGATTAGCCCTAAAACAGGACTGCGTCTAACTGGGAACAATTCTCCGTGTCGGAGTTGCTGTGCATGTAAATGAAATATTTGCATTACTTTGACTGTAATTCATGCTTCACTCATTATGTAGTGTAGTTGGCAGATAAATCACCTAATTGAACGTGGAAGGATGAATTCTGAACACCGCCGCTAATCCTGGGGGTGGCGAGAAAAACATCTGTAACAAACTTGACCTTTTCCTGCCTGAACGTAAAACAAAGTGGTTGCTAAATTAGGACCAAAAATAACCAACGGCCCGGCAGTTTCACCGTGTCTCTTTAATGCAAATAGGCACTGGATTATTTGGCACGAGTTCGCTTTGGTATTCATACATGGACGTAAACAGGGACTTGATACGTGATTAAAAAAATGCAATAAAACTTGTACACCCTCTAACAGAGAGGAGATAAAACATTCCATGTCAGCTGTAGAAACTAGATGAAACAGTCTTGTGTTCATTAAAAGCTATTTCTTTCATGTAAAGCTGTCGGGTCAGTGAGAAAATCAGGATGTATGGCGTGCACCATTTGCAGTTTGTTGGATCTTAGCTGGCATTCAATTTCAATTGCCTCCAACTTCCTGCTTATAGGAGAGCGGCACACACTGACAGGTACAAGTTACTCAGCGACAGACGCTAATTAGTAAGTGCCGGAGTAATACAGGAGCCAAACTCTCTCTCTGGCAATTGAGCCAGGGTCATCTCTTTAAGTGTCTCACTTCCTATTAGACAGGAGATCTCCAGCACATGCCCCATCACAACGCATACAGAGTGATGTCAGTGACAGACAAAGGATCCTGTCACATCCTGTAGTTTTCAAACACTGCCGCTGCTCTGCATAGAACACAACTCTCTCAGCTACGTTTACTCACTGCTGCGGCCCTCCATTGACAGCAGTAAAGGGAGGGCAATAGAAAATAATGGCACATGATGTGTTTATGTGTTTTGATGGAAACTCTGGGGAAAGTCTTAGAAAGAAGATGATCGACTCATCATCTGCTCAGCGAGGCTTTGACATTCTGCAGGGGATGCTGGAAATAGTCTCCGGGTTGATGGATAGGTGGTGTGGGATTACCCGCCAGACTCATCTCCTCCTTCCCCCTCATCGTCTGGCCTCAACTCCTGAAAAAAGAAAGAAACAAAAAAATAAAAAAATAACCTGTTTTTTTTTGAAAAAACAATTTGAAACACCACAAAAATTTTATTATTTTAACCTATAACCCACAAACAAAAGAGTACAGCACAAAGAATCAACCTCAAATCCAAATTACTGATCATTTTCTTACCGTTATTACTGTTGTTATTATTAATATTAGAAGGGCAAGCAAAGAGAACAGTGCATATTAAACAAGAGAGAACAAACACTGCACAGATCAGACATGATTAAATAAACACCAATATGATGAATATGTGGACCCAATACAACAAAAAATATCTCTCCAAGTCTGTGAAAAAAGAAAGCCATCATTCTCTGTGTCTGTGAACTTCCCCTCATTGGCTGCCTCTGTGGACCACCCCACTGCGAGCACAGCTAAAGAAATTGTTCTCCCTGCATCATTAAGCAGTTTGAATTAACTTGGCTGGAATTTAATTATGTCACACATGACGTTCTCCTACTTGAAGCTTTTAAAAGCTATACAGTTGAGTATACGCTTAGAGGTTCAGCTTTTAGATGCATTATTCAACTCAGTCAGTTATATCTGCATGCAGCTGCACTTTTAAATGATTACAGAGGACTTACCCATCAGGGACAGGCTTAATTTCTTTTTCCCGGTCAGATAACCAACACATGTACCCTGAGAGGAGCTAATAGCCTCAGAGTCATGACAGTGGAAACTCTGCTTGTGGTTTGTGTTCCACTAAGACTTCACTTGTCTACACCTGTCAGAAACCTTCTTATACTTTAGAGAAACTGCAACACAAATAGCTTCAAATATCCTCGAACAGCCAGTGAATCATTGTGTTTCAAGCACTAACCTTTTTTATATATATTCGGAAGTACAAGATTAGTTCTGTTGGGAAGCAGCTTGTATCTCATAATTGATGCTAATTATCATCCCTTCATTGTATTTTACACATGACAGCTACTGAAATGTGGTTATGTTTTAAATGAAAACCCTAAAGGCATTGCTAACTGCTTGAAAATGTCAAAACAAAAACTGATACAGTTAAGGAGTCTGTCATTCTAAATGGCATGAATCTTAGCAGATTAGAAAGCACATTACAAAATATCTGCTTTAGTCCAACTTTCATTTCTTTGCCATCAGGAAGAAATCCAGCTTGCCATCAAATCCATCACCCAAAGTAATACAACACTGGTTATGCAATACATTCTTCCTCACGTTCAGAACTTTCCCCGCGTCCCTTTAGAGACTAGAAATAACATTTTCAAATAGGACCTGTTGAGTCAAAAGGTTAGAGGTAAGACAATAAATCCACATCTACAGCAGAGCTATTCGGAACGTTCCAAAAATAACAGTGATGGTCAGGGCCAATCAACGAGTGAAATTAAACATAAGGTCTGAACAGCCAGCTCCTCTCAGTCACGGCAGGAACAACTATAACTTTACTTCAACACCTGAGACACAATCTGATGGACAGATTCATTTACTGCAGGTAAAACAGACTCAGGCTCACAGATTGTTTAAGGGAATGATCCGATGGTGCAGTGTTTTTAATCTAACAAATCCCAGTGGATCCAGTCTGTTCTGCTCTGCCTTCAAATTGTAAGTGAAATACACTAACTACTGATGACAGATATCATTTTTAAAAAGTATATTTGTTGAACACCATGCCAGTTCCTACTTTACCTTTTGACTTTGACAGAAACAACAACACTCAGAGTGACTTTCAAAGACTAACACCAGATATCACCCAAAGAACAAAGATGACTGAGAATAACCTTGAAGACAAAGTCAGAATAACGAGGAAGCAGCTAAACGTTGGTGATGATAGTTAAAAAGAATTATAGCCCAATTAAAACCAACATCACAACAGTTCTGTTGTCACAGAATGTAGAATTACAGTATATAATGTATACTACTCACAGAGGATATACTGCTCCTCCTTTAACGCTACAGTTACATTTAAGCTGATACCTCACAAGCCTGCAATGAAAAAAAGATCCCGGAGGTCTTGCAGGAGACAAATAGTGGCATATGGAATATATTTAAATAGCAGTTAATCTCATTAGTGTGGGAGGGAATATAAAAGGCTATTGTTATTAGGCTTAACTCTGCATTTTAATGCACGGTCTTTGAGTAAACTGTCCTGTATACAGCACCAAATAAAACAAAGTGCTGTAATTGTCAACGTTTCCATAGCACATTTGTTTTAACAGAAAATACATTTAAAGATCTATATAAAGATAGGCAGTATTTTTGTGTTTCTGTCTATGTGTGATCATACCTAAACAAAACAAAACAAAATCATGTGATAGAGTTATTTCTACCTGTCCAATACAGCTGAATATTAGCCTTTTGAATGACTACGGCACATTTTCAAGGATGTGTGTAAATGTGGACAGTTTCAACATAGAGGCATTAAACAAATCCAAACAGCAAATTAGAAAACATGAAATCTATTACTGCTTGGCACTGACATGTGCCTTAGGTGGTGTAGACAAAAAAACAGAAGTGAAGGCAATTCATGTAAATACACTGAAGGCACAATGGTACATAACTACTCAGACAATGTTTGGATATAGATTTGGCAGAAAACGGTCGCAAATTTGCTCAACAATAATATTTTCCAGCAGGCATCTAAAACTTACTGCTTCCTCTCTTAAGTTAAAAGAACACATCCACAGAGCAGCGAAGAGAGCTCTAAACCCTGGAGGCCACTGCAGAGGAAGTACAATCTGATACTAGATATAAAGTGACAAACTTGGAACGATTCACTTGTGTTTGCTTTGTTCAACAAACACATTAATGCAGGGTGTGAGATGGACTAAAGTCTGCTCACCGACACTCCATTATCCCATAAATTACCATCTATTATAAAAAGGGTCAATCACATTTTTCAAAGAACTGTAGATATAAAGTTGCACTTTTACATGGATCCTGTGGCCTAGGGGTAGTTTTTTTAGCTGCTAAAAAATATGTAACAGTGTGTGTGTTTGTTCTTGTATTTGTGACCTTTTTAGGACCGTTTCTGGTACACACACCAACCTTGTGAAGACCAGTAGTCCTTATGGGGACCAAAGACCGGTCCTAAACTGGTGGAACTCCATTTTTGGGTTGGGGGTTTGGTTTAGGACTAAGGAGTAAATTGAGTTTAGTCTAGGTTTAGGGTCAGTTATGTACTGGGGTGGTTAGGTTTAGGGTAAGGGTCAAGCTGTAGAATTTACAGGAAATGAACAGTCCTAATATGGATAGAAATACAAACCTGTGTGTGTGTTTATCATTCTTTCATTTAGACAAGTGGTTCCCAACCCTGTTCCTCTTGACCCACTATCCTACATGTTTTAGATGTTTCCCTGCTTTTCACACACCTGATTTGTATGATGAGTGATTAACAGGCTTCTGAAGAATCTGAAAACCTGCCGAAGAGCAGGGAAACAACTAAAACCTGCAGGATAGTGGGCCTCAAAGACCAGGGCTGGGAACCACTGATTTAGACCACTGGACAGAGGTTAGAAAACATTTCCTCATTTGGAAATCTGAGGGTTGGTACCTTTTGAGACTTGAGGGAAATTATTCTCACCTAGCTCTCAACAGGAAAACAACAAAGTGATAAAACGTTCCCTGTGTCTCATGTTTCTTGAAGAATGGCGCAGGCAGCTAATAGGAACAGTATTGAAATATGTAGCCGGCCTGTGCCTGATAAAGGGAGAGGGAAAAGAAGCAGTCCTGTGCAGTGATAATTCACACAGGTCACAACACATAACAATAATCATGCTGAATGATGGAGTAATGCGGCAGCTCCTGCGACAGAACTTTCCACTTTATTCCAATAACACTAAGCTAGAGTGAGGTGTCTGACAGATCATTATGTTGCCACACTGTTGTTCCAAAGCAACAGCACACATCAAGCTCCCAAAATCTTCCTTTGTCACACTGCAAACATCGTCCATCTAAGCAACTCATATTTTTATTTCCAGCCAAAACAATCTTGTTTTGAGACTGATACACTAAGCATGAGCAGAATGTGTTTGATTATTATTCTTTAATCCTTGTTATTACATTAAGTGGAATTGTCTTCCTGCACTAGTATATTATTTAATTTATTTTGAGAAGATTCAGACTATAATCTGTTTTGTTTTGTTTTATTTTTATTCATTTACTTTTCGATGGTTAATTTTCGCAGTGCAGCTCTTTTTCCTGCCTGACACAGCTGGTGCTATCCATTCCCAAATACACCAGAAAAAAACACTTTGCAGACCCTCTGGTGTTAATTATAATTATATATATATATATAAATTCTCCCTCAGAGCCAGTGTGGAACATGGAATTGCATTAAACTTGATTCTTCACTTCAGATAAAGGATCATTTAAAAAGACTCCTGTGGTAAACCCCAAGGCGAGGTGACTCGGTACCTACAGGACAATACAAGGAAGAAAGAGTTCTGTTCGTTCTGCGCTCACATTGGGATGCCGACCGCCTCAACAGGCAAGCCAATCATTTACCTTTTTACCACTTATTTTGTCAGCGTGTTAATCTGAATGAATATTTAGATTCACACAAGATGGCCTGACAGGCACCTTCCACCTGTGTCGTGATTGATTTGTTCTCTGATGCAGCCTGAAGGTGACTGTCCCCTTATGGGATGGACTGAGTAGAGCCGAGGGACTCCGACATGCTTCAGGTAAAGAGTTAATATTCAGACGGAGTTCAATGCACAGTTTAGCCCAGCACGGGTGAACACACTACCTTTATGGTGAAATTTACACAGTTCAGCGTCTTACGTTTTTTTAAAAAAAGGGAAAGTGTAAAAAAAAAAAAAAAACTATATTTGTAACGAGTAAACATGGTTTAATTATCATTTTTTGTACTTGTTTATCCTCCACTGCCTCTTTATTTGAGAAAAACAAAGAAATGGATGAATGGGAATGACAGACAATAAGACAGCTGCATTTAAACAAATTCTGAATGTTAAACTACACATTTGTGCAAAAGAGAGTAAAAACAATCTCTGATTGAACGTGTGCTAAAGCAACACAATTAACTTGCCTGTGGTGATAAAACAATCATTTCGAGTTCAAATTCTAATTCTCACATAAGTGCCATCAAGAGTGTTTCAACAGTAAGACTTTGGAGCACTTAAATTTCTAATGAATTGCTCACTGTCTTTGATCATGGTTCATCTTACATTATTAGTAATATTGTTTTAGACCCCCAACCTCACCCCACCTCCCAGAAAACAGCTCAGAGACATTTAGCGTGATGTGAGTGTTAGAATGTATGCTGTTCTAATATTTTACAGTCTCTCAATAACGAGATAATGTGTGCACATCTCAAAAAGCTACACATGAAAGTTATGCGCAATATGTCTTGCATATTCTCATCACATCGGGGGGCCTGTTGAGTGGTTACATTTATACCATCTGTAAATTCCCCTGTGCTCTCTTTCATAAAGCCAAGCTTTGTAAACAATGTGCTGGGATCCACACAGAAACACAGACTTTTACTAATGAATGCCAGTCTCCACGGATCGCTACGAACAACATTTCTAAAGTAAAAAGCTCTCAGCAATTTGGGAGAAAACTAACTTTAATGTTGACTACATCAGCAACATTTTATGCATCTGACAAATGCCCAGAAATCATCATTTTTATCAGTGCAGACAAAAAAATATTAGATATTGCTAATAAACTATGAAGACTCAAAATGCACCATCATTGTACGATTCTGAAGCTAAGCTCAACGTCAGAAGCCCTGCAATGTAAGCTTCTTTGTAAAAATCTGCTGTGACCTCATACACATGTATGATGCTTTGTTTTTTAACCACATGTGGACAATTTCAATAGTGTGGTTATGGAAGGAACACAATCAATGGGAATCTTTGTTTCCTACATTCGGACTTTAGTTGTGTTGTACTAAATTTTGTGCAGAAGACCTAAAAAAAACAGAAGAATATAATTGTGCCTGAAGTCCTTTATTCACCCTTATTAGCTGCCATTTCCTTTCCTCCAATCTGATGTTTACTTGTCTTGTTCAAGCACTTTCTGCACTCACCAAATGTTTCCTGACATCAACGCACAACTGATTTTGTATGTCACTACACCAGAAAGATGAGTATTCTATAGTCGTTAATTGTGCCCAGAGGCAGTTGGTCTAATTGAAGACTTGTGTACATGTTTTTTTCTTTTTTTAAAAACCAGCAGAGGAGTAGCTTTCTCAAAGATGTCAGCTCTCTTCTGAGAGGTAGACCGAGCAGAACTCTTGCTATGTTCATTAGTTGTCATTGATCAGTGGTTTAGTCTCTGTACAAGTCCTACCACATCTCAAATATTACCAGGTTCATTTTTTTAATTTATTACAAAAGAGAACAAGTGGATTTAGCACTACAGTTTGTCTACTACGTATTCACTGCACAATTTAGACGTGGATGGATCAACAGTAAACATGGTCTGATTTATCTGGCAGGAGAAAGATTTTAAAATGACTTTTCTCCACATTCTACCCGTTTCTATTTGTTCCTCGTCCCTTGAGAAAGAAGTACTGGCACACAAAACTGAATGTACTAAGCAATACTTGACAAACAGAGCAATAAGATGTATTCTTACCAATACAAGCTGGAGTTTAAGTGAATACATAGAATCAAAATTTAATCAATATTTCCCATATTTGGCAAAAAGGAGCTGCAGAAGGGCCATTATGCAGTACTAATTGTACCTATAGGAGCGATCTTTTGGAAAACGCAATTTGCACTCTCATTGGAATTCATCGAAAGTCCTCAGGTAGACGACCCAAATTGCCCAGGCTTCTTCTCATTTCACTGAGTTTTCTTTATTCCCTTTATGTCTGCCTTTGAACATTTATTGTCCTATCATTTGAAGCCATCTCTGACTCGGCCAAGGTTCTGTACCATTCTTTATTCCCCTAAATTTATGAACAAAGAGCTATCATTTTAGTACAGAGGAGACAAAGGTTTCTTTGCACTGTGGTATTTAGATAGATTTATCTGATGTTTCATGTGCAAGTTGTGTTGATCTGAACAATTAAAAACCCAATAAACTGACAGTTGGCATTTCTTTTCAAAACAATATGCAGAAACCACAATAACAAAAGCCAAAAAAACAGAATAAGCAATAATATAATTCAATATAATTCAGACTTTTGAAGTTGTCTAGCATAATCTAAAAAGTTACGAGTAGAACCTAGGGTTTTTGAAATCAATATGTGACGAAAATAATGGCACAAGCATGACCCAAATAATAACCACTCAGCTTACTGTTATAACTCGTAACTATTACCATCATCGTAGTCAAGCTGCAGGCAATCAAAATCCAAGTATTTGATTAGGAAAAGGTATTTGTCATACAAAAAGTGTGCTTGGCACATTTTCATGCTTGGTTTGATGCATTTGTTTTGTGACCGGTCCAGATGAATTCTGAAAGTTCATTATTTTTACCAGTGTGGAGAATCTTTGAAACAACAATGAATGGATAAGCCACTCATGTGGGGTGTGTATTGAATATTTATTTATTATTGAGTGGGGTAGAAAAAGCACTTTAATATGCTGCTTTCTATGAGTAATAAACCAAAAGTCTGAGTTCATAAACATAAGTTACGTATGAACACATGTTTCGATAAGGCAAAGGTTTATGAAACCAAAGTGCCTTTTCACTCTATAAGGACTTAATTAAATGCAAAGTCTTCATTTATGAAATAAGATATGCTGCACTCTGCATAAATGCATAAATCAATAGCAAAACTGACACAGAAATATTAGAATAATTGATCCAGGATGATTCAGCAGCAGGAAGGTTTTTAGGTTTGCAGGATATTAGCTCCTCATAACGGTCTCGGTGAAGGCCAGTGGATACTACAGTAATGACAACTGTCCTCCTATTGACTCCTCCGACTTTATGTTGGCTAGTTACAGGAAATTACTTTCTGCTCCTTCTCTCATCTTCCTATCACTCTACAATCAGCAGCTAAACCACAACGACCAATCAGGGTCTAATAAAAACAAGCTGTAAGTGTCCAAGCTGTTGTATAAAATATTCACTCAGCTGATGTCAAACTGCTGGTTATTAAAATAAGAATTAAAAGGGACAACTTAAACTGATACACTGGAAGGAACTGTTCAACTTGTACTTAATTAACTAGACAGCACAATAGTGGCATTTTCTTTACATAATTTCGAAAAGCACACTTTTGGTACACCTAAATGTGTTACATCCTTAAGAACATTTTTATCCAAACATCCCCTAAAATGAAACGTTTCCTCATCTTAATTACTTCATTGTGCAAAATTCTTCCTTAGACTATCAAAGTGTACTGTTTTTAGTTTTCCTGGAAGTGTCAGACCCAGCCTGCCTGATATACACCTAAACTATTTATCAATGATGAGACTCTTATTACAGCTTTTTGAGTGAGCCAGAAAAAGTACGTCTGCATGGCAGATAAAGTTAAATGGATTAGTCATATCAGACAGTGACCTTGTAGTTTCTTCCATCAAAATGTCAAGACTCCTCACATTCTTTACTCGCTGCCAAATTAATGCAGCCTAGCCTCATTACAGCAGCACTTACCAATAAACCACAGAAATGATGGCTTGGTGTCTTTTACTACTAAGTTTATGAAACAAGTGTGAAAGTAAAAAAAACTTAAATAACACCATGCATATGTGCATTTCTCCTTAAAGACAAATATTAAAATGGACACGCACCTCTTCTTGTCTTGACCTTAGCTCTTCAGTGGTGTCATGTCTGGAGAAAAGAGAACACAACAAGAGTTTATAGTACAACATATGCACTTTAAATACTTTCAGATTGGAACTGGGGCATTTTTGTAACTACATGTCCATTGCATGATGGAACAAAATGTTCTTGCAGGCTTTGTCGTTCTTATTCTGTTTCCTCCTTCTCTTCCTTTGCTCAATCTCTGTGCACCAACCCTGCCATGGCTAACAGGAAGCAGAGGGCACAGCGCTTTATTTAATTAGTCACAGCAGTTGAGTGGTCATGTGGAACCAAACAAGGGAGGTAGATTAGGGTAGTGAGATGGATAGGAACTCTCCCACCAGGCCTTGGCTGTGCTGTCAGAGGAGCATAGATTACATGACAGAAGTGGGATTGAGGGAGGGTGATGGTGATGGTAGTGGGTGTTGTATGACAGGAAGATGTAAACGGAGCCTGTACAGGAGGATTCATCCCAGAAAATAGATTGCCTTTGGTTCGGAGGTATCCCCGTCTTCCCTCAAACACACTACACTCTTATGTCTAATATGCAAAAAAGGAGGCAGAGGACTTGGCCTGGAGATGTGATGTACGCCACTGAGTGGTTTGATCGTTCGACAATGCTCATTACTCCAAATGATTTAGAGGTGGTTATTTTTTCCTTGAATCTCTTCTGACACTGATCTGTTGGCCGTTTCCTCGAGGTCGTGCAGATAACTTCCAGGGGGAGCAGAAGTAGTTGGTGTGCAGCACATTCTCGATGAGTTTCTTCTAAAACTCAAGGCAAAGAAGCGTCAAACGAGGAAACGTTTCTCCAACATGTGACTTTCAATAAATTTACCAACAATTTGTCTTAGACAAAATTAACAGAGACATGAGGACAAAAATTATTTGTTTAAAATCGGAATATTTGCTAAATTATAATATGGGCAAATGGAATTTAGAAATTTGAATAATTATTGCTATCCAGTTGGAATTACTTTGCCAGAATAAAATCATCCCAGACTTTATCCAGGAATAAAACCAACACAGAAATGTGGCTTTCTGCATGTTGTTGAAACCAGCAATGAGTGAGTTTATCTGTGTGCAACTATAAAGCAATGATCTTCAGGGAACTCTTTTAATTAGCGCTCTTGAAGTTTTTCAGTGACCCACATCACATAATGAAAGCAACACAAATGTTCTATTTACATGTCTTTACTCAGTAATGTGTGACCACTGGGACAGCACATTGGCTGAATATGCAGTGTCAAAAAAAGGAAGGGCGAGTTTAGCTGAGCTATGCTGTTGTGCTGTCCAGGGCAGTGTGACATCAAGTTGTAATTTAGGAATGCCATGTTTGTGATCTGCAAATCTTACCTGCAAACTTTTTTTATTAAGCATGTAATCAATAATGACATACTTGTAGAGTCCAATTTCAGGAGTTAATATTTACTTAACATCTAACAGAGTATTATTAATATAAGTGATGCTTTAAAGTTGTTTACAGGAAGGGATAAGGTGAATTAGGCCACTAATACAACATTAAAATACAAGTATGTAACATTTATATATGACCAAAAGCTTAAAAAAAGAATCTTTGAGGGAAGCTAAGGATTTCTATTTCTTATTGAGCCCATCTGGTGACATTGGATAAATAAAAATTATTTATAAAACATGGCCACAAAAGGAGTCGGAGTTCTGTCAAAAACCGTGTCCCCACACACACTTAGGACGTTTAATGTCATCTCATAAATACTAGTAGATACTATGAAAACTTTAGACTGAAGGTATACTCTTTGGGGAATACTTTATTGGAACTAAAACTTTGACAGTAAGAAATGTGAATTTAAAATCTAAAATGTATAAATAAAAAAAAATCATTCCAAAACAAAATTAGATGCTAGAGGTGTCGTCCATACATCCTACTGGGTCTTGTTGCAGTGTTTAGAAACAACTGGAGATGATGGAGAGCGACAAAAGTGAACTGTAATAGTGATGTATAGATAATAGTATATTTTATTAAGAGAAAACAAATATATGTTTTTTCAGTCAGTGCCAAAAACATAATTTAGAGTGAGTGAGTGAGTGAGTGAGTGAGTGAGTGAGTGAGTGAGTGAGTGAGTGAGTGAGTGAGTGAGTGAGTGAGT
>JAVKLF010000038.1:11993787-12005472 GCA_034783495.1 Millerichthys robustus
TGGTGACATCCAGGCTGCCCTCGAGCTTATATTTGCTGGAGGCCCAGGTCTCTAGGACCAAGTCCCGGTGGACAAAGAAAGGAGCTGGACAAACAATCTGTCCAATCCGCGGCCTTCTTTAATGTTAAATATGCAACTAAAACTTTCAGCTGAGTGCTAGTACTGTCACATCTCATCAGCTGTTTTCTGACAAAAGTCTCACTCATTTGGTTTGTATTTGAGCAAAATCAGTGCTATGAATGGCTGCAGTATTAAAAGATAAAACTAAAACTGGATTGTTGTAGGTTTCAGTTTTAGCCCTGAAATACAACAAAGAGCTTAGAAGCTATTGGAAACTCTACTTTCATGTTTCATGCCATAGATTAATATTGTTTCTTTTAAGTTCAACTTGAAATAGACAAAGGTTTGTTTGTTTGACAAAAATTCTAATTTACCGGATTATTTTTTTTCAATTTCTTTTATCTGTTTTATTGTGTCCAGGACAGATCAGTCAAATAAACAATGGACCTCTGAACCACCAACACCTCCAACTTAAAAAGTCTCTTTTCAACCTTTTTATTGTTGTGTTCAAATGTAGTCTGCAGTAATAAAACACATTGACAACATTTCTGTAGAAACCAAATCTTGTCAGTTTAACCCATGTAGTACCTGAGTTTGTCCACTAGATGGCAATGTTATTTAAAGAGAATTTTACTCTCCACGGATTGTGGATTGTTTTGTTGTTGTTGTTTTGTCAGCTCTTGTTCTTGGTCTACCCTCTGCTGTAAATTTGTTGATAAGTGTTTTTTAATAGTAGTGCTGTGCTTTAATACTCCGAGGAGAGCACGATTAGACAGCCTGAGATAAAAAAAGAAAGGAAGTCGCCCAGATTTGCTGACAGCTTTATTACCCTCCACTGAGACGTAGCTCTGCTCATCAGAACATTGTACCCATTAGTTCCATTTTTTTTACACCCCCAGCCTTATTACAGACAGATACTTTTGCTTAGTCTCATCGCCTCCCATCAGAGCATTTTAGGGGAGGACATATTGCAGTGTGGGTGCCCCCCCTCTACCCACCACCCTTCCATCTACAGTAATTGCCCTGCTTAGTTTTATTGCCGCATCTGTGAATGTGACAGCCCAATCAGCGGATCGGCCTTTCACGAACGCAGCACCCAAACAGCGCTTTGTGTCCGTCTGTCCTTGTTACCATTTTATAGTGCGCACCTGTGAGCAATTTCCACCTCCAACTGCCTCCAAGGGGCTTTTAAAAATGCAGCATCGCCACTGCACTGACAGAAATTGTATCAGTGGTTCAGCAGAACAGTGGTGAATAAAAGTGGGATTGGCTTTCAAGCAAATTAAAGAAGAGACGTTGCTGCTCACAGAGAGGATGGCTGTTAAAACGGAGGAGGAGCAGCAAATGTGGATTTCTGATGATTCCACTACTGAGCTTTAGAAAGATGCAGATGCACTGATAAAACAGACTGCATACAGCCTATGTGCGGTGTGATTACCCAGTCTGTAAACAATTTACTGTGGCAAATCACATTAAAAAGTTGTCCCAGAGATGCTTAAGTGCTTTGCATAAAAATACAACAGCCCTCCACTCATATCCGTAAAAAAGGCTTTTACACACCCTTTTTGCTTTCATCTGAGAAAGTACTTTGATTACATGTAATCTAATAGACATGCAAAACATTGTGGTTCGGTTTGTGCCAGTAAATGTCTTACATTTGTAGCAGTGGAGCTGTTTTTTGCATGAACTGAAGTTTGTTGTGGTAGTTGCTGAGAATCGTCTCTAAGATGCAACGCACGGTGCAAACCCTTACATTACCTGCTGCAGTCTTTTATCTCAGTGACTTTTGTTGATGTTGAACTAAAATTTGTTGTGGTGGTAGGTGACAATCATTCACAACACATACTAAAACAGCCACGACAGATCACTAATGCGTGAAATTGTTTTCTTGATTTGACTAAAATAGCTTTAACGACGCTAATGTCTCAACATAAGATGGTCACAGTGTAAGAAAAACTTCCTTGAAAGGCAACGGGTGATATGCATTTCTTCAAGAAATGCAAAACCTTTAACTATAATTGAAATTTCTCTACGTTTGTGTCATTTCTTGGATGTCGCAGCAACAGAAAATGAAGAATTGTGGAAAAGCCACCTCTGAGTTGAAGCAGGAACAAGGAGACCTCCCAAACGGATCCAAAATGGAGCTTTGAAACGGACACAATTCTGAGCATTTACTCCTGCGACACCTGGGATTTTTAGACAAAGAGCGAGGTCCTGCTTTGTGTCCTGCGATATCGTGGGGCAAAGGAAACCATCAGTGCCAGGCCTGTTGAGATTCTGGAGAAGCGTCTCTAATCAAGCCTTCACAGCCGCACAGAACAATCCCAACACTCATCTGTGCAGATGAAATCCTCAAACATCCCAAGGCAGGAGGGGAAAGAATCGGGTTCGTATAATGGCCTCCGTGCGCTTTTGTCTCTCTGAAAGGAGGCAACTCACGTGTTATTAACATAAGGTCTGTTACCTGAGATTGCTTTCTGCTGGGCGTGACTGAGCGGAATATGGAATGAGCTTCTGTTGGATCCAAGGCCGTTTTATACTCCTGTCGCCCATTCATTGCTTTCAAGCAGTGCTTTTTACTTTTCGTTTTTTCTCCCAACCTCTTTTTGTCCACAAAAGCTTCCTTGATGCATTTCATCGCAGGTGCTTTAAGCCTTGATGGAGCTTCTCTGGCTGAAGGGGGGTGAAGAAGAATGTGTTTTTTTATGAACACATTTGCCTTCTCTCATGATCAGAACATAAACTTATGTCATCTGAGCTGCTGTTTTTGCATTTCAGATTCTGCCAACTATCTCACAGGGCAGGAGGCTGTAAAAGGTTGAATATTTTTTTCTCATCAGCCTCCTGGGAAGGATCCTTTCCAAACATCCAGTTGCTTTTTGGCCAAATCGAGCTAAGTGCAAACTGTTTAACACCATATTGCAATAGAACAGAAGAAAATATTAATATTAATTCCAAATACAACTGGAAACCTACATTGGAGTTTTCTAAGACGTGCACGCTGAAGTTTTTACGATAAACTTCACAGTCCATCAACTTCAAAAATTCACTGAAAATCTATCTGTTAACGGGGGTAAAACGTGCATGTAAGAAATCCAAATAAATGAAAGCACGTGGAGGACCAAAAATGGCAACCTTTGGAAACTGGACCATCTGTGATTTCCCTGGCCTTTAAACAATTTACACTTTAATAAATAATGGTGAGGTTAGGAAATATCAGGGGAAACTTTACAATATAATCTATTCATCCATCTTTTGCTTTTTTTTTCTTTACAGGACTGAAAATAGGCCAGAGCTGTAAAGTGAATCAATAGAGAACAAGAAGAGCTGGAGTATTGGTTTGTCCCTGACTCAAACAACGGTCCCTCTTCCCTGCAGATTGAAGGACTTCACCATGGTAACTGCTGATGGTGGAATACTGTGAAGATAATTTAATTGTTTAAAATACCTATTTATATGACAATATCTTTGCAACTTTTCTAGAAAGGATTAATCAGTTTTCTAAGGAAATGTGTAACTTTATCATGTTTACTTCCTGGCTCAACAGCTGGAGGCGTGGCGACCGGAAGAAGACCATATAAGGAGGTGCCCGACTGATGCCAACTACCGAAGCCGCCCAGACGAGACGAGAGGCTGCGGTTCCGTACGGGCCTCAGAACTTTACAATTGTGTAAATAAATGTTCAGTCTAATCGTGATTCTGTCTGCGGTGAATTACTTCCTGTGCAAGGTTGAGCACGTATTTCTTACAACTGGAAGGGAACCTTTTGGGTTAAATCAACAGGGGGGCGGGATTTTAAACATTAAACCACACATTGAACTCATAAAACCCAACTTTATTTATTTTGCACCATGATGCCTCTACGTCCCCGTACAATACATTCAGTATATACATTTGGCCATAAGGGACGTTACAGAGATGGGTTATAGTAGTGCATACATATGTGGCACGAAAAGGTACGCCAAGAAAACTCATACATGCCACTTTACCACAGTAAAGCAATAAACAGAATACACCAGGGGCGAGTCGATGGGGATTTACACCAGAGCTCTCTCTCTCTCATACACACACACACACACACACACTGGCTTAAGACACTTTTCAGGAAGTAGAAGGGCTCTTCAGATTTTCATAATAGAAATACAAGGATGTCTGCTGACTACAGTAAGTTCCTCCTCCTTGTCACAACACTCTTCCTTCCGTCTCCTCCGTTCTCTCCAGCTTCTCACACAGCTAAGGCCTCTCTCTGGGCAGGGCTGCCATCATTCCACAGGCTCTTCCTTTTAGTCGAGTCTTCAGCAGCAGGAACTAAATAGCGAGCCTCTACTGTCGATATCTGATCTGAACAGTGAACATTCGCAACACACAGCATACAAGATACATGCAGTTCATCTCAAGTTTACATCCTGTCTAAGGATCAAGGAAACACAGGTCCAGTTTGACAACATACCGCTCCTCAATACGGCACTAAGAGATGCCCTCCTAACATTCTGATCTGATGACAGCACAGGCTTCCTGCTCACATCGCTAACATTCGGCTGATTACTTTCTCCTCCTGCTGAAGGAGGTTTTTTTTTTTGTACCACCATATTCATCATGTTTTCCAGAGGCATGCACTTCCATCATTAAGCCTTCAATAACTGCAGGTAATAGTTGCATAGCAGACAGCAGCGATGCAGTGTCAATATATGGGCTTAGCTTTTTAAATGAAGCGGTCATGCTTGCTAAAGTTGCCTTCAGATTGCTTGTGTCATCTCGCTCATAAAAAAGCTGAATTTCACAAATCAGAAGACATGCATCAGGCTGTCCCTGAAGACTGAGTTTATGACACTTTTAGCAAATCAGCTCCATCTTTCTGTTACTGGCTGTAAAAAAATAGGACTAGTTTGGACAAAGTAAGATGTTTTCAATTCAACTAACAGAGTTTAGAGGGAGAAAAAAAAGTTCTAAACCACAAAAGGGTTGAGCACAAGTTGTCAGCAGGTACCAGCAGGTTTAAATAAAGAAAAAACACTCAGAAACTGTTAAAGTCTGTAACTACATAAGCATTCAATTAGCACGGAGTTCGACAAGCTCACATTCACACAAAGACAGACATGCGGAGGCTTTAATGCAACGTGGAAGCGTGACAGGTAGAAGGAGGTGTTGATCCGGTTTTGGACAGGCTGCGCTGTGATCGATGCGTGGGAGGATTGGTGGAGGCTTGTTGGTCAGAAGAAGCGGTTAGACTCACGACTAAAAGTCAAACCGCTGAGGCAGGCAGGCACGGAGCACGAACAGGAAACAGCTAAATCAAAAGCAAAGCCGTGGACATCAACTGAACCTGAAGCAAAAGTCCCAAAAGAACGCAATCGACACAGAACGGAGAGGGCGACGTGGGCTGATGGACCAACCACAAAGGAGTAGCACGTCAGTAATAATTACCCCAGAATAAATAACAGTCACAGAACAATCATTAGAAGCAGAATTGGGAATGAGCTGATCTAGCGGACTGTTTTGACCCATGCATTATAAGGCATTAAGCAAACATCTGTTACTGACATCACATTGTATTAGAACAGTGACTGTATGTACAACTGCTGATCTGGAAAAAAATCTGTTATTCTTTCCAATCATTCAGATCACCTGTAAATATATATTCCTAAAAGCAATGACGCAATTTTAAAGGGATTGGGAATGTTGAGGGGCTAGCAGATCGATGTCTGCAGTTCCGTTGTACCTATTGATCCGCAGATGGGGGAATGAAATTGATTTTCTGAGGTAGACAATGCAGGCATATTTCATTCTCCCGATGCAAAGCCATTCCACACAGAGATAGTGGGGGTAATTTGGTCCATTTGGACAGGCTCTGGACTCCCGCTTCTGCCAATTGTACTGTGTCAGATGGGTTGACCCATCCATCATGCTTTTCCTGCTTGTCTCACCACAGTGGTACTTACACCGTCACCGGTGTGATGCACCCTCCCAGTGATGGATAGTGGACACCATGCATTGTGACAACATAGAGAGATCAGTCTGCCCGGCTCACAGGCCCGGCGGCGTTCACGCGCAGCTGGGGACCCACCAGTCAAACTTGGTTGGTTTATTTAATACCCCAACCACCGTTTGGGACCCATGTGGACAATAATGCTCAACATGCATCGTAAATGTTGCTTCCCTTGTAATCTTCAAGTCCCCTTTGAAATATAATTACTGTATCAACACTGTCAATCAAAATGAAAAGCTCAAACTGTTTTAGAGTGGTCGACTAAATGGAAAAAGGTACAAAAGTTCATGATATAAAGTTGATTCCAGTGACCAACAATATGTTGTACCGCTCTTTTGTTTTGAGTGATAAGTGCTATGGGTTCTCAGGTCAACAGTTACTGAAATGATGCTCGTCAGAAGATCAGTCTCTGATGTAATAAATGGATGCTCATTATAAATAAAATAAAAATACAACAAAAATAAAAAAAAATCTTATTAAGTCTGTTTGTATGAGATAGAATAAAGGAGGCCTTCAAAACAGGTTTAGAATCTGTTGGCTGGCGAGGTGAGTCAGGATCAGCAGTTTCAAGATGCCACAGTGTTCCCGTGATGGGCGTTCTGCCCAGAGGAACGTGAAGTATAGAGCCACCGGGTGGCACCAGTGAGTTCTAAAGGGACAGTGCACCTGCACATGACCTGGAGCACTATAGTGTCCTGATGGCTACGGGGTACAGCAGGGACATGTGTTCGGCCCCCTTGATGGGCAGCTTGCGGCTGGAGTAGAAGTGGATGATCTCAGGCACGCTGTCGAAAGGGCAGCTGTTCTGACCCAGGATGTACTTGTTCTCCTTCGTCCGCGACAGCTTCATATGCATGAAGCCCTGGCTGCTCCTGCAGACAGAGGAAGGCAGAAAATAAAGCTTAGAAAAAGCTCAGGCATGTAAAAAGCTACAATATACTGGATCCCCTACAGATCGCCTCTCATTAAAACCCCCTTCTTCTTTTATCCCTATATTAGCTGCCCTCTCCAGTATGTACCGATGCTCTGAAAGCGGGATTACCTCTGATAACGTTGGAGTCACCTGGGGAGCAGACTAAAAAGCAGGCTGCTTAAGGCGCAGGGTTTTCCCTCTCAGTGCATAAGGATGAGTCTAATGAACCCCCAGGATAAATCACTTAAGCTACGGCAATAAGTGCACAGCAAATTAAAAGCTCCCTGTGTGCGCGGAGCTTTCGATCGATACATTTTACAACTTTCCAGTAATCTCCCCCTTTCAAATACAAATGTCCTATATTTTTTTGGCTGTTAAGCTGCAAGGACGGATGTGGCTCCAAACAAATGTTCACCATGGAAAAACACAGCAGGCTCATTTGTCTTTAAGAAACACATTATCACAATTGCTCATTCCGTCATCAGTTATTGCTGCTAACAAGTTACGATTGCTTTAGGCTCAAACATATTGACAGACATTATGGGATGTCCACATTATAATGCATGCTTTCTCCTCAGCTCACTAAATTTCCACCTGTTTGGCATTATTTCATGTCTTCACTGGTCAGATTTTGTTTCCCCAATTGCGGCCACGTGTTTTAGTTTGTATTTTTGATAATGACATACAAAATCCATCGGTTTCCCACTAGTACATATTGGCCTGTGGTAAAACCCAGCACAGCAGCATGTAGTCGTATCTGCAACAAACAGGAGTTAAATGTTGGCTTTAGGCACCTTAAATGGAAGTCTACTCCTGACTTATCAAGTAAATGCATAACTTGAGAGAAGTTGTGTCTTCTCCCTAATGCATAAAAAGAAATTAAGAAAAGAATAAATAAAAATGTCTTGTGGGTTCAATTTAGGGACATCTATCAACAAGAAGAATACATTAATACTGATTCAAACAAATGAGACCAACAACGCTTTTAAGAATACTGGGATTGTTAATTTAGAGAGAGTGGTGAACATCTGAAGAATGTGGACTCGTCCATTTTATATGAAAGCTGATGAAAAACAGTTTAAATATAGATATAAAACTTTTTATCTTGGAAATAGTTAAGCTAGAAGAGTTAGAGTGCAGCAGATTTACTGGGCTATAAAACTGGAGTAAACAAAACTATCAAGCTGCTCCATTACGGCGCCTCCGACGCCCATATCTGAGCATGCGTTAACAAGTTTATCACGATTTGACAAGGGCAGGACAGCTGCACCTCTTCTCCAGCTTGATGATTCTGCAAGTGGTGCCATCAAAGAGGATTTCAACTACAAAAAAAAGAGAGAAACATTCTTCCTTACAAAGCATGTTTGATGAAAGAATGCTGGGAGGAGGGCGTAAGGTTACACAAAACCACAGTTAAAAAGGCAAAGACATCAATAGGCTCATTTTTAGATTCCCAGCTGGATTTTCTAGCCAGTGCTCCTTATCATGTTGCAGCTCTGCAGAGGCAGAAACCAGGACAGCGCAGAGACACGGTGGTGTTGTTGATAAAATGAATATGGGGCTGTGTTGTAGTTGACAGGCCTTTGTGGCGTTATCATATCCCTGTGTTTATGGACCGTCCTATTTGTGTAATCAGGATGAATCTCACCGGGGAGGTCTGCTGTGTGCTTATGGAGGTTTATGACTTTGATTTGAACCGAGTAGCTCTCATAAGCAGGAACAGTCTAACCGCTTATCTCCACCTTCAACATATTGGACTGCTTTGTGAATGATGCTCACCGTTATGAATCCGCAGCATCAGAAAAGTCAGCGCCATCAGCCAAAACTGCCAATGACCCCCTAAGAGAAGCGGTGACCTTTTGAAGAACTGCTGAGCATCAGATACCTACCGCATGTTGGTTATTTCCTTGCTGAACAAATTTAAATATGCAAAAAAAACTACAGTAGTTTCTACTCCATTCTGGGTGACTGATTGACAAACATGTTCAAAAAGGGGTGTTTTGTTTTTTTTAAATGGAATTGGTTTTAATTGATGTTTTACTTTCTTTGTGACTGTGGTTTGGCATAACAGAATGTGTTGAAAGAGTTTTATTAATTCATCATTCTCTGACAGCATCTCCGATTGTGGAAACAAGATGTGCAGATGTGTGTTTGAGGTGACAAATCAGACATCACAGAGCTCTGGGAAAACTGTGAGGGGGTTAAAACGTTTGGGACAAGGGGGGGGGGGTGTCTAGCAAAAGTGGTCAGGAAACATTTTCCATTGGAGCCAGAGGATTCAAGAGGCAGGAGGTCCTGGCAACTTCTGTCCTTATCAATAATGCAACACACATTTGTGCCACCTCGTGGCCTCATACATTTTTCAGTGACCTCAGACATAGAGGCTCTTCACCTCAGGTTTCCACACATTTTCGATGGCGGCAGCAGTGGCAGCGGAGCGTTTGAGTAAGGAGGGCTAAACTCAGAGCCACCTCTACCTGCAGGGGTGGGGGAACCTGTCAGTCCCGGGGAAGAGCTCCGTGAGCTTCGTGTTCAGTGACAACCAAAAGCTGAAACCACAAAGATAACGCTTTATGTGGATGATAAGTGTGTGCTGCTTTTCTGCTCTTTCCCTTTCAGTCATCCGGTGTGAACACACAGAAAACGAAGAACAATTCGACTTTAAACAAAAGTGAGTACCAAGTGAGTGCCTGAGGCTTGATGCCAAGATTTAACTGTTACTTCTGAGCTCTTCTGTTTCTCACATTTTCAGCATCTGCTTCCATTAAAGCCGGCCTTGTAAGTGTCAGCTCAGTGCACCTCTAAATCCTTCCCTGCTTATGGCTATGAAAAGTTTCAGGAATGGCTCCAGAACTGGAAGTGGAGGGAAAAATAAAGAGTATTTCTATTGGCTGAGCGTTAAGGTCTGTGTCAGTGAGATTAAATAACTTCACTGCACAGGCAGAAAGAATCCTCTCAGCGTGGCCTTATGCCTCTTCCTTTTCAGTCTAATAAACCTCTGCTACAGGCACAACACAAGTCTTCCTATCACTCAGTTTTGGTTGCAAAAAGAAATCAATAAACCGCTATTATTGGTTTTAATGATGCAGCTTATTAGTAATGGTGATGTTGGAATCTTTGCAAAGGTTAAACATGCCCTCACCTGATACTGAATGGGTACTAACACTTCCTACTGCCTGGTTGGGTTCAGTCTGAGTGGCCATGTGCTGCAAATAAATCCTATAATCTAGCAATCAGATATTTCATTTGTGGTTGTAAACCCCGGAGCGTTAGCTAATCTCTTGTTCACACCTGCAGTACAAATGTGTGGATTAATTCTAGGTAACTTTGTACTTCAAATAAATAAAGATTTTAAGAAGAAATGCACCCAAGCTCAACCTGACTTTCTCAGTCTGCCTCATGCAGGTATCACTTTGGTCCGTTTCATGAACTGTTGCCTAATTATAGATTATCTGTGCCATTGTTGCACCTCCTCTACTACCTTGGTTGCTCTTTACACTATTTAAACGTTAGTTAACGTGCACCTGTTCATCCTGCAGGATGAAAATGAACATTGCTACATGTATAACTCACCTAGTTACAGAGACAAATTTTCTGCATCTTCAAATCTTAACAGCAAAATGTTTTGTGTGGATGTATTCTGTGGTGCCATCAGGGAGTGGGGGGTGGGGTGCAGCCCCAACATTGGCACACCAGCCCCCCCTCCAGATGTGGTAAGTTGTTTTTTGTTGGTTTTTTTTGTATTTTTACTGTTTACATTTTATATAATTAAATTATTTTTAATAATTTTGCAAAAGGTAAAGAATTCTGCTATTTTGATGAATAAAACTTAATAAAAACGTGTAGAATACTTGAAATGTCAAATTCTTATTTCTTGTCAGTAATAAAACACATTTTAAAAGCTGAAACTAAGATCAGCTTGTGCCAGAAAGTGTAAAGAGGCAGTGCAACTAATGATTGGAAGCGTATAAAATCTCCTTTAAAACGCACGCCAAGGCGGTGTGATGGAGAGGGCAAACACAGTTTCCAATAAAGCTGCATCATAAGTGTTTATTGATTATATGTCAGAAAAAAAGGCAGAATAAATGGATCCTGAAGTGAATGGGATGCACTGTCTGCTCAGATTCAGGCAAAAGCAGCAATCTTATTTAAAGAAGAGAAAACTACCTGGGAGTCGTTGAATTAAAACAGTCAGGTATTATTTAATGACCAATCACTTAAGAGATCTTAATATGACTGAGTTGTATTGTATTTAATTATTTAAAGACTTATGAATGTGTGAATGAGGACCTGAAAATTTTATTTCATTCCTAAGCCTTGTGGTAAAATTTTGTCCAATTGTTTTGTTCCTTAAAAAGCAGAAATCTGAATTGCAAATGCTTTTCAGTTGTTTCATTTTAAAGCTGTTACATTGACTAATTTAGTCATGAAGAGATTTACTTTACGGCACCTAACGGTAAATCTTTTACAGTTCAGATGTTTAGTGCTTCCCTGTCGGAGATGATCACTCAGGGAAAAAAAGAAACAAGCAGCAAAAATAAATGAACTTTCTATAAGAAATATAAGCCTCTACGATGATGAGCTCTGCTGTAATACTAAAGGCTGATCGATCCTGCTCTGCATATCATCTTTTCATTTTATCTGAAGGTTTAAGGAGAGTTGTCTAGTTTTCATTCGTTTGAGTACTTTTTTTGATTTTGTGATGACAGCACTATATATATATAGA
>JAVKLF010000038.1:12006876-12018824 GCA_034783495.1 Millerichthys robustus
CAGGTTCTATGGCAGCAACCTTCAAAGCAAACCCTAAACCTCAGATTTCTTTCTTTTTCTCTTTTTTCCAAATGTAAATCTAAAATCTAAGTATCTTGCTTTAGTTTAAACTTTCAAGTTTATTTACAATAAACCACAGCTTCATCAAAAAAATAGGATGTGACTGCACAGCAGGTCGTGACACTAAGGCGACCTCTTCCAAACGTCACGGTGTAGACTAAACCAATCAGAGCCCTCTGCTGGATACAATATCGAGTGGGGCCAAAGAAAAGGCACAGATAACTGAGTTTTGAAAATAATCTGCAAATCGTTGGGCCAGGGGTGTCAGGGGGAAAAGGAAAGGTGGAAGGGTTACAAAGATGTGAAGGACGATGCAGGGATGTGACACACATTAGGTGTGAGGTAGAGGTCTGAAGGGAAACAATATTACCACACAAAAGAGTCATCGGTCTATCTGGACACAGGTATTTAACTTGTTCATTGTTGGACTCCACCAGTAAAAAATAAATTAGTTTCTATATATTTTCTGTACATCCCAAATAACACAGTTTATGGTTTATTGTTGAACTGTCCTTACTTAAGTGAGAGGGAATAGTCATTCTTGCTGGTCTCGCTGTTTCTCACAAGATAGCTGGCCTCCTTGCACAGACTGAGCAAAGACTCTGCATCTGTTCGGCCGATGGCCCCGTGGTACCAGCTACGCTCCACGTCGAGCAGCAGAGACGAACAAAAGAAAGACGTTAAGAAGACACACGTTAGAATAAAGGCTCAAAGAAAAGCAAAACAAAATGGAGTGTAAAAAAAGAAGCGCCAAACTCAGACTCACAACTGGCTTTCCAGAGGTATCATGGGATCAATCCTCTCCCCGAGAGAAGAGTTGCTGTGGTCCAGTGAAGTCATTTTGGTGTTGACCAGACAGCCACTGGAATGACGCTGCAGGGGGCGGGTTTTCCCATCTTTTGTGGGTGACATCCTAGACTTATCCACCCCATCAAATTGGACTGTGTAAAAAAAAATAAATAAGTAAAAAGAAAAATACAGCTGGAAAGATGTTATTCTGAAAGAATGGATTCGTTTTTCAAGCAAATTACAGCTCAGGCAACAATACTTTACATAATGTGCAGACACTTTATCAAGAAAGTCAAATTAAGGTCACTTGTGAGCACATCAGGAAAGCTTCAGATATACTCTGGTGTCAAATGTGTTTGTTGACGTCGAGGAGTGCAATCGTGTGAGAACCAAAATCCAGGTTGTGCTTTTTCAAACAGACGCCCACACATTCACTTTGTGTAACTCATCCAACTGAAGGACGTGCGCACACTATGGAGGAGACATAAATCTGTACTTCCCCACTGTGTACACATTCCAGTGAAAGACAAAAAAAAATTTACACATACATGCAAGCATCTTTTATGATATTCAGCTCACTCAACAAATCAGTATCTGCTACGGCACTTATGAGCATGTTCACTCTTCGAGTGCACACCAATGTGCAAACAAGCACATCTGAAAAGCCCAAATGAGCAAATATCCACGTTTAGACACGCACACAGACAATTCTCACGTAAAACTTCTGCAAGTTAAACAGTAAACTGGCTTTTCAAACTCCCACAGTCAGCTGTGGACATGACAAAGAGTTTTTTTGGCAACTTCACAGGGAAGTGTTTGATGATACACGGGGGCATGAGTTGACTTGTGACATGGCAACCGGAGACAGCGAGGGTAATCTCTGCCAAAACAGCATGCGTGGTTATTTACGGAGGCAAACAGAAAGAAAAAGGGAAAAAAAAACAGGTGAAAGTGAATTTACACCACCATGAAAGGGTTCCACAGGCTGATTGAAAGACTGAACAGAGGAGGTTGGAGTTGTGATCATGGGAGGTGGTCAACTGTGTGAGGAGGGGGGAAATTCAGCCATTTTCCCCACAGTCATCCATCACTATAATTGATGTCAAAACACCCCAAGCTTTGAGAAAAGAAAACTATTTAGAGCCACTGACACGATTCTCAAGCAATAACAGAGGGGCTGCTGGCAGCATCGGACACATGATGAAGCTTTAGTTGGGATTGTTGGCTACTTTCAAGGATCAAGGCACGCTTGAAAAGATGGGTCTCAGATGGAAAGGGTTAATGCAACATGAAGCTTCACACTGTCCGATTTTGTTGTCCAAAGTCACTAATGGTCAGCCCTGCATCCTGTGTTTAATTATCAAGCCTGTCCAGCCTGTCTAGACAGACAGACAGACAGACAGGCACTGTCATCTTAACAGCACATCGATGGAGATGGACCTTCAGAAGTCTAGACTCTACGCTCCACTCAGAGGATTGCATTACACTGTACAGTTTGTAAATTTGCCAAGTGCTCCTGCATCACACTGAGTTGAAGGGGCTGGCAGTTCAAATCAATCACTTAGCCTACATGAGACTAATTTTAAATAGCTTGAGGAAATGACTGCAAAAACACGAACTCCGCTACAGTAAGTGACAATCTGAGCAATAGGCAGAAATCTTTGCAGTCTGAAGTGATTGTTAACTAATTATTTTGTTTGAAGTTTTCGCTTAAGCACAAAATACCTTCCAAACATTTTAGTTTTACGCATCTTTGCATCAATTTCAGACATAAACATTGTTTTGGCTTCAGCTGAATAGAAATAAATATTACAGGATAAATTGGGACCATACATGATCCACAAGCATCTATACAAGTCCGCTGAGACAGATGGCTGCTGGTTTAGGTCCAACCACCAGGGGCTCCCCTTAACCTCCGTACTCAACCCTGGGTTGAACTCGGTGGCCTTAAGCTCACTGATGCGTTTTCCCAAACATAAATTCATGGAAATGATTATTCCAAATGGCTGATTGTTATCTTGGCCTCTGCACTCCTGTTTGTTATAGGCCCACATCTGACTCGTACAATGACAGCCAAATTGTACCGCCGCATGACAGCTGGGTAAATTGTGGGTCTAACCTCGGACCCGTGGAAGAATATGAGCTGCTGCTCCATTTCCCGCAGCGTGATGCTTCGGCTGCAGACAGTCAAACGATGCTCCCGTGTTGCATGTAAGTGGATCCAAAAGACATTACAGGTTCTCTATTCTATCACACAGCTCATCTGAGCCTCATTGCTGACGGCCGGGGCAGGCAAAGATACTGTACATGTGTTCGGGTGAAAAATAGCGTTTCCATGGAAACTGACCAAGGGGGACACAGGAGATGCACGTGTGCTCCACGCAGCCCCCCGTCAATGCTGACAGATCACAACATGAAGATGCGGCCAATTGCTCTTCCCGCTTCGCTTTCAATTTCACTCTTCCTGTTTGCATGTTCGGTCCCACTTCTCTCCCTCTTCTTCTTCTCCACTCTCCTTTTATCTCTCCATCTAGCCCACTCTGAACCTGTCTCAAACTCTGAATGTCTGTTTTTCCTCTGTTGACTCCTGCTTGTCAGTGATAGAAAGAGGAAAACAAAATGTGGAGAAATGTCTTTAGGAAAAAAAAAAGATATAAAGGTAAAACAATTTCATTGCACGTAACGTCCCACTCTACCAATAAAGCTCTTTATATGTTCTTCATTGTTCTAACACCATTTCTTTGTCTTGTCAAAATGTATCATCCAGGGTCTTTTGGATGGGTCAACTTTTTTTTTCAAGTAATACATAGTTTTGTGGCTTGGCTTTAGGGAGCTCATTCAATCAACCTTACCTTTCAGAGCTGAATCTTTCCCGCAGGGAGTGAGCACAGTTCCACAAGAAAAAGCATTACTCTGAAGAAAAGCAAACTAAAGCCATCATTATATTTGTTCAAGTGTGAATGGATTCATGTCTGCTCTGTTTGCCAGCTTCACCTTAAAAATAGCTTCAAACTGCTGCAGAGTTATGTTTTAAGGTTGCATACAAGTGGGAACGAGGCAAACCAATTCCCTTCTCACCCGCTCTCTGGAGCGCAAAGTCCGAGACATGGCCGACAGGAGACTGACAGGAGGTTTGGCTCACAGGAGAACAAAGGGCCTGAGAGGCTGCTTAAGAAGGATGGGAGTGTGAAAACATGAACACACACACACTAGTCATCCCTAAAACACACTACAACACACACTGAAATGTTCAGGGGTATCTAGGATTGTTATCAGCACTGCGGCTTGTAAAGTGCAGCAAATGGAATCTGTGCATCAGATTGAACTGTCAGTGAGATGGTGAGTGATGGCTGAGAGACCTGTCCCCTTCCTGCACATAGCTTCTTTCAGAAAAAAAAAAAAAACCCCAGAGGAAAACAGAAAAGCAAGATGTGTTTGAGAGCACGACAAATTGTTTGGAACCAGATGAGCATAAATGTCAAAAGAACATTTCTATGATTAAAGCAAAACCTATCAACAAGATAAAAATCTGCAACACAGAGCAGGACAAGAATTTGATGAGAACAACGATGGGATGTCTTACAGTTGCCATTAAACGGCACAAAAGTCCTAAATATGAAGGGAAAATAAAAAGGGAACGGCAAGGTTTTAAAGGCCAAACCAAAGATAAAGGAATATTTATTGCCAGCGAGTCTGAACAACTCCACTGCCCCGCTTCCTCTACCCCCAGCTGCACACGCTACCGTGCAAATTTCTCTAATTAAGTTGGCTAATTAATTCTCATTTGCTAATGACACTCCTATCAAAAAGGAAGACTACTCTGAGGGGCGACGTGTGTCACTGACTGCGGCACTGTGAGGTGAAAATGAAGATTTCTAGTCGGGATGTGTGGGCTGCTTTTTATTAGAATCCACTACACACAAATAATAATGTTTGGAACGGTCTGGCACCTCAGTAATATGTAGCTTTAAAAAGGGAGGATTAAAATAAAAAATAAATTAAACTAAATCTACTTTTATGTTGATAATAATTATGCACACCAGGTGCTCAAATACTGATTTGTTAGATGGCTGTGAATAAAAATAGTTTTAATGCTCTGCTGCTGATAAATCTATAAAGTTAAATCTCAGAAGATGTCGCCATCTGGAAATATGCTTTCTTCTTTTATAAAGGTTTCAAAATGAAACTTTAATTAGGTTTTCCAAGACAAAGGAATGAGCCTCCAAAGCAGCAGTTAGTGTATCTGTTTAAAACTCAACCTGTATATCTTTCAATTACTTTTGTTTCAGCCATCCCACACTTGAATAAGAGTGAAAGAAAAATACTTTAAAGTGTGAATAATTAATTAATACAAAAAACAAATGAGGAAACAGTCTTTATACTCAGACAAATGTGACCCCATTTATATGTAGATGTAATATCTTCTCTTCCAATCTACATTTCAGTTTTGATAACGAGTCTGAATTGACAAAGCTATCATACTGGATATTGTTCTCACTTCTGCAAGAGCAAACCTATTGGGAAAGACATGCATCCACACAGAGAATCTTAGGTTTTAACCCAGTCTGGCGTATGTAAATAACACGGTGTTTAATGGATGACTGACGTCTTGGTGTGTCAGTGGGGGTCTACAAACACTCTGAGGTCAACACGGAGCATTACAGTTGTATTCACGAGAGTCACAAAGGACATGACCCCCCTACATGTGTCTGCCACATTGACCTTTGACCTAAAAGATTTAGAGTGAGGTCTTACTGGCTGAGACAGAAAGAGGATCACTTTACAGCTGGACCCCCTGTCTGAAACCCACTCTCGTCACACAGGGAACCAAAACCTTTCCCATGGATTTATGGACATAAATGCCCTGTCCTCGCCTATAGGACACAGTGGTGTCCTCTTACATAGCCCCACTCTAAGCCTCCCCACTCTGTCTGGGGAAATCCCATTCCTGGCATTAGTTCTGCAGCATGTCCTTCTTTCCTCTGGATAATTAAAGCAGTCAGAGTGTGACTGTGTGCAAGACTTCAAAAAAAGGAACTAATATCTCCTGGAGTTAAAAAAAACAACAACTAACAACAAACAGGTGGACTATTTGTCTATTGTGTCCATTATGATCATAATTACGGCAAAGCGTCAACAACTCCAATTGCACCAAATGAGTTTGACTTTTTTTTTCTTCACTTGTAGAGAACAGCAGGTCAGAGGGACATCTGGGATGGTTATGAGTATGTTGACAAGAGGAAATGGGGGTCACAACAAAAAGGCAATTATGCATGCAGAAGGCAGTTCAGTACAATTAAAACTAATGAGGCTTAAGCCTTAAAACCTGCACAGGAGCTAGTGATTTTCTGCCACATGTAATCCAGATGGAAAAGTGCAATCATTACAGTGCTAATACTTAAAGTCGCGTTATTCAGTGCATCTCAGATATGAGGGCTCTTTCAGTAAGTCAAGAGCCAAATCAGTGTTTCGGAATGTGGACATAAAAACAAGGATTTACTGAATCCTTGTTTTTTTTGTCAAAATCCATAAAAACAGTTTACAATTTTTTTTCTATAGATAACCTGAACTGCTCTAATTACCGGATGGATGGATAGATGGATGGAGGGATGGATGGATGAACGGACAGGTTGGCTGAAAATGAGGGGGGAAAGACGCTGGACACCAACACCCACCATGGTGGTGCTGGTCACAGCTCATCTGTCCTGGCGACGGCTGAGCTGTCTGGGAAGGAGACTCTAGCTCCTCCGCCAGTGGAGGGCTGGTGTTGAGTTGGCCAACGGGAGGGGGCCATGGTAGGTCCTTGATCACTTTAATCTCTACTGCAAGGGTCACCAAAAAAGAGATGGAGGAAGAGAGGACAACAACAACAGGAAACAGCAAAGGGAGTGAAGTAAGGGATGCAATGATAGGAAAAAAACAGAGGAAAGAGAGAAAAGGTACAAGAGGTAAGCAGGAAAATCTGTAGAGATGAGCAAAAGATGCCAGCTTAGTGGCCGAAAACAGGTTTAGACTGTGATCAAAGAATCAGCAGCACCTGCAAAGTAGAAAAGGAAGGAATAAAACAACACTGAAAAGGAAGCAAGGTTAGATTTAAAGGAGAAGTCAGAGTTATTGATACCACTCTGGATCACGTCTCAAGTATAATGTATTGATTTAAAGTTACAAAAATGGTTTGAAGGTTTTCCTATTAGGCTTTATGTTGATTTAAAGAAATAATTTAAATCTTTTGAGGAGTGGGTTCTGTGGAAATGGTCTGGACAAATAATATTTTACCCATTGTAGGAAGCTATATTTGAACAATGTCAGGTTTTAGTTCCAACTCTACTGAGAAGCTAATGGCCAGTCCAAGTGGGTCTGAGACCAGAGTTAACTGCTACAGTTTTTATACAATTCCAATCTCAGGAATCTAACACGATTCATGCAGATGTTATGTCATAAACCTTTACAACACCAGTAATTTTGCATATGTGCTCTGGAATAAATGTTTAAGGTGATATAAACTTGTTCATGACCTTTCCACAGAAACGTTGATGCACAAAACTTGAATTATCACTCCAGCGCCTCACTGAAAGGCTGGGAGTGTGACACATTCTCTTCTCTCTTCTGCTTCTCAACTAGCTTTATTAAATTAATCCAAGACCCATTCTGAATGACCTTTACTGTCCCAGAGATGTATTAGAACACGGCAAACAGTCTTATATTTTTTACAATGTAATTCATAATGAGGTGTAATGCACACCTCAATCTCCTCTAAAGCAATACGGTCTAAAACTGCGAGCTATCTAAAGGATGCAGCAGCATACACGCTGATGTTATTCTGACCTTAGGCCTCTATATTAAGATAAAGAGCAGCATAGATAACATCTATCACTGAGATGTACATTACAGTAATCCATTCAGGTCGTGGACGCTACATGGGCTTTACCCCTGAGATAATGCATGCCTCGTGTCCAGATGAAACATTAGCAAGATAAATCGAGCACTCCCGCAGTAGCACATCTGTTTCTAACATAGAGCCACTTGTTAAATACCTGAGAATACTGAATAAATGAGATCGGGAGCTCAGGTTGTTATTTTTAATCCAAGATGACCTGCATCAGAGGCCACGACTAATAATTAAATATAGTACAACAGTAATGGTTCTGGAAAGCTACTTTACACTCCTTCAGAGGTATAGAGTTAACGCAATATTACAAGGTTTTTCCAGATCACAAAAACCTTTTTCTACCAATGCAAGTTTAGGATGAGTACAATGCCACTGTCCATGGTGCTGGAAACCTTTCACCGGTGCCTAAAATTTCATTATCAAAGCTGTGGCACAAATCTGAAGTCATTTTCCATCAAAGCTTGTAATGTTTTGTGGCATTCATCATAAATATATAATATCATCAGTTCTGTCAGACCATGTTTTTGTTGATATTGGGGCAAACAGGAACAGAATTGATTGGTTGATGTAGAGCCTATTCATACCTATAACTATAACAGAGAAGGACACAATAGTTTTTAGTTTGTTGTTGTATTGGTTAGACAAACATCTTTTAGCCAATAAAAGATGTAGTGAGAACAGAATAACATAAAATTCTCAGGAAGTCGAATAAATCTTGATATACAATAACAACTCTCCCAAAGTACCTGCAGAGTTGGGTATTAATCAACTCAACATCCAACTGATGACCACATATTGTTGGTATTCAGCCTCATTTTCAAGCAGAACACAAAAATTATGTTACACATTTGTGTATTTTCCACTCTGTAAAAAAAAAACGGAGCGCAGTGATTTATCCAGGACATTTTAATGAGAAGCAATATCTGCAAGCTAGATGAAGGGGGAAACCAGAGAATATTCAATCCGACAAGCAATTAAAAAGCTGGGCTGGGGTTGTCAGGGGGCTTATCTAGGAAAAAAGTGGCTGCAGGGAAAAGCTGCTTGCTGCCTATCACGATGGGAAAGGTGGTGCATTGGAGGAAGGTCAAAAACCACGAATGATAATGTAACTTCTTCTGCTTTGTGGTGAAGTAGGGGACTCTCTTGCAATGTGATTAAAAGCTGCAATGCTCATTTCACATTCCAGATTAGCGTGTAATTGTTTGGGGAGCAGAAGGCTGCCTGAACTCAGCAGCCTCACTGTGGGGACAAGGAGATGACGCGGCGTAAAAGTGTCTCAGGCTCGCTTGTTTGCACAGCTTCATAATGACACTGTTTAGCACTTTAAAGTGATTTTGATCCAGTTCATAATCATTTATGTTCAAATTTTTCTTTTAAATTAAGTCATAAAAGTACTGCAGAGCCAAATGAGCATTTCTGAAAAAGGATGTTTAAAAAAAAAGGACATCAAGTATGTTTTGTTGTTCAATCAAATGACATTGCAATCGATACGCCACGTCTCATCTGCATAATCCTCCATCCACACAAGTAAACAACTCCCTCTGTTGACATGGGAAAGGAGCTTAATAATGATTATGGATCAACAAATCACCTGTCGCTCAAAATGACAGCACAAAATTACAAACAGTTAGAAATTCAAATACATAAAATATGCAAACAACTTTGTGTTTAACTGCTTGCTGTTGAGAAATGGTTTATTTGCTTCACAGCTACATCAGCAGTGCAGTTTAAGCTACAACAAGTGCACAATATCAAAACAACAAGGCTTCGATTTATTTGTACCTTTTCTTAGTTTTTCTTGGTTCTATATTTAAATCCAGGTATTCGTTCACCGGCCCGTTTTATTTGCTCAATCATCAGTGAAAATTGTGCAGCGCCATAAATCATCAGCTGTGCTTGTTTTCACCAATGGCATTTAATTTAGTTCTGTTTAATTTGGTTGGCTAATTGCATGCATATTCACAACAAGCTGGAAGATTGTAATGTTTATGCTGCATATTATGAGCCGAGAAGCTCCGAAAACAAAAGCAGACCCTCCTGAAAACATGCGTGTTCCATCTGCACTCAAATTATTACAGATAACGGTGTAATGCTCCAGGGGAACCGAAATGCCACCTCATAATTCTCTGCACACCGTCGCCTGACTCAGTTTCAAAGCACAGATCTGTTTTGAAAGACAGTGTGTTTGTATTTAAAAGAAAGTGGTGCAGAAAATGGGTGATGGAGATGAAATGACTGCAAATTCTTTTTTTCCCCCGTTCCTCCATGTTGAGGGAATGAGAGATGGGTTACTGACAGCCGGGCAGCAGGAGCTTCCATGGAGCTCAAACTGGTGAAGCGCTGCTCCTGAGCTTTGTGGGGCGAGAGTTACAGTGCTGTTGTGTGTGGCCAATGTGTGCAAGTGAAGATAAGACCAGCGGCAGCACTCTGTGGAAGACGGCAGGACACATTTGAGGCTCATGAAAGAGGGCCGTCAGCAAGGTTATCAGCAGGGTGTTGCAGATCAGGCCAGGAGGACCAGCCAGAGCTGCACTTTGATGGACAACGTGAAGAGAAATTGGAAACAAAAACCTTGGCACAATCCAAACTACTGAAGCCGCCAGCACAGGACTGCGAGCGAATCAATGATTTATTTTAGGATAATAAACACGAGTCTCAGTTTTCTGGATCATTACGCCCACGAAGATTCATTAAAAAAAAAAAAAAAACCATGAAGCTCCCCGAGACCAGGAGAAGAAAGGGACAACACTGCCTCTGTTCTCCTAGTGTTAACAGTTTGAGATCCTGCTGCCCAAGAAGCAAATGAAAAGGAGATTCTAACAGAGGACAGAAAGAATGGGTAGCAGTGCTTTGCCATCTCAGTCCTGCTGTGACAGGCCTCAGATTTCCCATGCTGGCTTGTCCACAGTGGGAGGGTGGTGTGTGACTGAGAATGCGTAAGGACAAACAAAACACGCAGGCTGACAGACGTGAACACACCTATTCTTGACCTCACCTGCAGGCACTTTATATATAGCCAAATCGTAATGCGTCTTCTACACTCTTCACCTCCAGACTCATCCATCACCTTCTGTCCTGCCAGGAAGGAGGCAGGAAAAAAGGTTGTGGCAAGTGCAAATTTTCAGCGTGGAGTGGAGGGGAGCAAGGATGAGTGATTAACCGAACCGCAAGTACGCAGCCTCCAAACACCCCTAACAAGGCAGGGAATTTACATTCCATTGCATACCTGTCAGGAGACAGTCCAACTGTGAATAATAACAGCAGACCAAGTGTTGTGAAGAGGCGAGCACGCAGGGAGTGATGGGCACAACGGTGAAAAAGAGGGCTGCAACATGAAACATTACTCAGCTCCCCTTCCTCTATCATTAATGAAGACAAATAGTTTTTTATACTGACTGTGTTATTGTGTTAAACCATAGCGGGAGAGGGTAGGTCAGACTATGTATCTTTTTTCATTAACTGCCAACAATTTGTGTGGGGACACTTTTGTTTCCCTTGAAATTGTTGGAATATAAATCGTGAAAAGAGTAAAGAAAAGGTAAACAACACCATTATTCACTGATATTACAAAGCCGTAAGATGCTTCAGAAACTCAAGTGGAGGAAGATTTCCCCTTTAGAAAACTAAAAGTGCATAAAACTACACTTTAAAACAGGCCAGTTGCCAAAAAGAAATGCTTGAGTCAGGCATTATCCTGCAGCCTGATAAGGTCTAACTGCTGAAGCCTCTGCAGCGTCACTACAGAGGAGATAAAAATGAAGCAGACGGTGAGCTGGCAATCAGAGTGGATGCAAACAAACCTCCCATTCCAACATGTTACCCTCCACAGCTAAAGCTACATCTTCTGCTTTTGACTGGCAAAAAAATAATGAATGAAGTCATGAGTGAAAAATATGTTTGGATCTCAGCTCTTCCCCTTAATCCGTAGTGAATACAAACACAACAGATGTGTTAACAGATTAACACAACACAACTTAAACGATCTAAAATATTGCAAACAGACACAAAAACTTTCAGTTTGATATCAGCTCAATCTAAATCAACAGCAGGATTTACAAATTTGAAAATGTTTTGGAAAACACTAATGATGAAAATATTTTCCTTTAGAAGAAATACTGCAAAAAAATTAAAATTATATATATATATTAGAGGTGTGCCGATCGATCGGTCACCGATCACAATCGGGCCGATTTTCGTGAAAAAGTGCATG
>JAVKLF010000038.1:12018924-12033364 GCA_034783495.1 Millerichthys robustus
TTTTTTGGCAATGTTGAGAGGTTTTATTTTGAACATTTAAATGAATTCATTGTTCCTTTTTCCACATAATATAACCAGTAGTGCTTATGATAAAAAAAATATAGAATAATGTGATCGGTATCGGTGATCGGTATCGGTGTATCGGCCCTCATGGGTGATCGGTATCGGTAGGAAAAAACCTGATCGGCACATCCCTAATATATATATGAGAACTTTATCAGATATTTTGGGATTATTTATGATTCAGTGGACACAGAAATGAAAAAGTATCAGAAAAAGAAGGAAAAAAAATGAAGGAAGACATAAAGATAAGCAAAACAGTAAAAGACAAAAGAGGTGGAAAACTAAACTGACAGCCTTGTTGATGCTTGTAAATAAAATTTTTACTTATTCGGGATTCTGAATATGTTCCCAAATTCTTGTTATTTAACGTTTATGCAAGATGATTCAACAACTGAACTATGAGACACACAAAAAAATTCAGGTTTACTGGAACTGACTCCTATTTAGTCAGAACAGATGATTATGAATTATGAGATAAAACCCGAGTTACTCGGGCTCGTGATAACTGATAAAAACAGCTCGGAGCAAAAAGATGAGGATGACTGGTTCTCACAAGCAAACTTCAGTGAGTAATTTCTTTCTGTTCAGCTGAGCTGGCTGTAAAGATCAGAGACTCCGGTTCAAGAACACAAGCTTACACCTCAAATAGCAGAAAACTTTCTTTAAACCCCTTGATGTCTTGATTCAAGGCTGGTCTACGCTGACACCTGCAAAAGCAAACAAGTCTGTGTTGACAAGGCTTGTCCCAGAGACAGCTCTCTCCTTTATCTTTTTCCCCTCTTTTCTATTTTTCAAATAGTGGGGAAATATGTTCTGTCTGCCCGAACCTCCAGTGTGAATGTGTGCAATAAATCACATCAACCTTCCTTCTTTCAAAGGCAAACTAAAGAAGTGTCTTTTATTCCAGGCCAACACTGTGACATTCAAGGGAAATTAAATTAATCAACTTCAAAAGAGGAGGCAGGAAGAATGCGTTAGTGAATAGTGACATAAACCAACGCTTCTCAGGGCTGCTTGTCAGAAAAATAATGAGTGAGAAAAGGCAAGAATTAAGAACTCAGCATCCCCTAATTAATCAATGGAAGAGAGATAAGCCATGTGAAGACAGACATAAAGTAACAAAAGCATAGAAAACCCTGGAGGGATAATCAATGAAGAGATGATTCTAAATGCACAGATTTGGAAAGTTTTCTGAAATGAAAGAAAGCTGATGGGTCTGTATCATCTTCACTGGTGTTCCTGCTTTGTGTGGGGTGAAGCATCTTACTATCTTTATGTACTGTTGGCCGGTACAGTTTGGTACCGCCATCACTTGCAGATATGAAGTAAATACTCCCTTAAGCCTCTTTTTCTCCCTCCACAAATGAGATCCGTGAGCTTGCAGCCACTCTAATACCACATATGGGACTGGACTCAAACTTAATGTTGATACTAATTACAAGAAAATCCTTCTATCAGTCTGATGGTTGCTGAGCAAACACATTTTCATTGACCTCTTAGTGCAAAATACAAAACAATAATTTTATAAAGGAGCCTAGAACAAGCTAGGCTAACAACTAGCCAAAGGAGTGCCTTTTTAAAATCAGCATTTTAGGCTTATAAAACTTATAACTTCTAAATGGCATACAGGTGTGAAAGAATGCTACGTTTGCTACCTTTTCTTTTCCCATGACACAGAACAACACCTGTGTTGCTGCACAAACTTTGGAGCGCAGATAGATCGTGAACAGTCCCAAAGATGTTGACAGTCCAGTCTAAATAAGCAGTTTTATTTATTTTAGATCAGTTGCCAGTTAGGTTCACATACACAGAAAATGATCTTACACATGTCGAAAAACTAGACATTCAAGAATTTAGATGTTTTGTGTTTTTTCTTGCCACTTACGTGAAGGAATGTTTGGAATCTTTATTGCATAATAAAATAAATTCAGCCAATCAATTCATTTTACTCTGACTGTGTGTGTAATTTAATTCGCGGTCAGAGCTTGTAAGCAACGAGCAGTAAAAAGGGTGGTGTAAAAGGCTGCAGAGCATGTCGGTGTTTCTTTAACTTCAGCGCTAATCGTTCTCTCTCTGCTGCGCACTTCAAGCAGGGAAGAGCGCTTCACCCCGTGCACCCGGCGCCCCTTCTTCTGAGCAACAGCAAATGCTAATTGCACTCGCTACTTGCTAAAAGGCTAATATGAAGTGTTGTTTTTTTTTCAAGCTACTGAGCAAGCATACAAGTAGCTTCTTGATAATGTCATTCAAATTAGGAGACATTTAAAAGCATCTTCTGTAAGTTAGATTTTGGTAAAATTACCAATTTAGGGCTCAAATGTTACTCAAACTGTTAAAAGGATTAACTGTAGAGAATGCTTGAACCAGTCTTCTTTGCACAGCTTTTCAAGTAAGCATCTCCAAGATCAGGCATCAGTGTTAATATGTTCAGAACATGTTTGCAAACAGAATGACCCCCGCCCCGCCCCCCCAGCCCCATGTCCAGCGGTACCTGTGAGGGATTTAGAAGAGCAGTCCTTCCTTCTGTCGGGACCTGATCCAGTGCCACTTACAGAGCCCTCGTAGCTAATGCAGTCATAACAAAGCAGAGCTGTCCAAGGATAAAAAAAAAGAAAAAATATATATATGTATATATAAAGAAAAAAGGGGGCTATAAAATGGAAAGTTGCTCATTTATTTTTCTCTCTGCTAAAGGCTTTGTATTGATTTATTATTGATGAAATTTGAAGGCTATTTGTCCCCGAAAGGCTTAGTCTTGTTTTTTGAAATTATTTTTTTTAGGAACAGCCCTGTTTAATGTTATGGCTGTGTTAGCCATGCTCAAGCTCTCAGATAACACAGACTACCTGCACTTACATGCACCTGCACAACCAATCATGCCCCCCACCCCTTCCCCTCCAAGAGCAGCTTAGGCACGAACTTATTTGAAAGTGGCAAGAGTTGAATCAAAAACAGCACAAAGTAGCCCGGACACCTGTGAAATGAACGTAGCGGATGCATTAACAGAGAGGAAGATAGAAAAGAAAGCCTAAACAAAGAGTTTAAAGCAGCAGCAGCAGAAGAACTCTCACTACCCTGACAGAGACCCACAGTAACATTTGTTAGAGCTGAAAGAACAAACACTTGGGTTAGTAAAGCAGAGGAGAAACAAATGGTTTTGGTTTAATTGTGTTAAAAGATAGACATGTAAATGAAGACGCTCTTCCATAAATTCAGCTGAAAGGTAGATTTTAAAAAAACGTTTGAAACAAAGCTATTCTCAACAAGTAAAGACGAGAGTGTTGGCAATTGTAAAGTTAAAACATCCCTAAATTTACATAAAAAGAACAAATGTTGCAAGTTGATTTTTAGATTCTTAACAGTATTCTAGCTCCTATCTTTCTATCTACCTCGACAAGCAGGTTTGTTTTAAAACACCGTGACGCTGATACCTGCAAAGGCTTTAGAAATCCTCTCCTTCTTCCACTCCCAAGGCTGGTCGTACTCCTCGGGGGGTCGCTCATCGTCTTGGGGCAGTCGACTCTCTCTGGGACAGCGTAAGTGCTCAGGGTCGGAGTCCCCACCGTTCTCGGCCGGCTCGTACGGCGTGTCATACAGGGGCAGCTGTTTGACAGATCCTTCCTTAGGGCCTCGACCACCAGACCTGATTTCTACAATGAAAAGGAAACACTGTGTGTTACTGTTGTGTTTTAAAAAAAAACTTTAGAGAGTAAAATGTTTGAAAAGGCTAACTTTAACTACAAACTTGAGCTTGCTTAAAAATGGCAGTTTTATTGGAAAAAAGAAAATAATAATTCCTAGTTTTCACTACACGTTTCGTACTTGATGGGAATTCATTGTTGTTTTAGCGACATTAAAATATTCAGGGAAATCATTGTACTGGAAAGGCAGTGAGTTTATGTGATCACAAACATTGACTTTTGCCAATTTTTTAAAGTTGAAGAACCAAGGGAAGACTCGAAAGGCCAAAGAAGAAATTACCAGCATAAAAACTCAACATGCAAAAACAGATGTGCTCTTAATGGCGTTTCACTTTATGCAATCTTCACACAGCACAGAAGGAAACCCACATGTTTTTAAAAGTGCTCTGCAGTACAGTAAACTACTTTTGGACCTTGTCCAGATCTCAGGCTTATCGGTAGCTGCAAGTTTTGAACTGTCCGCATTTATTTTTTACCAGAAACATAAAAATATCACCCAAAACATAAGCACCTCCTTGAAGGATTTCTGGCAGCTGCACAGTATGACATCTTTACACCCATGCAGGAGCGAGGCTTATCTCTGACACTTCAAAGGTGGTATAAAAAGGTGCTTTCATGCAAAATAGAAAGTGCAGGTTTTTAAAAAAAATTTTAAAGTTTGCCTCAAACGGGTTTCTTAAATATGATTCAATTACTGAAACCGAAGCCCTGAATGATGATCCAACCTTGTATTTGTATTCTTGCCTTTCTACTCACATTGTAAATCTACTTAACATCACCGGACCGAAACCAGGATGCAGCCACACCCCTCCCACTCCATGTAAGCAGATGAAACAGACCAGACTGCTAATGAAGCGCCGTGCCCTTGAGAACTCTCCTCCTTTTGCCCTCCCACCACCTCCTCGCCATCCTCTCTCCAGTCTCCCTCTACTAATATGAAGTTGTTAGCGGCCCGCACCCTTTCTCCGGGGCCGCATGAAGCTGTTGGCGACCAGCGCCATCATAGAGCAAAGCAATGCGAAGAGAATGAAATATTATGCCACGCTGCTGCATAATTGCCTCTTAACCCAAGGGAGCTCTTGCGGGAAAATGAGCAATGCGTTGAGCCTAATGGAGCTACCCGGTGGTGGGGGTGGTGGAGGGGTGGAATGAGGTGAGGCTGCAAGGTTTCACATCGAAGTGTAATCCGACATTAGATAAATCTGCAGCCTTTGAACTGAGCAGTTAAAAGTCTTCATATTTTTAGATTGCGGGATGATTAGATGGCATCTACTTTGCAAAGAAACAAATAACTCTAAGAAAGGATTAAAAAAAGCAAACTACGATTGTCAAAATGAGGAAAAGTAGGAGGGTGAAGGGAAAGGTAATACTGCTGCAGGGATGAGCAACTGGTTTGCTTGTTTAATGGAAGGGATGTTGCTTATGAGAAACTGTAGCAGAGAACTGAAAATCAGTTCATATTCTGTAAAGATCAGCACCTTGGTTTGAAGATTTACTGATGAATCCTGTTTGTCACGTCACATTCCATATGTTGGTTTTCCTTCCAACATCCCTTCCTTCCCCACTTCCATCATTTTTGCCTTCCGCTTGGAAACTGGGTGGGGCCAAATCTGTCCAGGCAAATTACAGTGATTGACACAACTGTGGGATTGTATGCTGGAACACAGCTGCAGTCTGTCTTCTGTCTTCAACCTCTACCCTCTGTCAGGGGTCAGAGGTCAAGCAGCACACCCTCCCTTAATGTAAAATGTACCACCCCCTTTCCGGATGTCCTGGAGTTCCTTTCCAGATGCTGCATTTCCTCTTTTCTTACTCTTTACAACTCCTATAATCATGGCAGCCAACAGCATATAAAGTCTGATTTATCTCCCCTTTTGTCACTCATGTACTGAAAACTATAAAAGAAGAGAAGGAAAGACGGCATTTCAGGACTTTCTCACAAAATAAAAGTGTGTACTGCTGACAGATTTTCCATGCTTCGCTTTATATACTAAACATGAAACGTACGCAACAACTGGAAGAGAACCGTTGAAGCAAATTCAAAGTTGCTACTATTGCGTTGAAAAAAGGAGCCCTCTGAGGATATTACTATAATGAATCCTGGACGAGCACAGAGTTCTGGATTAAATCAAAGAACATTACTAGCAACCAAACTGACAGCTGCATCCTGCTGCACCAAACTGTATAATCCTCATCATCCAGACCACTCCAGTGGTTGTTTTTCAATTTTGCGAACCACTTGATTGGATTTACAAGAAAGTGGCACATAAGTGCATATCTGTGTTTTGATTGTAATCCTATAATTAGGTAAAGCAAAAACACATTTATCTGCTGCTCGGGTTAACACCAACTTGCCCCTGTTTTCTGAAACAAAGAGAATTGGCTTTCAGGAACACAGGAAGTGGTGAGATTTAACTGGGAGATTCTCTTGTGGACTAGTAAAGGATTAAAAGTCTTCACATCCCTGAAAAAAAAAAAAGAGAATGGACAGAAAATACCCAGACTTCAAGAGCTTGAACTTCTAACTAAATCCCTACTGGAACAATAAATGACACAGAAAATTGACTTTTATTCACAAATATTTTTTTCTAAAATAACAAATAAATGCTAATTCTGGAATGTCTTTCAAAAAATGTGAGAAATTAGCTTTTGCAGGTTGACTTCACAGCTTTCCCCTACATCAAACCACTGAAACAGAAGTGCTTTCTCTTCACTTTGGATTTCATTTCGTCAGACTGCTCAGGTCTGTGCAGAGCAAACAGAGTCCATGTTGTGAAGGCAGTGGGGCATTTTTAACTTTATCAAAGGCCATCTGCAGATACGGCATCAGTCAGAGAGATGATGAAGGAGAAATGCTCGCTCCTTGACCCGTGGCGGCCTGCTGTTAAGTGTCATTCAGATTGTGAGTGAGGCTGAGAGGTGCTCGCCTCAGGCTGTTCCCAATAGACCTGCTGCACAAAAGTCACCATAAGTAAAAACTAAACAAGCCTGTCTTTTCTTATGCTGACACACTAATCTAAGTTTGGTTTTAACTTTGTGACTCACTGTGTGTTAAAGGATCAAATGCAACAAAGATAAAAATTAGACTGCCAGCTTTTCTATTCTGCATTTCTGAATTTATCTAAAAGTTATTTGTGGCATCGAATGCTTTGAATGCACGACAGGCTTCAGTTTTTATTTTTGTTTTTGTAAACGTGCTTGTCCATCTCTGAGGACGACATTATTCTCTTCATCAACGTCCTCCAGTCCAAACAGAAAGAGGAATTCTGCTGGTTCGGTCTCTTCCTTACTCCTGCCTCATTCTGTGCCAGCCTTGTGACGGTTACACACTGTAATCTGTGCACGTCAGACATGTATGTACCGATCTTTATTTATAGGAAGTCTGCAAGCCAAGAGTCAGACCACATTTCTTCATGTTAGGCTCAGAGAGAAGAGTATTTTGGGTCTTGCACTATTTTTAGTTACAGCTTTCTTAGAAAGGATTTTCTGTTGGAAGCTGATTCTGACACAAAGATGAACGACTTGGCTGCACTTGCAGCTCAGTCATCTTTATGCAACTAATCAGTAGATTCATCTAAAGGGTTAAACAAAACAGGCCATAAAAGTTGAATTCATTGGCACTATGGTAGAAACAAAATACCAAAGCTAAGAACTGTGCAGCCAGGTCCTTAAACGGTAAAGGCTCTGTTGGTGTGTGAGCAAACTTCTGTATCGGTAAATTTGTTGTTTAAGTCGATGACCGAAGGCTAAAAACAGAGAACGGGAAAGGATTTTTATAACACACTGACATGTATACAAATTCATTCCTGCACTGGGTCAGAGAGGAACCCTAAAGAGAAAACATAAACAAAGCAGAAAACAAGACTGAGGTGGGTGATGACAGAAGTCAGTCAGAAAAACTAACATGGACAGAGAGAGAAAGGAGAGAGAGACGGCAGGCATGGCAGAAAAACAAAACCCAGCGACAGAGGAGGTCGAAAAAAGGGAGGAGAAAAATGGGAGAATTAGAAACTGGCAGGTGATGCAACTTTGTCACAGAGAGAGAAATGAACAAAGAGACCGTAACAGGAAGTCAAGGAGAGTGACAGATATGGTAAATGGAAAGCACAAACACCAAGTGTTCTAATCAACACAAATTCCTCCACAGAAAAACAAAACTTCTTTACACACTTATGTTATGATGTTGAGTAATAACAAAATGTTGATTAATACAAAAGTTTTTGTCTCTCAAAGGTGCAAAAGTTCAGAGTAATCTTGAGGTCAAAATAACCATCACTGTTGCTCATCAATGGCTATAAATCCAAACAACAAAAGCAGAACCAATTCTTGTTTACGCATCACTTTGTACACATTAAAGTCATCGACATACGAAACAATAGAATCCTGAATGGGAGTCTTCACAGCTTCTGTTGAAATATTTCAGTTTTAAAGGACAGCTGCCATCTGAAAGATGAATCACAGCACTAGCAACAAGTCTAGGAAAACAGTGAATGGTGACAGAAAGAGGTCAGAAACAGAACGAAGACAAACTGAAAACAACTCAGAGCTTCCTGTTATTATTTAAAGGGTCGCTAATTCACAGAGTCTGGCAGTAATGAGCGATTAACTGGATTTGTTGTTTATAACGAGACGGTGGAAAACTGCAGAGTGACTCTCTGTGATTTGATCCTGCCTCATTAAGTGACACAAGCAATACCTCAAAAATGCAAATGCTTGTTCACTGCAGGGCTACTGCATGGACGATGCCATTGATTCTCCGCAAAGCACAACTGCAATTACAGCTCTTTAGGACTGAGGTGAAAGCTCATTAATGGAAGATGAATTGGGACAGTGGACTGGAAAGATGCCCATCTACCAACATGAATCACATTATAAGCCCTCGCAGCTAACTACCGCAGCTTCAGAGAGAACAAACAAAAGATGAGACGCGCACCAGCATCCCCGCGCGACAAGACAAACGCAGATATGATTAGTCACTGTCGTCGCCTTCAGCTGAACTGCAGCAGTAGAAATTCCACTTGGACGACAGTCAAACACAAAGACGCTGGCGTCTTTTCTCAGCGCGCACACAGAGAATGACTTCATGTGAGGCGGTGACAGGCTGCTTGAATGTTGCTGCTGGATGCAGAAAGCATCAGAGTCTTGTGGGGAACGGAGCGATTTTCCTGCAGGCTGGAGCTCAGAGCTGTGCTCGCTCTGTAGCTATTGTTCCAGCACTGAGATAAGACCGGCGCTGGATTAGCGAGAGTGCACCCAGAGTTCAGGTTGTGTATAGCTGGTGAAAAGAGAAGACTGAAATGTGACTGGTTTTAGAAAGCCAACGGTAAGAAGAGACGAGATAAAAAGGAGCACAAGGGAAGAAAATGTAAAAAGGGTAGAAAGAGGCAAGATGGTTGAGTCAGTGGGCGACTGCCTGTTGTCCTGGTGCCTAATCTGCCTGGGTGGTCGCAGAGGAGGGGGACAGAGGAGGCTGATGACACGTGGACATGCCTATGATGAATAGCCACTTCATGCTTCCACACCAATGGGGGTCAATAGCCCATTAAGGGTGATAGGCCTCCAGCAACAGTCAGCAAAGACCCACCCGCACCTCTTCCTGCCTCAACCTTCAACCAGCTCACATTCCCCCGGGGGGGGGATGTCAAGTCTGCTCATTCCACTATTCTCTGCTGGAATGAGAAGAGCAGGCAAAGAAGAACTAACATCACAAAGCAGCATTCCAATAAAGACACGGGTCGGACAGAGGTCACAAATATGAATTTATAGCACTCATTTATCATTTACGTTACATACACGGGCCAGCTCTGTGACCTAATAACTCTGAGGGAAATGAAGTATCACTTTAGAGCTGAATGAAGCTGACACTTTGTCACTTTAGCCCTCTTGGTTGTCTCTCAAGAGGACAGATGGATGCATGCTGAAATGAGACACCTAGATATTTGTCTCACACACAAGTGACAGCAACAACTTATTTTGTTTGTTGACACTGTGCAAGACTAACTGTGTGACCTCGGTTTGACTAAAACACAGAATATTCAAAACTCCTATCACAAAGCCCTTTAAAAATACTGCTAAATACAATTTTTTTTGCTTTAAACATTGAAGTTATCATCATGAGCCATGCAAAACTTATTTAGGTACTTAGCTAATGAGTTCAATGGTCTTATTGCTCGACGCCATAACAAAGATGATTCTTCCTGGGGTCCAGGAAAAGTGAAAACGCAAGAAAAATAATAATGCTGAAACTTCAGGATAAAAGTGAAGGAGACAGGAGAGACCAGAATACTCAGTATTGATTTGTCTCTTTTATCCTAGATGGTTACTTTTGCTGGAGCACCACAGTGACCTGTTTACCATTCCTTCAAATCTGGAGGATGTGCAAGCCCCTCGGGAAAAAGTGCATCAGAGAGGCTTTGGCAACGCAAATAGTTACACAAGCGGTGACCAAGGACCTCTGACGTGTGCACCGCTTTGACCTTCAGATGAGTGCTGCCTCTTGGTCAGTGCTCCCTGCATGATTTTACATGAAGAGAGTAAATAAAGTAAAGGTGGTTACAACGGTAAGCTGCTAGCAATGTTTACATGAGAGTGCATGATGAAATCCCAGCTTCTGAGCAAATTAAACACATCATATCCACCAGCAGATTAAAACAAATAACAGAAAAGAAACACTAACTTTATTTGATAAAATTTAAAGGATGTTCAATTTTTCAGACCCCATGACCCTGAAGGGAAGAAGCAGGTAAAAGATAATGAATGGATGAAAAAATGCCATAAATTAATAAAATGGTATTATGTTGAAAAGTGAACCATCTGAAAGGCATTTTGCTTGAATAAATAGAAAGCATTCAAAAAAATTTTCTCTTAAAACATTTGATTTGATGCATAATTCAATAAATATTCTGCCTGAATAGAAATCCTGTAGAAAAGTGTCAGAAAAGTGACCCAGACTCTGTTTTAAGGGATTTGGGTCATTTGTTATTCCTTCCTAATGTTCTTTTGAGTTACAAGTTAGATACGAGACATTGTTCAAAATTCAGCCAATAAAACTAGTAAATATGAGAACAAACAATCAGCCTTAGACCGATTCAAATACAGTCAATATGTTGGACTAAAACTTTAGGCTTTGTTGTATTTTGGGCAATTTTTGCTTCATGCATTTCCTTAAACAAAGCGTACCACAAAATCCTTCCTTATGCAAAATGATGGGTCTGATTCATTTGACCTCTGTGCCACTCTTGTCGGAACAACGTCTGCCCTCTCCGATCCCTGTCTCTGTCCATCTGTACGAACTGAGCTGCACAAGAGTCTGCAAAAGCAGTGCCTGTCTGAGTGTGTGTGTGTGTGTGTGCACGTTGCTGTGTTCACTGTCTGTTCTCTTCAGTTTCCATTACATCAAACATCCGACAGGCCGAATAGAAACTTCTGATAAACTCCTCCAGCTCTGTCCAACGTGATTCAACCTGACAAGACAGATGGACCAGTGCAGAAATGAAATATGACCCTGCAACGGACATTTGCACAAACTCTTTTGTGCAAACACACAGGAATAGGTGGATTTGAACATGCCTTTGTGACCAACCAAGATTAAGGTAATCGTGTTCGACACAGATGTACTGACAAGTCCTTGTGTTAACTCTTTTAGTTTGACCAATGTGTCGCCCACATGCATGCTAAATGGTGTAACTATGCCAAAGCTCCTCACAGCTGAACGCAGACCAGCCCAAACACCCCACATACTGGGAGAAAAAACACAGTAGTAATGGCAGATGGTCATTATTACTTCTTCTGAACACCTTGGCTTTGAAGACAGCAGATACTCGACATGACAGCAACAGATCTCTGGAAATATTGTGCATACAGCCATGGAGCCATAGCCATAGAGGGTAGAAAGTTGTCTGAATGGTATAAAGTCTATCACTTTTTTTCTGTAAGTTGTGGCTTTTGATTTCTGTCATAAGCTACTTAATTGATGTGTCATACTAGATCAGAACCAAAATTCTACATCCCTTTCTGATGTTGGGAGTCAATATTTAAACAATGCATGACATAGTGCATGTCTTTTTTCCCCCATGGAAGTTATTTTTATTATTTGATTAGTTCTCATTGCTTATTATTTATCAAAGGGTTTTAAAATTCATGGGGAGAGTTTACTCATCAATAGTGTTGAGCACCTGCCCCAGAGGAGTAAACAAGACAATACCACAGCTACCAGGAAGAAGACAAAAAGCCAAAGAATGTCATTTTGTTAGATTGAAACGGCACAAACACATGTTAGCACTGTTATAAATTTATTTTGTTTGCCCAACTGAGATGGATTCTGTGGAGAGAAAAATAACCTTTATGAGCAAGAGTGAATGTTGCAAAATATGTAACCAAACTCAACATAAGCGTTCAACACAATACAAAATGCTCATTAATTAAAATCTTTTACAACTCTTGTGTACTTACTTCGATTTGGAAACTGTCCCACAAAAGCAAGCTCAATATTTGTTTATGATAAGTCAGAAACACAACAAAAACTCCTGAGGACAACGAATGCAAATCAACCTCAAGAGTGCAGAGAAGAAAATGAGCTCTTGTAAACAAAACTGATTACCCACAAAAAAAAGAGTAACAACACAAGTTCCAATGTAAACCTTGACTAAGCTAGTTTTATTGCCAGCTGATGAGCAAACAAAGCCATTCTTACATAAACAGAAGTCCATAAACTGCAGGAATGAGACTAGTTTATGGGCTTCTGATTATTATTGTGTAGGCGTCGGCATTAAAGATGTCTGTCCTATTGGTGACTCCACAGTGAAATGGTGCCATTCCAACAGAAGCATGTAATAAAAAAAGTCACAGTCATTAGCACATTTAATCTAAAGCCTACATGTTTTAGATCCCTGCAGGACGGTGGGTGGTTGCCACAGGATGCAGAATGGTGGACGACATTTTCAGCTGCATGAATGTTTCAACCGCAAAACTGGACTAAACATGTTTTCTGAAGCCTGGACCCTCTCATGACACAAAGTATTTTAAAATAAAAATCTATTACAATGCTGACCTGTAAAGCTGAATTATTTCAATGTTGTAAATCCTCTGTATTTTATACAAGCAGTATCCCCTTTAAAAACCTGCACTGCATGAAGAGTTTGTCTGGTGTGTGCATTTCTTTTACACCAACAGACCCAGAAAGCCGCAAAGGCAACTACAATAAACATTAAAAATGCTTTACCTGCATTTATTATTCCTCATTGGTTTATATTAATGTTGTTGGCATCTGTTGTGCCAAGCCCCATGCTTGATTTTATGATGCCTCCCCGCTGGCAGGACCCCAGACATGTGTTTACAGCATGTCACACGGGCTTTCTCGCCAATTTTGCCAGCAGCAACCAAAGCACCACCAGTTGCTCAGGAACAGACTGCCACACATCCGTCAGCCTGGTGGCCTCTGATTTTTTTCTTGTCCAAAAAAACACCACAGGCCGAGCTCTGCCAGCGGGGTGTTCTGGGAAAGACAGCGTCACTTTTGCAGAGCGGTTATTATCATCTCACTGGGGAACTGCATGGCAGTTTCCCATAGAGTATCTTTGTATCATGCAGTTAAAAGTCAACAGCGATCCAGTAAAAACACTCACGCCAATAAAACCGGATGATGCTGAGTGAGTAATTTTTGCTTCATCCACTTCCCAGATCCAATAACATGCCATTGTGGAAAAAGGTGGACTGAAGCGCCAAGCTATGTCTCACACCCTTGACAGGGTGGCAGAGACTGATGTAACAGAACAAATAAAAAAAACTGACTTTTTAAACCATCATTAACTAATAGCTATCCAGTTGCAAGATTAGACTAAGAAAGTGTCAGAAAATATAACCTCATTGAATCACTCAGCCTCAAGAGGATTGCTTGGTTCATCCCCAAAACCTTCTTTAAGAAAAGATTACAAAAGCTAAGATTTCGACCATGGAACACACTGAAGCCCATTTGGATACTGGAATAGGGCATACATTATCACATGGTCATATACAGCTGCTGAGCAAGTTTTATAAAGGAAAGCCAAGGTTTATTTAGGCTGCATACGTCACACAGTATGAAATAAATACCACAACTCCTGTTTTATACAGTAATTATTCGTCCACTCAAACATGTGGGCATAAACAAACACTAAAATCTCCTCCACAGAGGGTAAAACCATCTATTACCAAGGTTTTAATATCACATAAGAGCCTCATGAGGCTGCATATTTGCTCTCAGCCTGGTACTCAGCCATACTGAGAAACAGCAAGTGGGAAGCTTCTGGATTCCTTTTCCTCCTCCAGCTGTGTGGGCGATTACCGCCATACAAGAAAGGTCAGCTGGCCTACACACAAATATGAGACCAGAAGTTACATATATGCATTTAAGGAGACAGAGGACTGACACAAATACATATATGGTTTAACGCAAGCAGCATACCAGGAAGCTGACAAGCACACCCATGGACATGTCAAACCCAACAGGACATTGTGCCAACAGTGAGCTAACAAGACCCATTTCGCTCAAAGCTGCTAACACATTCCTGCACCTGCTGCCTTCCTGTTGACCGCTGCTCATCCATTTTCTTCAGGGACTATACACACACACACACACACACACACACACACACACCGGATTCCACTCTTGTGAGGTAGCTGAATGTTGAACAGCCACA
>JAVKLF010000038.1:12038168-12051835 GCA_034783495.1 Millerichthys robustus
AAATAATAAATCACCGACTTTGGTGAATCTGGAGTTTGTTGTCAGAAGAAAGAATTTAACGCGTGGCAATGTTTCAATGCAATGCAACAGTTAATTACAGATTATTTAAAGATTAATTAAAGATTTATTGTTTGTAGTGGTCAAACTTGTAACCTTCTAGTTTCTTGGATGGCTTTTAATTATCGTCCTTCTCTGCTCTAACAAAGGCTATAAATTAGTGAATTTTTATTCAAGCCATGCTCCACAGATTGGTACATGCTACAGACGAAGTCAACCCCATCGCATAAATCGCTAACCCTCACTAAAGTATCTGTCTGGATCGGATCGCTTTTATGCCAGGGTCACACTCTCCAGACATCATAATTACTCGTCTCCTGATATTCATTAAGTAACATGCAGATATCCCTCCTCTCCTAAATTAGACTTAATTGACCGTTTTTAAAAGCAAAGCTAGTGGTTGTATTAGAACAAAAGCCAGGCAGCTTAATGTGTCAGAGAATGAGAAGTGTGTGTGTGTGTAACCAAGCTCAATTCAGAGCAGTAATGGGTTAGGGCAGCTGGACCCACTTTTGCCATCATTCCTGTGACAATGATGGAGGCTTGATAGCCAGCTAATCAGCAGCGTACTCTGTAGTGTTTAGCATTGCATCGTATGCCTGGGCTGCATTGCCAGAGAGCATTACTGGTAAACGAGCTACATGTTTTTTAGGCCACACTAAATATTCTAACAATATAAAAAGTTGAACACAAAACCGGTAAATTATGAATTTGAAAACGTACCTAGATGATGAAACATTGTTAGCATCTCAACTGCTGGTTGCAAATATGCTGAGGTGCAGAGGATAGCAAAACAACTGCGAGATAAGGGCTTTGGTGCCTGCTATGGGTTTTTTCTAGTTCTATGTGGAGCTACATATGTTAACCAAATCTACATACTGTATATTTGCAATAACCATCTCATTTGAAAGAACGAGCTGGGTCCAATCTACGACTCATTCATTGAAAAACAGAGTGATCCAATCAGCAGGAGCCCGACCTTTCCCTTCTCTCCTTTTTACCATCATTTAAACACATCCTTCTCTCTGCCATATCTCCATTACACCTGCACTCATCCAGACAGTAGTCATAGCTTAATTTCTTAATCAAGCCAATAAATGTCATGGTCTATCAGCCAATCACACATGAGCTGAGGTTCAAGAGAGCAGAACAATCTCATTTCAGTTTTTTCTGTATATTTAGTTTATATTATCCATAGTACAAGAAGATTAAAATGCCTTCACACACACTGGAAACTGAGAACATTTTAATTAAATGTATCTTGACTGAATAAGTGTGACTGAACGGTGACTGGAGGATTCTTTGCTGCAGAATGAAAATTGTAGCTCCTTCCTGACACTTATCTAGCTCTTACAAAGCACATTACGATGTATTCCTCGTTCACCCATTTACATCTAAAATGATGCAGAGCTGACTTTGATAAATTATCATATGGGGATAAACGGTATGTTCAAACTATGATGCGATTGAAATGTACAGGCTCAGCATAACTAATGTACTGTATTTACAGTTTCCTTTAAACGGAATAATTATCATTAAAAATATAGTTTAACTGCTGATGAATGGTATTGGTTTGTATCACTTTAGTAAAATCAAAGGTATTTATATAACAAGTATACCACCCATGCATTTTAGGATGAATGACTGAGTCATTCTGTGTCAGAAACGAGTCAAACTCAGACACAAATACAAACAAAGTTACAAAAACAATGTTAAAATTTTTTACTTCCAGTTATCTTTTCAGAATGTATTAGAATCAATTACCAATCAAGAAATTGACCTACATATCTTCTTAACAATTCAGTAAATAAAGGATAAATCCCACTTGTGTGCTCTAAGTTCTCTGCTTTACAAAGGAAACGTTAGTTTCCATTTTGGAAAGGAATTAAAAAGCAAGATTATATATATATATATAAATCAGAACCTGACATGCCAGATGGTTTGAAACACAAAACTGGGAAGCCGTCCATGTAAAGTGTGTGAAAGAGGGCAGACACTTAAAAAAAATGCTTGGAAGGTGATTCAATGAACCATCTGGGTATCTCTCAGTACAACCAATAAAGGCAGCTGGTACATGAAACTCTTGAAAAACTTGTTAGAAAGAAAGTATTTCAGTGGGGAAAAAAGTTTTGTTTTTCTTCTTGATTTATTGAAGAAACGTTTATGATAAAAGGCAGACTGTAGGTAGATGTTTTAAAACATTTTTGCAAATTTGGGTAATAATTTTCTTAACTAATTATTCATGTGTTACTTATTTGCTTTTGTAACTTTATAGTCTGACAAATTCTACCAAAAGGTTTGCTACTACTTTTCTAGTTCCTGAATCTAAGAATTCACACATGCAAAAACAAAATATTTTACAATTTAAACAAGAACGCCTAAACGCAAAAGACTTGAAACTGTAGCTACAAATGCAGTACAGCAAATACTTTTGCAACTTTAAATCCTAAATCGTAATTTTATAATATGAGCATATTTGTATCATAAATATTTGGGCTTCATGTAGAATTTATAATGTGTCTAATGTGACAAAAAATACTTTTAATGAAGGATATAACTTTTAAATACAGGCAAATAATACTTTATTTAAGAAAAGGGATTCATGAGCTGGCTGTTTCCAATGGCAGCACACTCTGCTGCTACAGTTATGCATTCTGAAAAGAAAGGAAAAATATAATAAATCGGTGAGGCAAGCAGTTCCTGCTCTTTGCAACCTCATCTCCTGATTCAACACTTTCCAGAGGTCGCCATAGCTCATTTAGGTTATTTTAATAATGCATCATCCACGGATCAAAGCCAATTAAAAGAGCCGCCTTTTCACTCTCGGGCACTTAACCTCGTAAAGCCCTCGGTTCTGATTAATAAATTATCAGCCGAAGGCATCTTTGTGTTTACATGGTGTCATTTTGTAGATTGAAAGGTCTGCTGTGTGGGCAGCAGTGCACACTCATCGTTTTAGTCTTACTTAGGTCTCCTGAGTAAATCGGCAAGATTTAGTACATCTGCAGTCTTGGCAAAACCTCTCATTGAAGAAAACGCTGATAACCATCTGCTGATTCAAACCCACCTTTGTCAGTCCCATTGGTAAACATCATTGGTATGCTGACAGAGGTGTCGGGGGGATCGAGACTCAACAACAAAGTGGGATTTTAGAAACAAGAAGCTTCAGACAAACAAGTTTGTATTCTCAAAGGAGAAACAGGGAAAGAAACAGATGCTTTGTCTATTTGTGCAAGAAGGCAAACACTCCCTCTGTCAACATGACCTTATTTTACATTTAAATGTACCTACAATATTATATTTGCTAGTGCTGTCAGTATTTAACAGCAGTGTCAGGGACATGACCACTATTGTTATATTTAAACAAATATATTATTTATCCAGCTTTTCTTAAAAATTAGCTTCTAAAAAAGTTCTAGTTTTACTGGAGATCAAACACAACCCTAATCCTACCTCCAGCAAGGGCAAAGAGAATCATTTCAAAAACTTAAATTTCTCTCTCAACAGCCACTTCAACACTTGCTACACGTATACATCCCAGAGGGATTCATAAAATTCTTTCTTTGTTATTACAAAAAACAATGTTCCTGTATTTCCTTTTTATTATTCTGACCACAAGAGACTGACTTGTTTTGTTACACGTCATCGCAGGAATGTTCTACCTTCTCTCAGGACAGAGAAGTCTGTGATCTGTTTCTTTGACTCAGCTAAAGAAGACTTGAGGATCATTATAGGAAGTAAAGAGACAGACAGGATGTCAAACTCCCTCGCTTTCGTTTTGTTTTAAGAACATGACCCATTTCTTTCAGACTTCCCGGTACATTTTAGTCCTCGTTCCCCTGGTACATTTCCTTGCTTTCACAGAACAGAGGCCTGAAAAAAAAAAGGAATGGGAGTTTTCATACCGGATCTCCTTTTCAATTAAACTCCCGGTCTTTGCCAGGAGAAAAAGCAAGTCCAGCTCTTATGCAATATTCCTTCCAACACTGAGGCTAAGTGGCAGAGAGAAGAAAGAGACGCAGAGTGGAAGACAGAATGGAATGAAAGGCGAGCGGGAGGGGAGCGATCGTCACACGTGTCCATCACGGTCTGACCTGGAGAGCGCCTTTCTTTTGTCAGGAAATGAGAGAATGCGAGTGTGAAGGGAAGCGGGGTGCTTCCGTCTTCATTCACACACTTTCTTAGCATAAACGGCTGCTCGGGCCACGCGACTTCACACAGCTCTCAGGATCACACCAGGCAGCAGGTAAATGTGTGGACGGCTGATATGATGTCACGGACTCCAACTACCCCATTATAAAAATGGCAGTTCCTAGTCTTGAGAGCTGGTGGAAGTATGAAGAAACTGGGGTCTGGCTTGAACTGCAGAGAAACTTTGATAAATACAGGGGGTGATAACCAAACTCCCTGGGGAGCAGGAGAGAAGCTAGAATGAGAAATGAAGAACAAAAGGCGAGCCACAAGGTTTTGGAAAAGTGCTGCGGTGGCTGCACATAAACCCCCTCCTCTTCTTCAACCTCATCTACCCCCCACCCCATTAGTCCCTGTCTGCCTCCTTAGAGTGAAACAGAGCTGCTGGAAATACTAGGTCAGACTAGTTTACGAAAGGCTGCGGGCTGCTCCTGCTGGGATTGTCTACATGGCACTTCGCTGCTTCAAGAATGCCCAGCGAGTCCAATTATATATACAATTATACAACACAAATGTGAAATTACACTGAAGAACGCTGACCAGTGTTACGCTGAAATTTGTAGCGACAACAGATTACAATTTACACGTGTTTTTTCCACTATGAATGCACGCACAGACACACTTTGTGAATTGCCAGCGGTAGTACCAGCACGCATGAAATAAAATATTCACACCCACAAAAAGCCCACTGGACCTCAGAGTTAAAGATGATGAGATGCTCCAAGGTAGAAATGCCTCTAAAAATTCAATGACGCTTTCACATAATGGGAAGGAATCCTGCTGTAGTTTGCTTTGGGATATATGCACACTGAGGAGCAGCTCTGATGCAACAAAAGGGAAAAACTAACATCCCAAATTCAAATACACAGGATGAGCGTAAAACAGATGAAGCAACAGAACCTTAAACCGGAAGACTAGCTTGTCATATACATGCATTTGTTAAGTCATTATCAGAGCTTATTCTAAACCACGTGTGGCAGAGTAAGTTGTAGGTTCGACTCTTTAAAGAAACCCTTCCCCCTCACACTTTTATTCATACTCATTGCATGTTTAGGTTTAGGCAACAAAAGTGATCCATTATAGTTAAACATAAGCCAGGTGTAACAAAGCAGGATACATTAGGCTAGGTGCAAGAATTTATGGCGGCGCTGGACTAAATTCTGTTTCAATTGCACTAGTTTACATGGAAGGAGCAAACAACTGATAATGTGCAGGTCTTTCCTAAGGGTTTAGCAATTCATAACAAATAATTGTAAATCAAAATCTATCTAAAGACTACAGTTGTGACTTTAAATTTTGGCCACTTCCACTAAATATTTTCACATGTTCTGGCTGTCTTGCAGTCTATGACGTTAATCATATCCCAAAGGATGAGCTCGATCTGAAATCATCTAGAAGGTGAACATCTACAATACAACTGGTGTCCTTTGAAATTTCTTTGGCGCTTGTTATTATTTACTGTGTGCTCCTGGTGAAAGAATAACACAGGAGCCTATTGTTATTCCGATGGCTGTGGAGTCTCCAAAGTCTGCCTTTGTATGGCCAGGAAATGACCCACCTGGTGCAATCCAAGTATAGGGGCTTTACTCTTCAAGTGTTGTATTGTGCTGAATACTGCTTCTTAAAGGAGCAGTTACTGCTGAGCCGAGGCTCAAAAGGGTAAGGGTCTCTCAATATAAACCCAAGAGAAGCCTTGTTACATTTCTCTAAAGAATTCATCAGTAATACACACATATATATATAAAGTAGAGACAACACACAGCAGCTTTCAGGTGAGGTTAAAATCAGGTCAACCTAAAAAAGAAACAACTCACATCACAAACTCTATATTGTGTGTGACCAACACAATGCACTAACCACCTGCAGGAGAGCAAACCTTAAACTCAACTTGAAGGAAAGATATACATTGGCAAGAAGTCAGCCTTTTCTTGGTGAAACACTTTTATTATGAAGGAACTGTAAGAAAATGAGCTCTCCACTTTGGGAGTTCAGTCTAATCCGATTAGCATGCTTCATTCCTGAACACTATGAGCAAAGAACCCAATCTAACAGTTTAATTAATAACCTCATTCAAAGAGCACTAACCACAGCTTCACCCACAGATTTAAGGGTTGTTTTGAAGCTCTCTAAATGAAGCCATGTCAGTAGACGAAAATCAAAACAATTTTGTTATTTGCATTTGAATCACAACTGCAACAAAACAACACTTTGGAATGCTGAAAACTGTGGAGAATCTTTTTTGACTAACATTATTCACTTTCGTCTGCTTTATCTGCCTCTTTCATCCTGTTTACTAAAGCTAACCCAAGAAGGCATCCAGGGGACACAAAGGCAAAAACAGGGACAGAGAAGAGGGAAAACATTGAGCCAATTCTGTTCTGTGTTTGTGGGTGCTGATGAGCTAGGCTGAGAGGACACAGAAAGGGTTTCCTGTAGGGCAGCAGTCTGGTCTGAATGGACCAGCTGGTCCCTGCTCATTCTCGTGTCCCAGTGCCCGCTGAGCAGCCGGGGTCTGCCAAAATGAGGGACAGACAGGCCCTCGTTACAACACACACAGTGACAAAGCCTGGTTTTACGAGGACTTCTATTCAGAGGTTATCAACAGGCCTCGGGACAACTGGGAAGACCATATGCTCCAAGCAGGGCAGAGCTTCTGTGGTTTCTTCTTCTCTCCTCAGGATATACTCCACCTTCAATCATCCCATTGACTGGCCTAGGCTGACCTAGCACAGCTAGTCTACAGGTGTCCTCGGCTTCCTCAGGGATGTGTTGATGTGCTTGAAGTTCAAGACTCAATCCCCTGCTTAGCGACCCGCTGACAGCGACATGTGGACCTGCTGACTATGCACAAAAAGGGGGTTGAGGGAAGCAGACCAACAGAGCTAGGCATCTGTGTGGAACGGCAGAGGGTCAAACCTGAAGTGGGTAGGTGGAGACTAATGAAAGCCTCCACCTGGTCAGAAAGTAGTGGAGCAATTGAGAGTAATTTTCATTGACTTGTCGGTCTGACTCTTCAATTTATCAGCGTGGAAAATCTTGAATGTTTTCTCTCTGCATGGAATAAATCCACTCAAGCAGCATACAGAATGTCAAAAAGTTCAAACTGATGCATCACCCGAGGAGGGTCTGACGGGAAGATTACCAAATTAACCTGGGTGTCTTATCTCACTGGAAACAGTGTGATAAAAAAAAAAAACATACATGCTTAGATTGCTAAAATATGCCTGGTATTGCTATGAATTACAACATGGTTTTAATCTACCCCCCAAAAAAGAGCAAAAACACACAGGAGGCACTGGAATCGTACCAAGTAAACAAAATGAATGTTTACTGTATTCTCAAAAAACAACAATCACTGGGAATCAAGATGTAATTGCTCTTTAATCTCACTTCCAAATGAAGCCTAATTTAAAATTCATTTTTCATCAGAAAGAATTTACATGATGCTGAAGCCATTTCAGTCGACAAACATGAGAGGTATTACTAAACATGTTTAGATGTAAACTAATAATGCAGCAGTTTCAAACTATACATGACAGAGTGTCTGCCACTGAAAGACTAACCAATCATATAGTGAATATTCTTATTTTCTTATTTGTGCTACACAATGTCAGCACAAGGACACTTTCAAATTGCCTTGGAAAAAAAACAAGACAGGTTTACTGTCCATTAGTGACAACCTCCTTAAGGGACACTTTTTTGAACGCGTGGTCACAAAAGCAGATATGAATGGCTTTCATTTAATAACAAAAACTAATCAGTAAACCTCAGTCAGATATACGCAGTACGCTATACTAACCAACATGCTACATACATGCTTGCAGCTCTAATTCACCTGCTGTCCCTTGAGAGCAGCACATCTCAGTGTGTGCCACATCTGCTTGGGCTTAATGAGCTCTGAGGCCTGCTAATGAAATTACTGCCTACAAAGAACAGCACTGGGAAGGTTTTCTGCCTTTCCTGTGCATCATGGGACCAACCAAAAACAGACATCCATGTGCTGTCAGTCCTCATCACTGAGAGTGCTGTACTGATCTGCAATATGTACATGAACATGTAGAGATGTCAGCCATCTTGTCTACACTACATGCTGAAAACTGATGCGGGTACCACACGTGAGGCAACACTTGTGCTTTTATTTCTTCTTCTTTCATGTTTCAAGTTGACTAGTGCCAGTTCTGATGTGTACCTCTCAGGCTATTCTTAGAGGAAGCAGGATTTCCTGCTGTCACTGAGAACTGTAAAGCAGAAATATCATTGGTTGGGATTTTTACAATATTTATCGTCAGGCAGTTCACTTGAACTACTTTAACAACCTACTTAGACCTCAAAGTTTTACGTGTTTGTCAGTGCAGGCTTTCTGAGACCCACGAGCAACTATATACAAGTTGAAATCATGACACACATGTTGTACAAATGTTTTGACATTAGTTCAGAACACAGACACACAGATTTTATGCGTAATATTATGCATGCTATAGTTGGGCTGGCAGCGGGTTCAGCTGTCTTTCTTTTATAACCTAACACTAGTATTATATAACATTAGATTACATAACAGATGGTAATCTAACTGAACTTTTTTCATGGAGCTATCGTCATTCTGAGATGTTCCTTTGATTAAAATTCAAACTGCCAGTTTTATTTGAATGAGAAGAATACGCAAAACCGCTAAGGCGTGTTATCATCATGTACGTCATCAGAAGTTATGATCAGACAAAGTGAAGATTCAGGGGTCAGATAAGACTATTTCCAATAAGTCAAAAACTACACAAGTCAGCTTTTACATCCCTGCATTGTGATCCAATTTGGAAAAAATATAAACCTCCACTGGTATTTATTAGCGTACTATAACATACAATGTGGGAGTTCTGTAAGACATTCATGCAAATTAATATGCATCATGAGACACCACAAATAACACCAAGGAGTTAACCAGAAAGCTTCAAGTTTGTGTTTGGCCTTGTTCACTCAGAGGTTCACCAGGAGGAAGTGACAAGAGTGCCATGCCACCTCGGAGGACCAGTCAGACCACAGAGGACATGTCTGACTGGTTAGACCGGGAAACAAACTTACTGGGTTACATTGTCCCTTTTTGTCTAAACTACTAAACAATTTTGGTAACTGACAGAGAAATGATCAGAACAGAAAATAAGCAAAAAGATCGTCTTTGAAAGTCTCATTTATTTTCATTTTTCATTTGGAGAAACAAAAAATTGGTTGGTGTTCTTTAAAAAAAAAAAACTTAGTTTAGAATCATAAAAAAACTAATTGTTCACTTCTGATAATTTTATAACATTGAAAATTAATTTTCTTTCATTTAACATAACTGTCAATTATTACAGAGAGAGTAAGTTTAGTCCAAAGTTCTGCTCTGTTTAAGATCAGTCTGCATTAAAAGATAACCAATATTTGATTATTTAATATCTTCTTGTCCATCCATTGATGATGATCAAATACCAGGCTATATCTTATCAATTATATCACATAAAGAATAAACACCACATGGGGAGGACATGTGTCTCAGGTAAGAGGACAAAAATAGCTGATAGACACACACGAAAAAGAAACTCATCAATGTCCATCCTGTCATTTTGTCTGCTGTATGTATCTGGATTCTGAAGATGTACACCAATAAAACGCCTAACGGTTAGCCATGGAGGCTGTAAGAGCAGATCAGCCAACCTGTGCTTCATCCCAGTGATGATCCCCTCAAGTCCCACGTGCACATAAGTGATCTTACAACTGGATTTCTCTCAGCTAACTTCACACTCCAGTGGAAAACACACAGCTTTCCTTCTGCCACTCAATATCTCACCTTCTGTCTTAGATTTATTGTTCGGCATTATTGTTTCTGCTTCTCTGTTTCTCACCCCGTCCCACTGAGCTTTAACTTCAGGTCATCAAGCACGTCATTGAGAATCACCTCTGACACGTTTCGACACAGCAGATGGGTCATTTAGGCAAAAAAAGAGGAAGAGATTAAGAAAACAAAGACAGAAGGCATCTCTGCAGTGCAGTTGCTGAACAAGCAATACTCTGAAAGAAGAACAAAAAGCAAAATGAAGACAGCATTCCAATTAACAAGTTCTATATATTCTTTATGAAGGAATACAGATTTCCCACCACAGATGGGTGAATGCACACAGAGTATGAGAGTAAAACTGTGAAATAGCAAATAAAAAGAGGATCTTAGCAGAATGAAATCAATCAAGCAGTAAAAACTGCGTCTGGGCGGTAACAAATCTTTTACTGAAAAAAATATATTAGGAGATGTGTCACAGCCAATTAATTTTGAAGCCTGGCTGAGCTACTAAAGAAAATGCAGACAGATGTGTGAAATAAAAAAAAGGGTTTTAGCCGTTCTGCTATTTCATATCCATATTGCTATTTACAGATCAGTAAATTGGGGGTTAACCATAACTTAGACAAAAGGTCACACAGAAGTAGTTTCCCACCCAGACCTGGTCCTCTGTTCTAGACCCGGTTCCTATAATCACCATGACCTAAAAACTAATAGAGTGCACGAGTCAATTACCTTAGGAGGAGAACTTTAAGCACCATGTGATCCAGGGGTTTCCTTTATCCAGACCACCAATCCTTTTGACAGTCAAATCATAGGCAACTTATTGGATTTGGTGGAGAAGAGGATCTTTACATTAATAATTCACTCTGTCCGTGATTGCTTCTCATCTCTGCCAGAGAGAGAGAGACGATTCAGAGGCACACAGAAGGTGAGAAAAGTGAAAATGCTCAAATGGAAATGAACCTCTCGCACACAACCTCGCTCTCATCTTTGCTTCTTCAGTAATCCTTATACGTTACTTCATTGTCTATTTTATTTTGTTTTTTCCTCTTTCTCTTTGCCTTCGTTCTCATTCTGCTTGATTGGCGATCGCAAACCTCTGCTGTTTCTTTCTGTCACTTCCACAAATTCTCAGTTTCTCACCCTCTTTAAAGAACAGCAGATAATAAGCAGCCATGACTATGCTCTGACTTGCATCTTGAGAGTTTCAAAACTAAAGAAATAAGTAAACGCTGGAAAAACATAACTTCAATTTTTACTTTAAAAAGGTCATAAACCTACACCTTGTACACGTTCTCATATCCTCATCCTTTTTTAACCTTAACACCCTGATCCTTTAGTCTATTCCCCTTCATCTTCAAGCTTTCCCTAAGTGATCCGTCTCCTCCCTTCTTCAATCTCCTTCCACTCTCTTCACCTCCATTTTCCTCCTGACAGTGGTATCCTGCTGGTGATGGAGGGTCGCGATTCCCCCTGCGAGCTGATGTCTGTAATGAGGCTCTTCGGCCACATACCGTATCAAATTAACCGGCTGCACCACACTATTACAACGAAAACCCGGCAGCCGAGCCCTGGGCCTCACCTCATCGTGTTGGCATCCTGTGATTGATAAGGTGGGATGCAAACAAAGACATTGGTGCAGCTGAATAGGAGGATAAATCTAAACAAAATTAGATCTTCACATTTTCCCCTAATTAAACACGTAATATAGATTTTAAAAAGTTATAGACTGCCAGTGTGAAATATGCTCAAGACGCTGATTATCATCGTCATCATCATGGATACTGATCATCTGTAAATTTATGTCTTCTGTCCACCTCCAAGTTTGAATTATTTAAAATCCATTTTCTTTATCAAAGGGGAGACTTTGCTGTGCTGTAGCCATCCATCTGGCTAATTGGATCTCAAATATTGGAAAACACACTTGACATGCTCTGATAAGGTTATAATCTCCCTCATGCCTTTATAGGCCTACTTCTGTATTTTAATTAATTAGTCGTCTCCAGTTTAAGCACGGCGTTCCGTTAAAACTGGGAAAGGGGGCCGGGGGGAGCTTCCACAGTGAACAAAGCAGAAGCACAGCAGTCAAAATTAGAGGAAAAAGAATGTAAATGAACCAATATAGTACACAACTGTTCATTGTTCAGCACAGGGACGAATACAAACTTAACAAAAAGAACAGTCAAGCAACAATAATGGCTGGATTACTCTGGAAGGAGAGATAACGGTGTGTGTCTCTGGAAGACAGACCCTGAGAAGGTCATTCCTGAATAAATGTCACCAGTAAATTGGGTTCCAGAGGGGAAAAAAGACCCCCCTGTTATTTTACAAGACAACAAGGCTTCCATAAAACAGCTTAGCTCGTAGTCTATCACAGCGAAAACAGGAATGTCCCAGACTACTGCCTCCTGGCTAGGCTGATAGAGAAGACTGGGAACGCCATGAAGGAAAGACAAATGTTGAAAATGAAACACAGACGGCCGGAGGAGAAATGGATTTAATGTACAGAAGACAGATGGAGATAGGAAGAAGTGAATTGATTGAGGCAAACAAAACATGGTAAATGAAGATACAAGAAAGAGAAGGCAGGAGGAGATGCGGAGCAAATCAGATAGCGAGGGACAATCTGGAAATGTCAAAAGACAACAAAGAAATGACGGGGAGAAAAAAAAAACATACGGAGGAGATCTGCTGATAGAGTGACTGCTTCATCACAGCGCAATGCTGGGTAGTCAACAGACCAACCCACTCTGGATTCAATTATACTGAACTGTCTCCTCTGGGGAACAGAAAAGACCCATTACATCTTAAAACATTGTACCAGGAAATATAATAGTTTTGGTCTCAAATTAATTCAAAATGGTCCTGAGGTAGTTTTGTTCAGGAAATTAAGTTTCAAAAGGACAAAAAATACCAAAAATAGCATAGAAATAATATTTCAAAAATATGTTTTTCTATATGTTTTCTGTAGGAATCGCCGTCACATCTCAGGGTTAAAGAAGATGCAGTTCCAGAGCTAGAATTAAAAAGCTTATAATATCCATCTTAGCCTGTTTCAAACACCAGATAAGCATTGCCCAAAATGGAAGGTTACACACACAGTCCAGTCTAATACCAGCTTTGAGCACAGCCCGCAGGGTCTTTAGGGGGTTTGTACAGCATTTAGTCTCAAAAATAACATAGCACTGCCAAGACAACTTAACCTAATTCACACAGACCACTCGTGTTTTACACAATGTTGTCCATTTCTGTCACTTTGACTGTTAATTTAGTGTCGCAGTGGGGTTTTTTTTTTTGGCCCATCTGTGCCTGTGTTGACCTTTAACAGCAGCAAACTGATGGCTGCTCACTTACACACACACACACACACACACAAAATAAAAATCACTGAATCACACCAGAGTGTCAACAAGCTACATTTCCACTCTGGCATGGCTGCAAACAGGTCTGCAACCAGCCAGTTTACTACCAAGTCACTGTGCAAGCTCTTTCTACTTGAATCAGTGCCACCAAATATTTTGCAGAGAAAAACACAAATAGAAAACTATTAAAGTAACGATGTGCCTATAATAAACATTTTCCTGAATCAAACAAAATGCATACCTACATGAATTAC
>JAVKLF010000038.1:12055895-12071039 GCA_034783495.1 Millerichthys robustus
TCAAAGGATTAAGAAAGTTTTCACACACAAAAGACAGTTTATTCATGGGAATAATATCAGTAAGTCATTCAACAAGTCCAGGAAGAAGACCCAGACATCCCTTTAACCAACGACACTCTCCAGCTGCTTCTGAGGGATTTCAAGGTGTTCCCAGACCCAGAGAAAGTGCATAATTCTTGGAGGGGTCTGCCTCAGGGTCTAGGAGCATAGCCCACTGACACTCTTTGAATGATAAATGGCCTGTACTTGTATATCACTTTATCAGATCCCTACAGACTTCAAAGCGCTACACACTACGTTCAACCATTCACTAATTCACACACGCACACATTCACACACTAATGTGTGTCCCGCATCAGTGACAATATTCAGATACGTTACTATTCAACTGAAGACAATATTTTGTTCATCAAGTTTACATGAGTTGTGTATTTGGTAGACCATTTACATTTCCTACATAAATAGTATTGAATTGCCTGTTGTCTGTCACTCAAATTACAAAGCTTGATTTATTTTTTTTTTTTCCCTGAAACCGTTCTGTTTTTGCAGATTTAAAAAAGACTTTAAATGTAAAAGCAACTTTTAAGTAACTTTGTTGTAAAACTTGAAACCTAAAAGCCTCAGTGGGGATTCTGTGAAAATACACTGAACATAAAATTTACTTTCTGGGAACATATTTGAGATTTTAGAAATTGAAACTGCTAAAGTGCATTGTATGAGGGTATATACTGGGATGGTATAAGCGGAGTTAACCGTAAACAAACTGAAAACTTGCTTTGGCAGCTGTATGTACATAAGTGCAGCGTGTTTTTGTCGAGGTTGGGTGTTCATCTGTAGCCATCTGTATATGACAGCTGAAAAATATGCTGTAGCTACAATTGTGAAGGAGAATAAACTTTGGGTACTGTTAACGCTGCAGGTAAATTACTACAACACCTCCACTTGAAGAGACTAATACAAAGGTGACAAAAGAAAGCAATAATAACAGAATTCTATAGAATTTTTATTTCATTTCATTTATTTATTTACTGTACCGTGCAGCAGCCTATCCTATTCTTATTTTTTGGTAAAATTATGAGTGTGTAGTTCTGCCTGACCAATATGCTGTCAGAGTGAGAGATGCAGCAATTATTCTACAGCCACAGCCAGTATGCTGATGTATTGTTAGAAGCAGCCGACCTTGCCCAGTGGGTGACAGTGCAAGTGACTGACCCTCATTATATCACTGAGATACCCTTGGGCCACACATTTAACCCCCCAGACACATAAGCAGGGCTAAACTTGGTGCCATACGAGTGTGCATGCGTGTGGAAAAACTAAATAGATTTAGAGAAAAGTGCTTTTGTCTACATGCTACAAAATAATTGCCATCCAAAAAGCACAAAACAATAAAGATTAGTAGATTTTTCTCAGGCTTTCATTCCTAATTCCATAAAATTAGATTCAAACCATATTAGGGTCATTTGAGTTACTACTCTGTGGGCGATTTCTTTCACGTGTTTGAAGATGAAGATAATGAATTGTATTCCATTTTCCCTACTGAAACAATTTTGAGCGTTTCGACTGTTTAAATTAGTCATTTTAAAGCTCAAACACCTAAACAAACTGTCATTGAGCCGGTGTGCTTATGAAAACAAAACAAAACTGAAACAGGCTATGAAAGCAGATAGTTAAGAAGAAGTCTGAAGATAATATGTACAGGGTTAAATAAAAAAACAAAAACAAATCAAACAGCCAAGTGCCACTAGAATGGTTGTTTCTCAATGGAGCTGAAAAATTGAAATAAACACATTTTTAAAATTTGGTACAACAACCTGAGTTTCCGTCTCCGTAAGAAAACACAAAAGCCTTGTTGAGTCATCTTCTTGCTTTACAACTTCCTCGCTCTAAGAGGAGCAATAAATCCTTAGTTTTTGTCCTCTGCTGAGACTAAGACTGGACCAGAGGTCAAACCAGTGAGACAGATGAAAACAGGAGATTGTCTGTAAGGCCATTAAATGAAAATTGCTGAGGAGAGACAGAAGCATTCATAAAGTGCCTTTCTTGGAGCAGCAAGGCAACATTATAGTAAGAGGTGGTGTTTTATGATATGACTGTAACAGTAAATAGTCAGCTTAGATATATTTCATATCTTGTAGTAACTTCCAGATACTTCAGCTTACGGTTTGTCACTCAAACAGACTTTTTGTTGTAACATTCCCATCTGCTCAAGAAAGGAAAACATCTGCCATAGGCTTTGTTTGCTTCACTTTTTTTTATCATTTCTTTTTTCTTTCTGCATTTTCATGTCTGTCATTGCTGTCTACACACACCACAATGGAGAATGTGGTTCAGCTAAATTCTTCAGTTAGCACAAAGCTATTGTTATCTCTCAACAGAAAAAAAAAAAAAAAAAGAAAGAACAGAAAATGACTTATCGGAAATCTCAGCAAGTGGAATCAAAGCGTCCTCTCAATGCCCTCATCCAAAGCACAACACAGCGTTGAGAAAACTAGAAGCCACATACAGGAATTAAAACGGTTCATCTGTACCTGCCATCATCTTCTGGGCCTCATATGGCTCCATGTAGCCGTCGTTCTCAGTTGTCACTTTCTCTGTGGTGGTCTGAGCACCACTGGCCTGCTCAGCATCAAAAGGGTCTGCATAATCTTCAAGAATAATCAGCTGCAAAAAAAACAAAAAAAAAACATATAGAGATTAAGGGATGAGAGAAAATGAAACTGGAAGCTCTGTGAAACACTACTAAATGGGTGTAGTGTAAAAACAGATCCAACAGCAGACGCTGCCATGGCCCAAGACAGGACCAAGTAAGATCCTTTGAGGCAGTAAGCTACAGGACAAAGAGAGCTGTACAGAAATAACAACCCACCTCTGCTTGCCTCAGCACAGCACCACAATGCCTCAGCTTTTAGCCTTACATCACGCTCGCTACTGCTGGTCTGCCTAATTATATGATAGCCTTGTGACAGGCCTACATTTCCAAAATGGAGGACAGAGAACCACAACTACTCAACTATCTTGAGAGAAACAATTTGGCAGATTTATGCCAAGTTTGCAGCGAGCCACAGCTAATTGTAGTCTTGCTCTTTTGCTGAGTGTTTTTGTGCAGTAGATGGCAATTAAGTGGACGTCCTGAGACCCAGAAAATCGTCTCAGAGCTTTAGGGAGCAAAGCAAGTCCGGGACTATAGTGCCTTAGAGAGATATTTGTTTGCTTAAAATGTTAGCTTCATTTATCAAGACACTGTAATGACAGTCAAGATACTTGTGAAGGGAACTAAAACTCTAATTGAGCCATTTGTGTTCTTGGACAGTGTATCTAATGTGGGTGGGCAAACACAGCAGTCTAGACCAGTTGTTGGACTCCAATGCAGCTAATAGTCTAAATCTAACAATCTCCAAACAGGTGAAGAGTGCACAGCATTTTCAACAATTTGAAAGCATCCCGATACATTTTTAGGGTTAATCCCAGCGCAGAGAATTGGAAAACCCATCAGCAAGCATGCAACAATGTTAATGAGTTGCTCTACACCCGATGACTCATGTCTAACAGGAAGAGATTTGGTTTCATTATAAACAAGCTCATCACTCGTCAGCTGGACGGAGCTGGGCGGGGGAGGACTGGATGTGGACTGTGCCTCATGCCCGCCACACTGCGCCTCCACCAAGCAAGATTTCTTAAGAGCCACCACTGAACATAGTTGCCACATAAAGAGAACAAACGTTTTTCAACCAACCTCCAATCGTGGGCCAACTATGAGAGTGCCCCCACACACATACACAGGCATTTACCTGGAAGAACCCCTGGACGTTTTAAAGCAAGTCTAATTTTTCAAATAACAACATTGATGATGAGTGTCCCTTGAACTCAGCAATTTTGTTTTTTTTTACAGGAGACATGTTGATAAGTTTCCAAGTGCAACATACCAGAAGGTTCACGGAGGATAATTTGTAAGCCACTCAGTGACAAAGTAGTCGAGCCAGGTATATTCCTGCACAAGTCCTACACCTCATACATGGATTAAACAATGATACCAAAGAATGTTTTGCCATGAATGTGTTCACAACAGCAGCCGTGAGTTAAATCTGCCTTTTCAAGGACTCCCTCTCCATCTGTTTGTGGGGAATAACAACCTTTTATTTTCCCTACTGCGTAATTAGGGGTTCCTTGGATGTTTTTCTTCTGTGACTTCAAGCATCAGAAAAAACCTAATGCAATGTTTTCCTTTTTGTTTTTGGTTCACGTAAAATATACACAATTTGTAAGCAGGTTGGATGAAACTTTAGTCAATCTGTCAGGACCCATATTTGCAGCTCAAAACACCAGGAAATTATGCATTCCGTGTTTGCTGTCATTACCATCTTGCCCCTTGTTGCATAAAAACGCAGCCATCAGTTATCAAACCATGTGCCAAATTCACCTCTGATACAAACACAATCACAGCCCAGATCTAAAAACCTTCAAGTAATTCTTACTGAAAAACAAACACAAAAAAACATCACTTACTTAAGGATAAAGACTAACAGTGTTAAGATTCAAATTGCTCTTCTTTTTAAGTTTTAATTTATGTTTTATTGTAAATGCACACACGTGTAACGAAACAAACAGGTAATATCCACAGTTTCCACTCAGTAGATGAAAATCGTCTGTTCTCTAGTTGCAGTCCTTCACCGTTTTAGATCATAGAGGTAAATTTTGATGAATATTTGCCTAAAGGTACACTTTAACAGAACGCACTCCTTGAACTAAACCACATTCATCATGAAACAAAAGATGTTTGGACATGCTTCAGGAAATAATGAGAATAACGTATTAGGTTAGGCATTAAGCCATGCCAAACATGACATCATCCTTCAGCCATTCCTGTTGACATCAATGTAGGACGAACCAAACCCGAGAATGTGATGAAACCTTCTGATAGCGTTAGACAGGAGGATTAAATGTAGTGAGGGATAAAACCCATTTCTTCAATCTGACTGTTGAGAAATACGGTCTGCCTTGCTTACTAGCATGGACGAGATATCTTGGATCTTGTGATTTCCACAATGCATTACCTAGTTACACACACGTAGAATGAGCTCCCATCCCCACACAAACAGGAAAAAACTCAGCCGTAGCAAAGAGGCTCGCTGAAACACCAACAGCTCACAAAAAAAAAGCTAAAAAAAAAGAATGTAAAAATAAAGTATAGGGTCAAGTTTAGGGCAGAACAATACCCCAGCGATTTTTATGATCACTTTCAGTCAAAGAAGCACATCAGAAACAGAGAGAAGCAGGAAGCTTGCGCGAGACCAACGCCTGTGTGAGTTTATTCAGGATTTTGTTGCTGTGTGTGTGGAATTACATTTGCTTTCAGGAAAAAAATGAAAAACTTTCATCCGTTTTTGATAAAGCGCTGTAAATAAGGAGAGGCTCGGCCAAAACGGAAGTAAAAAATGAGCTTAGATCCTAGTCAATAAGGAAGTGTTCATAAATAATTACTGTTTGCAGGTTTTATGTTTCTTAATGAGACGTTTTTTTATGTTAAGTTCAACTCAAAATCATTTTAAGTTTACAAAGGGAAAAGATTTTTTAAGGTGAGGTGTGTGGAATTCTATGTTTTGCACATAAAGAATGTTTTTTTGCTCTTTAAAAAAGGACCGATAAATACTTTGAAATACTTGCCAAAGCATTCCATGTTCTGCTGAACCACAGCAATTTGTTATATTTGTGAAAGTGAAATGACAGCCATTACATTTTGAACACTGTGGCTACTTTTTTGTCAAATTATTACTTTATAATTGCACACTTTTCAGGTTAATAAATATGGTTAGAATGAAAATATAGAATTCATATAAACAAATACAGAATTTGGAAAAAATTTAATGGATTTTATAGGGCCCGAGATATCTAGCAGTATTGTATCTTCAGAAATTACTAAAGTGCACCGATTTTGAAAACAAAAAAAGGTAACCATCTAAGCTCCAGTGTTGTTGTCACCACCATCTGGTGATTTATGATCAATAATAATGTTAAACTCTGTAAAGCCCTACAATTTGCCACTGAATCCTTGCTCATATTATGCTGAAAAATGTGTTTAATATTTCCTAATTGTTCCAATGTGTCCTTCTCATCCCACTGCACTAATGACAGAAGAAGGAGCTTGAAGTTGTGAGAACAGGGGTGTAGCAGATCCTGGGGACTCACCATCTGCCTTGTGGCATGCCAGGGTGTGTCAGGACCACAGCCAAGCCGCATTTGTCATGAAAGTAAATCCCCCCGTCAGCACAGCAGCGCCTTCATTTATCAGGCTTTTGCTAAATTGTGATGCAAGTACAGATGAATCTCATGAAGGCCCCTGACAAGCTAAGGTCACATCCCTGTGGTAGATGGGTCTTTCCCTGGTTTGTAGCATTGAGAGAGAGCTCATTAAATTACTGATTCCAGAGCTCAGACCCTGGCTGGCTTTCACTTATACATGTCACAACTCTAACAGCTTACAAAAGAAAAGGCAACAGGGATATTTGAGTTACACTCGGGATCCCAGGCTATGAGTCTGACCTCAAATCTGTGGGAACAGAGTGGGAACAACATTAGCAAAGGAGGGAGACCATTGCAGGCACCTGCCACTTTAGCTCAGTGTTGGCGATGACACTAAAGCGTCTAGGATTACACTTTTATTTGGCTCAGTTCTTCCATTACAAGAGAGAAAAACTGGCTGCAATTCTTCTCTTGCACTCTTAATGAATCACAGATTCAGCTAGCTCATAAGATAATAAAGGGACAAAATAATAAAAATTTCATACACCACATTAAGTGAAATTTGAGCCCATGGATGGATTTTTGGTCGTATTGAACAGAAAATAGTCTGCTGCCTTAAAAGTAGCACATTCAGTGTAGTCATTTACCAATAATCAATGAAAAGCACAAACAATTAAAAGCTGACTCAAAGTCAGTGAGTACTGGCAAAATGAAAGCAATCAGAACCATGATTTTAATGCTGTGGCTAGTTCTGGAAGAACTGAATGATTCAGGGGTTAGTCAAGGTTGAAACCCTTCTGAGACTGCCAGAAAAGTCAGCAGGCTGTAAAAAGAGGGAGGAGATGGAGAAAGAAAAAGGACTGACGTGTTTGATTTATGTCTCACGCCACAAGGGATTTCAGCCACTGATAACCTAATACAAGTCAGTGCTTAGTGGTTCAATTGCATTACAGTATTTCAAAAGGCTTTTTTTCCTTTTCTTTCTTTATTTCTTTTTTTTTTTTTTTTGCTACTGGTCTTTGTTCTTCAATGTGACAAAAAGAAAACATGCCTCCATTGTGAGGAAAGACAGTCATGACGGAAAGATAGGAAGGGTGGGGAGAGACAATGGATAAGGAGAATCTATTTTTTACCTTAATACAGTGCAGTGAACAGACTAACATGTAAAAAGTCTTTTTAATGTTCATATAAAGCCAAAAGCACAAAGCTGAACCTCACTGAAGTACCGTAGTTCCCCGACTTTCTCGTCCGTAAACACACAATAAACGCTGTGTATGTGTGTGCAATCAACAGACATAAAAAAGAACACAAAAGACAGGAAACACTCCCTCAAGGTAAGAAAGAAAAACAACAAAAAAGAGATCCTAGCTTCATTGTTGATATAATACAGTTTCTACAAATGAGATTGTTTCACGCATGTAGGAAGCAAACTCAAATCTTGTTACAACTCATTCAGAGCCCCTTGTGAAGACCGAGCCCTGCCGGCTTCTACATCTCCCACACAGTTTAGGCTGATGGGAAACCGGCATCCCATCATACGGAGAGACGAGGCAGGAGCACATTTCCCACCATACAGTCGTGACATTAATGAAACTTTATTAAAATGTTGCCTGAGAAACCCTGTTGCCACTAGAGCTTTCTGCCTTTCTGGGAGCTTTGAAGAGTGATGTAGATCCTCTGAAGGCCTACTTAGGAGACTGAAGAGGCATCTAATCAAATTTATGTATTTGCTATAAGGGCGTTGTTTCGCAGTCGGTCACAAACTGCAGTCCGCAAACTGATAAAGACCACTTCATGGGAGATAAACAAAGATTCTGCTTGTTTATGGGTATATTTGTTTGCTTTGCTTTTAACCTAACTGGAGTAGCAATTCAGCCTCAGTAAGCATGCTACTTAACACGGTGACTCAACTACACAAAAAACACTGACTTCATACGCAATGGGCCCAAAGCCACCCACACCCGATTTGTCAAATAAACTGGATTAAGCATTTATTTCCACACATCAGTGTGCTCCACCATCAGTTTGGCACATGTCTCACTCACAAACATCTGCACCGAGCGTATCACCTTATTTACTAAAAAGGCCCGTCTCCAATTACATTCTAAACCACATCAAATGTTGGTTCTTATAATCTTCTCATTATCTCCCGTGTGAACCGCCATTTGCACACCACCAGGGTAAACCTGGTTCCTTTTTGCAGGATTGTTTGGAACGATTCCACATGCTGTAACCCTGATACCAAAAGAAAAAAATCATTGTTGTACAACATATTTACATCAGAAGGACATGAAACACGTAGTGTATGCATACTTATTGTCATTTCTCATCTTGCCACAACTTGTGGACTCTAAGCAACAACCTTTCTATAAGTTGTAGTAGAAAAAGAAAATTAGACTAACAACTTGAATAAAATCCTCTAGACTGTATTTGAATAAAACATAAAATAGAATGTAGATGGTTACCAGTAGCAAATTAAGGATGTGTCAGGAAAATGTTTTACCTCACAAGAACATCAACAGAATGTCAATAGATTATTTTGAAATTACAAAAGTAAAGGTTTATAAACAAAAAGGCCTAATCATTGAACCTGACAATAAAAAGATGCGCTGACCAACTCGGTACAATAAAAGGCTGTCAGACCATAATCTCCGAATAAGTTTCCTTTCTTAGAGTAACTAATTATGACAAAACAACTCTTCAAAACAAAGAACTATGCTTCCGGTTCATTCACACTTTACAAAATATGAATGGTAGAAGACTTTGCCTTTCACACTTTTGAAATGCTAAACATTCAGTATAGTCCCCATTCTGCCTGCTTGTGTCTACCAATGAATGACTGCATCTTTTGTTAGCACCCAAAGCACAAAAAGGCACCTCAACTTGTCCCGAAGGACCTCATTCATTGAAACCCAATCCACACAGCCACTTAAGACCTCCAGTGGAGAGAAAAGAGGAGCCTGTGGGTTGCACCATATGAAGGCCCTGTTAATATGCGACAGATATTAAAGATTAAGTACTTGACGACACGCTTGGCAAAATCCAATTTCCTTTCTCTGTCCCCATCCCTGTGTGATAGATTTATTGGCAGTGTTTTTTCTCCATACAGTAAGTAGTGCGGCTCAGGAGTCAAAAATACTTCAGGTGCCACGGTAGAGTACTGGAATTTTATGAAATATAGTACCGGTAATCCTTTGGAAGTATGAACAAGTGATTAGGCTTCAGTATGGTTACCAATGTGGTGAAAACTCTGAAATAATGGGAGACTTGAGGATTAAATGGGAGAATTGCATTTTGTTGCAACTTATTGTGCTGTGTAGGTCAAACGTTTACCAGAATGAATCTGCAGAACTTATGGTTGATGTGAAATACAAAACAAGCAGTACACAGCTACATGGGAGCGCATGAGTTGTGCAGAGTCGAACCCAGCACCCATCAGTTTCCAGGAAGCACCCATGATTCGAGCATGCATGAACCCAAGAACCAATCAACTAACAAAGAGCTTCATTATCTAAGTATCAGCTCACTTACACAGATTAGGAGTCATAACATGAGGACCTTATGATCCAGTAGTCAAAATGGAATGTCCTGTTTTTGCAAGTAGTTATAAAACATACATCACCACACAAAAAAAAAGCACAGCTACTTATTTTAGCTGCATATGATAAAAACTGACATGATTAGGAAAGTAGAGCTTCTTGGGACAATGTGGTGATTTCCTCTGGGAGGGAAGCTTTGAGTTTGGACTCAAACAAAGCTGGGAGGAAAAGACGCTAGTCTGCCCGTAAACAAAGCGAGACATCTTGTAAAGTTGTGCGAGGATGGATTAAGCTCCCTACACTCAGATAACCTTTGTTGTGAGGATCCACTGACATCTCTACAAGTCACGTACTTTGACAACATTAAAACAGGGTGGAGTGCCACCTCTCCAAACAAACTAAAACAAGTTGAGTAAATCTATATAAAACTGACTCAAGGGCAATCTTTTCAACAAAAAAAACCCTAAATGAACCCAGGCACCGCTTTTTGCCTAAGCCATAACAGCCGGAAGCATTAACCTTGCTTGTAATTCATCAAACAATCAAGCAATCCCATCTCCACGAAGGGGCGAGCACAGACTTGTCAAGTTAAAAAGAGAATGTCACCAAGCTGTAAACACTTCCTGTCAGGAAAGCAGCACTTCCTTAATCCTAGAGTTACCCAGTCAATCCTTATTTTACAGCAGCTGCAGATAACTGTACACGCTCTTTCCACGTTTAGACCTCTACAATGTGTTTTCGCACAATATAATTTTTACCACGTGCAAGTAAACGAGCCACATTAAAAAATAAATAAAAATTTACTGTTTACTTTTCTCATTAAAAAAAAATTGGAAATGAAAGTCAGAAATGTCAAACAGCAGCCACAGAGGTGTTCAGCTTTGTGGTGGGCATTCAGATCACAGGACACCATTTTCAGTCAGACAGAAGTCTGGCTGCCTCCTGTACGTGGTGTGACACAAAAATAACAGTCTGCAGTCATTCAAGGGACAAAAAGTGAACCAGCTTTAACACTTTACTGTGGATGTGAATAGGACTATTGAGTTACAAATTATGGAGGGTAAGGATATCTAAAAAAGGGAAAAACAATGCCAAACAAATCCACTACTTCATGCAGATCTTCTCGTTGGCTCTCAGATAGCAGGCAACCTTATTTGTTTCCTTTTAATCCGTGTGTGACGATCGGCCTGCAGACCAGGGCTCCTCCGTTCTACACTCTGCTACACACACTGTCATTAAACAAAACAGAGCCATGTGTCTACAACTCCCCTGCGGCCAAAGCTGCAGCACCAGTCTGAAGGCTAATTGTGACCTGGTGGAGTCATGTGACCGATGTTCCGGCACAAAGTTAGAAAAAGCAGATCGAGCAACACAAACACAAGCAGACTCCATTGGGACTCTTTAAAGTGAAAAGAAGGCGACTCAGATGGAAAGAAGAAAATAAAAGCAAACAATGGCTAAAGGCCATCGTTTCCCAGACCTATAACTTTTTTATGCGTTTGTGGTTGATGGTAGTAAATAAAACTTAAGTATGCCTGGATACTACACTCATTTGAGCCATAATGTTCATCTAAATAGAAAAAAAACACCTGAGATCAGCTTTCAGGAAATCCTCTACTGTCGTAGTATGATACTTCCTTTAAAATGCTCCACGTTTCAGGTCAGGAATGCACTGCAGTGCTCTTCGGTTAGTGAAATAAAATCATAGGAAAGAGGTTGAACATAAAATATGCTTGGCATTAAAACAAATCTGGATAACTGTAAGAAAATTCTTCAAATGCTTCAAATACTTTAGGAAGTGCTCTGCATTCCTTTGACATGTATGAATGGAGTGTAAAGCTATAAATCTACCCTCTCACGGTCATAAGGTTTCAAGCTGACAATATCGCTGTCCAGGTAATACTATTTCAGAGCTACAGTAACCATAGCAACATCAACACAAATAATCATTATCCGACTAATCATCTTCACACTTGAAAATGTGAGTCATAACGTGCCCATCACTGATTATGTAAAACAACAGATGCCAGATCAAAACAGTTTTCTCACTAATCTGTTAATCATTCCAACCTGTGCATTAAGCTGTCACGAGCTACTATACATTATTCAGTGTTTATTCAATCTGCTTTGCCTATTTAAACTTTTTGTAATGTGACTATTTTAGAAAAGGTTTAAAATGTGAATCCTTCATTAGAGGAACAGGGCCAACACCTCCACAGCTGTCTGTTATCTACCTCACCAGTCTCCATTCAACAAACCATGATGGACTCTGATGTTTTCATCTATTTTCTGGTTCCCTGACAAAAAAAGCACTCTCACAGGCCCAGGTGATGCAGAGACCTGTGCTCGACATATCTCCTATCACCGGCGGAGATGAGCGGGTAAGTGGCACGGTGGGATGCATTTGTAAAGCCCTTAGTGAGTTCTGGAGCTCAGAGGTGAAAAGTCAAGCGAAGGCATTCAGGGTGCTGGGAAAGGAAGCTGAGCAGAGTTAATTCATGCTCAGAAGGAACGACAATCTGTGGCCTGATCAAACTTCAGTCATCAGTCTTTTTTTGATTGGAGGAATAAAAAATGGAAGATGTTGCGCCCGCGGAGACGATCATCAAATTTAGCAGAGCATTAACTCAAACTCAATCGTTCCAAACAGAAATTTAGATCTGGAGTGTCCAATCCTGGTCCTCGAGGGCCACTATGTGACAAGATTTTCTTGTTTCTCTGCTCAAACACATCCGAGTCAATGACTGAATTACCTCTTCAAGTTCTGCAGAAGCCTGTTAGTCACCCACTGGACACCCCTGGTTTAGATTATTAATGCTTCTCATTTTTCGTGTCGCTGTCGAGCAAAACAATCACTCAAACATCTCACTTCTTACTGCTGAAGACTATAATTCACTACTGACAAAAACCAGGTCACACCTCTCCAATCTATCCTTAAGCACTTTACCTTCCTTTCGGAAATCATGGTCAAGTTAGGTTATAGATCACTTTATTTATCCAGACAGTTTTGCCGGCCTTGAAGTCGAGTCCAACGACTTCTGTAGACGGATGTACAAGCTGACTTGTAGTACAACGGAGTCAAAATGAACTCTGAGCCCTAAACGAAGCCAAACATGACGTCTCCTGGGTGATGATTACAGGCGGGGACGCTGCTGCCTGTCAATCTGCGCCACACAACTTTTGTTTACACATGTAGAGCGGAGCCCGTCGTCACTTTCCAGCGTCCTTGAGAGAAGTTAGTTTAGTGCTGAGTAGAGCGATGAGCTGGGAGATGAGGCCTTTAATTAGTTTCCAGGCAGGATGATAATTGATCATCTCTCTTGGCTAACCCTACCATGAAGGGCTCGGCATAATTAAAAACAAAATGCACCACATCAGGCTGTAGACTCCAAGCTGGGAGCGAAAATGATAAATCTGCATCAAACCCAAAAGAAAAAGAAAAAAATATCAGATTGATTAAACAAAACAAAAATTTAAAAGCGGATATTTAAATTTTGTGTTGAATAAAACTTATTCATTAGGCTTCTCCCTCCTTAAGAAGTCTGCAGAATAGAAACAGACTGAGAAAATTCCCTCGATGCTGGTATTGGCATTTCAGGCATTAGGTAAGCAGTGATATAATTAGCATTCATGAGTCAAGTAATTAAAACATCAATGTAACCAAGCAGTGCAGTTAAGACACTTGTGTGCTCTTTTGCTCAGTCTCAGCTATCAGCATTAAAAGAATTAGATTGAATAAAACAAGTACTGGTTCAACAGTTGTGTACGCGTGTGTGAATACTCGTGCGCCTAAAAGAAACAAGCTGTTCAGAAATCACTCCCCATTTCCTCCATAAATACAGTGGCACAAAAGTTAGCGCAAAAACCGTTTTAGCGTGAGGCAGCTCCAAATAAGTACACCACCCACTTACTGCCTTTTAACACTAGACAATAACCTGAAGAACAAACGAGAGAGACGCACCGCTAACAGCTCATCCTCCCACAGAGACTGTTGGAACAAGCGTGAGGAGAAAGGAGCAACGCTTTATTCACAGCCCCACCTGGAGAGTTTTTCTACTGGAGGATTTACAAACAATTATCATGGTCAGAGATAAAATACTCCGCTTCCACACAAAACGTAATCCTCACTAAAAGGTTCGACAGGAAGCCTCTCAACACTCAACTGAGGGCCCTGTCCCCTGAGGTTCTTCCTGCTTCCAAAAAAAAAAAAAAAAGAAGTAGTTTACTTTTAGGAGGCATCTCTGGTGCGTCATCATTTCACCGTTTTCCTGTTTTCACTACTGCAGCATTTCCCCCCCTTCAGCCGTCACCACCTGACAAGAAGCCTTTAAACCGTTCTCTCGGCACATAGCCTAAACTCCCCAGCTGTCAGTAGTGGTTTGGCTCATCCATAACATCATTCATACAGCTGGGGTGTGAAGTATCTGGCTCATAGTTGTCCGTCAAATGCCTGTCCACCACAGCTATGTGAGCACAGGATGTGAGAGACATTTGAGACGCAGAGGTAACTGTATCCTTGACTTCAAAACGGAAATTCAAATAAGTTTCAGCGATCAAGAAACAGTAATCTGTTTAATCAGCATGAGTTGCTGCTGAGTTTTTCATCCAGAATTTCAGGATATACTGTATTTTGGAGGCAACCAGACGTTGATAAATTCTTGTTTGAAAACGTTTGGACACCTATCCAGGAGTCTTTGTCAATTCTGGTAGCCAGATTTAAGCCTGACTCGGACAACTGAGAATTTGCACAGGCACGAGGATACATTTATTTACACAAACTACTGGCGACAAACTGCAACCCAGTGGCAAAGGTGCAAGTTGCCACATGTCACAAGACAGGTGCAAGGGCAGAGAAAAGGAGAGGAGGAAGTAAATGGGAGGTGTTGAAAGTGTCACAAAAAATTCAGCACAGAGTCGTGACTGAGACATTCCTTCCTGTTAATAATGGACATTAAAACCCATTTCTGAGTCTGGGGTCTGGGGTCTGGGGTCTGGGGTCTGACACACCCCCCCCCCCACCCACTACCACCCACACCCACACACACACACACACACACACTGTGTCTCTGGTGCTCAGTGACAGGGAGCATCTCTGCAGCCTCTGCCTCCCAACCTAAACCTCCTGAGATTGCAAGTGGTGACAAATGTGCTGCAGGTCAGAGCCTGCGCTCCTTCATTGATACAACTGCGTCAAAAAAACAAAAAAAATCAAAATGATTCCATCCGTTCACTCGCAGGTTGTAAACGCACGAGGCACATTTTTAACTGACACAACTTGCCGGAGTTGAAAAGTTACACACACACACACACACACACACACACACACACACACACACACACACACACACACACACACACACACACA
>JAVKLF010000038.1:12176760-12193723 GCA_034783495.1 Millerichthys robustus
GTGGTTCAAGAGCAGCATTTGATTCATTTTGGGTATGCTTTTTTCAGGCGTTTTTTGCATTTTAGGGGTGGATGTTAAACACATCCCATAAAATCCTGAGACACAGACATCTTGTAACCTGAATTTCATTCTAGCCCCACAGTGCAATCAGAAATGGTTGGGAGACTTTTCAGACGCTTACAACAATATATTTATGAGATTTATAATGTGTTTAGAAGACAATTGGAGAATTCGCCTCACACGGCCTTTAAACCGGATGGCCTTAAACCCCACGGAGCTCCCACAAGGCTCGTGCCATTCTGATCAGTCGAATTTGTTTCAGCCGACGTAGTCTCAGACGTAGAAAAAGGACTAGCAATATTTCATACTCTCACATGTGCTGATTTTTTTACAATTATTAAGCAAAGGATTTAAAAAAGAAAAAGATTCCAAAAATTAGGGAGAGGATAAAGCATCATAAAATAAAAATATAACAAAACAATTAGAAGAGAGTGCGCTTCAGTTATAATAACAGCAGGTCTCTCCAACTTTTTTCCCCTTATTTTTATTTATGAAAATTGTCCTTACTTGTAGAATTTTCTCAGCTGTAGGGCTGCCTAGAATAATGCAGGTGAGCACGTTTACTGCTACAACCCCAGAGTAATGCGCTGTACAGCCACCTTATGCACGAGCATCTGCAGAGGCCAGCGGTGTGTGTTGTAAGATTTTAAAGCCATGTAAGCATCTAATCAATAGACCTGTTTACTGCAGCAGAATGCTCATTATCATGTTTCATGCAGGCTCTGGACAAAGGTTCATCTGTGAGTCTGGAAAATAAACTGAAGAACTGGAGCCAAACTCTTCCTCTGAGTCACGCCTGCCCACTGTGAAATCTGATATGGCCTGCACTGATTAGCAGCAGCGTCACTGCAGAGATATTGTATACTAAAGCAAAACTGTAATTAGAGTGATTATATTTGTTTAGGGTTTTGTTTTTGTGGAGATATTTTCTTTCCAACAGCCCAGCACTAACCTTCTTCATGTTGATTGAATCAAACACTTACAGTTCTGCAGACTGTTGGCTATTCTGCAGCAACAACTCAGGTTTAATGCGCTCTAGGAAAACTTCCTCCAGGAAAAATAACACTCAAAGATTTTATCTTGCCAGTTTTTTCCAAGAGCCTGGGTGTTTTACTGTGACTGGTGACATGCAGCAGCTGACAGACGGATAGTTTTTACCTAATGCCAGCTAAACAGCAGCTAGTGTGGGCTAGGATGACTGCAAATACAGTAAAATATTAACGAACAATTTGTTAGGTTCATATTTCAATTTGTCAGCTGATTCAAGAAATGATCCATTTTTCACCTTTGCATTATTAGAAAATGAAGTAATGAATATTAGAAAGTATGGTTTCAATATGTCAAACATTCAACAATTCAGCAATGTCATTACATTTTATCAAATAAGTTATTCTCTCCTACAGTTTATATATGAATAATTTATAATTAATTACAAATTGTATTACAAATGTATCAGTTAATATAATTGGGATGTTGGAAATCCTGAGTGGACTATCAAGACTATTCTTTCTGTTGCAGTACCATAAGACCACAAAGTTATTCAATATTTTATCATTTATAACATTGGAGTGCTTAAAAAACTTAAGAACGACAATTAGTTATTAGTTTAGGTCAAGCTGTTGGTCAGAGGAAAATAAAAAGCTCGGTGAAGGTGTAGGTGCTGCATTTAAAGATGGGCGTTCTGTAGGCGTGTGTTTGTTTAACTCAATGCTCAAGTCCAAATATAAAAAACAACAACATCTTGTTGGTGCAGCACACTGTGCCACTAAACACAAGAGTCAAACGAACATGACCCAGTGATGCTCAGGAATTACCTTTATAGAAATGGAGTAGAAAAAAACTGCAATGGTGTCTTCTTCAAGTTATCAAATAGGGGAGGAGTTTAAAGCTAACATCGGAGAGGAGGACTAAACTGACTTATCTGAAGCTGAAAACAGTTTTTCAGTAGCATAAGAATAAAAAAAAGTGGTCAAGCTTTTGGTCGCTACAGGCAACAAGAGGCGCAGCTCCTTCAAGTTTGTTTGAAGACATTCTTCCAAATTGTTACAACCGAACAAGTGCTGCCATGTTTGTGTTAGAGAGACGAGGCTTTCTCCTGTCAGGCCTTCCAAACAAGCCTTGTTCCTACTTTTTATGGGTCATTAACTTAGACGATTAATATACTAAATGATGTCTGCAGACTCTGAAGCGCAGCTCTTTTACTCAGGATTCTACGACCTTGGTGTGAACGGGCTAATATTCACTCCTTGGCAACTGTCCTGATTGTTTTAGATTTGTAAAATGTGGACACTGCGGAAGGGCTTCAAAATATTTGGAAACGTTCTTAAAGCCATCCTTCCATTTTCTTTACCTGACTAATTCTGTTCAGGATTGTGGGAAGGAGGTGGTACAAATCTAAAGGCAGGGTTCAGGTCACCCAACAACACCTGTTTCACCCAAAACTATTGCAGATCATTTTTCTTCTCAGCATTTTGTTAAGCCTTGCTTTCCTTGGCGAAGAAAATAAATGCTGCTTTTAGAGGTGCTCACACTTGCTAATTATCAAGTGTATTTAAATAAAACTCCCCGGCTGCTGCTTACCTCATTACCTCTTATAGCAGCAGCCTAGCTTTCTAAAAATAATTACCACTTTAAAAATTTTCTTATTTGACACAATTAATTGTTTTTGTTCAGTTTTAGGACCTGATAATGACCACATTTTCTAATTCAACCTGATAAACAAACCTTTAGATTTGAAAAAGGGAAACGTGTATTTAATGCTTTCTGTTCTTGGACAGAAGGGAAGAATCTAAAGCAACAACTCATTTGACACTGTCAGCTCTCCAACAAATGAACTGTAAGATTCTTTTTAAATAGCTACAACATGTGCTGCAGACTTTTTTCAGGCACTTTCCTGAAACAACCTTATTTAAATTGTTTAGCTAATCTTGTTAACATAGACTAAACCTGATCCTGAGTAGGTTTAACCTTACGGACTTCGAATGTAAAAGCCATCTAGTGACTTGTCCCCAAACAACTAGGATATCCAGGATCACGTCAAATTTGTCATCCAGTTCATAAAAACAAATCTGAACTGGATGGAAAACAAGGTAAAGTGCAACACTGTAGAAAGCAGGGGTATTTATTTTACTGCTTTGACTCTTGAAGTTAATCAGATTTCATAAAATTCACAAGACTCATTATAATGAATTTTGGGATTAATTAGATATTTTGCTACCAAACAGGACCCCCAAACAGGACCCACACAACTTCTTAGGACAATTCCTTGGCCCAGGGGGTTTCCTAGCCTCTGCTGCGCCTGTCTGTGTTGTGACACCCGGACCAGAGATTCAGGTTATGGCTGCTGACTCACCCTGAGGCTGAACGGTTATGTTGTCAGACCTCAGGAGAGCTCTCTACTCCAACTCACACAACGGGAGTATTTAGTCCATCACCACTGTGACTTTCATATGGCTCTAGACAGAGGTCATCACAGAAAAATGCTGGCTATTTTATGACACCATTGTTCACATGGTAGATGAACAACTAAAGTCGAACCATGGATTTTTGATAGACATATTTTTAATGACTTGGGGTTTTGGGAGTGGGGGGGGGGGGGGGGGGGGGGGGAGGGGGGGGGGGGGGGTCTGACCTTTGTGGTCATTTCGTTTTTAATGTTTTATTGTTGCAATTACACAGCAATGGATAATAACTAGGCAGAAGAAATGACTCTGCTTGTTGACTAATAGGAAAATTCGAAGGTGAATAAAATAAAATAGGTTTTAGAACTATATTCAAAGATAAATCCATTAAACTTGTTATTTATTTACTGATAGATGTCAATAGATGTACATGAACTGTTCTCCAGGAGAATTAGAGATTTATCATTTGTTTGTAAAATCAATAAAATAACTTTAAAATCAATTTGGGGCACGGTGGATCAGTTGGTAGAGCTGATGCCTTTTAGCAAGTAGGTTTGAATCCCAGTCATGGACCTTTCTGGGTAGAGTTTGCATGTTCTCTCCGTGCATGTGTGGGTTTTCCCCGGGTACTCTGGTTTCCTCCCACAGACCAAAAACCAAAAACATGACTGTTAAGCTAACTGCTAACTCTAAATTGTCACTAGGTGTGAGTGAGAGAGTGAATGGTTGTTTGTCTCATTTGTCTGCGTCCCTGTGATGGACCTGTCCGGGGTGTCCCCCCGCCCCTCGCACTGTGACTGCTGGATATGGGCACCAGTGACCCCCATGACCCTGAAAGGAAGAAGCAGGTTAAGATAATAGATGGACGGATATAATTATTTAATATTTTCTATTCAGATTTCTAACTACTCCAACAGTTATTATGTTACTCTACAACTGACTTGCACCCCCCCCCCCCCAACTTGTAAGAGCCAATCTGCTTCCCTCCCAGAAATCAGCTTTTATTATTTATCCCAAACAGACCAAACTTGTTCTTGTTAGCTCACAATATCCCTCTCTCCAAGACAGGAAGAGCTCAATTCTCTTCTGTCACTAAGTCACTAAGATCTGTCCAAATGGTCCACCGCACCGTTCTCTGTCACTTCTCGTTTCCACAAGCACTTTGAAATGGATGAGTAGCGGCTGGCTGCTTTGTGTTTTGTTTTCACTGTCTGTGTAAGCTCCCTGTTTAAACAACACAGAAATTGGTCTGCTTGTCAGCCTGGTGCTGTGTGCAGTTTGCTCAGCGTGGAGTTCTCCAGAGTCTCCCTGAGCCTGAATTTGAATGAAGTCGTCTGTTCGCTTCTCTGATCTAATTTGCCATCATCTTGGAGGACATTCCTGACCTCTTCTGAATAACCGCTACACTGTGATAATTGGCTTTTACGTATACACGGCACTACAGTTATAACTGCTGAATGTCACACCAACTGCCCGCAGTAATAATAGTAAACAGTACTGTGGTAAGTTCTTATCTTTCTGAAATATTGCTTTAACTGTGTAGGTGGGTAAGCTTGAATTTGCCCTCTGGGACTTATGTGGTGGGCTTGATAGGCCCAGATGTTTCCAGTAAAAAAGAAACAAATGCTAATTACTAGCTGTATCTCCAGGCATCCCACATGGAAACATGGTCTTAAGTCTCTAATATATGAAGACACATCGCCTAGAAGGAACACTGCTCTTTTTTTTCCACCCAAAATCGTCTTCATCGTTTTGCTTTCCTATTATCAAATTCACTTAAATATAGCTAGGAGTCACATGTTGGGTGTTGGGTGTCAAGGTGAAATACTGAGCAATAAAAACATAGTTTGGTGATGTTTTTTTTAATTTAAAAATTAGGAAATGGAAAAAAAATCTCAGGGGATTGAGGAAATTTTGAGCAGCAAAATATGGAAAGGGCCGACGTTTTTACAAAGTCAGGTGTGTTGGAGCAGGGAAACAAGTAAAACATACAGGGTAGTGGTCCTCGAGGACCAGGACTGGACACCACTGCTCCAGCTGTTGATTTTGGGTGAATTTGAAGAATTTGGAGGTAGTCCTCCTTCATTATTCCACATTATGCAGCGCCTCCGGTACCACTGACAGCTAATTAACCCTACAGCATGATAAAAAAAAAAAGAAAGTTGAGTAAGTCCTCTGGATGGGTTCTTCTTTGTTGAAAAGTTTCATCTCTACTCTAAGAGACTTCTTCAGCAGTACCTTTGCACAATGGATCAACAAGTTAACGATGACAATCCAAACACCAAAATGGCGTAACGTTTTCATTGTCAAAGAATTTCACAGTTTTTCAACAACACATGGAACTCAGATTATTGTTACCCAGATTTCCAGACACTGTCGTGTTCAGTTTTTACATGGTTCTTAAACTTTATGGTACATAAAATGAATTCTAACAGTACTGGCTGTATCATGAGGACAAAACAATGACTGTGGCTGTCCTGCTTTGCCATGAGTCTGCAAGCGTATGTATTGGAGTGTTTAAGAGGGAACTTAGAGTAGTGCTGACAGACTTAAGAGTGTCTGTAAGCTGTTGTATTTAGACACAATGCACAATCAAGCACTCTAGAGACCACAGGCCCTTTGTTCCAATTTCCTCTACAGCAATTCAGGGCAGAGGTAAGGTGTGTATTTCTGATTTACTTAAGCACATGTGGTCAGAGCTGAGCGGCTGCAGAGCTGGTAGAGAAGAGTGTCTGGGGTGCAGGTGATTTGTCATCACATGAGGTTCATTAGGGCTGGGAAGGTATTGTTGGGCTAACTACTGATGTGGAAAAAAGGTCATGAATCAGGTACAGTCTCAGGAAGGTTGCTGTAATACCGATAATAATGGCTTATAGATCCCATGAATGCATATGGATTTTATTAGTCCACAATCTGTTTCTTAATTCAAACAATGGGAGTTTGGATGTCATGTAGCACTACCACAGAGGAAATAAATTAAATTTAAAAAAAAATTAAATTAAGGTTACATAATCTGTAGAACTCTACAGATATTAGGTAAACAATACAGCAAGAAGACCGTAGATATAAAATCATGTCTGCAGGCAGTCTTTTTCCCCCCCTGAAAGCCCAGTTTCTTTCCACGCTGCGATGACATGCATGTTATGTGGATCGGCTACAAAAAATTGTCTGTCGGTGTGAAAGTAGGTGTGAAAGTGTTTGTCCGTCTGTACATACATGCTGCCAGCGTGTCCACACTGCAGCCCCACCTCTCACCCAGTGCATGCTGGGATAGCCTCCAGTAATGACCGATCCAGGAGTGAGGATTAGAGGATTCTGTTATGCATGTGCAAATTTATCAGGGACTACACGAAGCAGATAACGCTGTATTCACATTATTGTTTTCGCATTTATAAAAGCAGGAAAATAAAAGGTTGCAAAGTAATGAACCTTTGTGTCGTCATATATACGATATATAACTATCAATTTGTATTTGTTTTATTTAGATTAACTTTTTTGAAATTTATGTGAGAAAAGACATGTTTACCTTTATCGATGTTAAATTTATTATATTTGAGTAAATTGGTTTAAGAGCTATATGAAATATGATGGTCCTTACTACAAGGGTTGTCAAAGTGGAGTCGTTGAACTGATTGTAATAAAGTTGGAAGAGAGGAAAGGGCAAGAAGGTAAAGAAAATAAAACATTCAGTACGTCAGAGGAAACTTTACATTGAACATAAACAGATTTGTAGTATTTTGCCCCCTGATAATGATTTAAGGGCTTTCTTTTTTATGATTTGCCCTTAATCATCTTCTCTTCTCTGTATGTTCTTTAAAACTATTTAATTTCCTTTTCTCTCCCTTGGCTTTTTTCATGCCTTTCAACTTCTCTAACTTTCTTCTATCCTTTCCTTCCCTGCCATCTCGATACACTTCTCCTCTCCAGCTGGGTTTGTGAAGTCGCCACTGTCTGAGACTAAGCTTACTGGGGACACCTTTGAGCTGTACTGCGAGGTGGTCGGTAACCCCATTCCAGAGATCCAGTGGTGGTACGCTGAGGTCAACCGAGCCGACTCCTTCAAGCAGCTGTGGGACGGAGCCCGCAAGCGTCGGGTATTCATCAATACGGCCTCCGGCACCAATGAGGTCAGTGTGCTTGGCATCACTCGCCTTACACTGGAGGACTCTGGGACCTATGAGTGCCGGGCGAGCAACGACCCGAGGCGCAATGACCTCCGACAAAACCCAGCCATGACCTGGATCCGAGCCCAGGCCACCATTTCAGTGCTACAGAGTGAGTGGTCTATGTGCTGCAATACCTAGATGGTAACCAAACTAGAAAATCCCCCTTGTCAACCCTTTAGAATCCTTAAAGACCCAGCAACCACTGGCCCGCCATACTCCCACTCCTTGACAAACTTTTTTTAAAAATTCCCTTGCCAGTGGTTGTCTTGTGTGGTTTGTTTTCAATAATTAGTTGAATGTACGATAGTTACATTTTATAATTATATGTTTTAGTAAATGAGGTGAAGTCCCTGTCTCTCCTAAAATCCCCTGAACTGGTAAAATGACCACAAACCCAGGAACTTTACCCAGTTTATCAACATTTCTCTTTCTTTCCAAACTAAATCTATGTTTATCTATGTTTTCCAATATTCTAATCATGATTTTTTTCTCCCTGTATCCTAATTTCATCCTGTTTGCTATTCCCAGATTTCTTTGTGATACGGTTTTATCATCACATTGTCTTTTTTTGTTGCATCGATTGTTTTATTTACTTCAAAGCCCTGCCTGACAGCTCAATGCAGTAATAAAAAAAGAAGAAGAAAGAAAGAAAACCTAGTGGTGCTTTGAAGTATTAGTGGTTTTGTTTTAGCTTTGTCACCCCAGGCCCAGTATAGATGGGACTTTAAGAAGACCCAAGGAGGGATCCGTTCAGGTGTAAAACTGTGATTCTTGCTGTCAACTCCTCCCTGATAAAAGCAAACATTTACTGCTTTCAAATTTACGTGTGGTAATCCAATAAAGGATAAGACCACATGGTGCCCCCCGGAGTGTTTCCTTTCTCGTTCAGATGAAATTTCCCCTTTTTACACAACCAACGGTCTCTCTGGAACTGCCTGTGTAATTTTTTTTTTTTCCCGTAACCTTGTGCCTTCTCAGCCATTGAGTGTGTGACCGTGAATCAGTAATGACATTATATCCTTTAACCTTTAGCTCTATTCGCACACAAACATTCAGACAAACTGAATTTGAACTGGACTTTTCCAATCTGTGCACGCTTCAGTGCTCTGCCCACTGGAGCACAGGGAGATGTGGAATGCTGTTAGTCACAGTGAAGCTTTGAGATGTTTAAAGGAGTCTGGTCTTTGTCGGTTCGTCTGATTGGACACACAAAATTAGCCATATGCGAGAGTTTTACTGAATTAGGTGTTAGACTACTGTAATTTTCACTTTTACGGAAAGTTCAGTGGATATTTCATATATGACTTTTACTCTAAATGAGCACCATTACAGAATATATTTTGTCATTACTGAAGTATCAATGTTCTTTGAATATACATGCAATAAATGAATTATTCCATGTATATTACAGGCTATATTTTATAGCCCTTTGTTGTTTGGAAAACATTATAAAGTCTTATTGTCTTGCTTTGGCCCTCTGTTCTGCTTCTCTTTTGCTTGTGAATGTGGATTACTCAAAAATCAAAAAAATATATACCTGATAATGTATTTTTCTGTCAAGTTGGCCTTTTGATTTTCAAGTAAGTGCAACTTTTGTGTTGATTTTGAAAAACAAAATCCATGCATGGTTCATATCTTTGAAAAAGGCATAAATATGCATTGTAGAAATGTGCTCAAAGTGTCAAAAATGATGAAAACATAGAAATAGAGGTGTGATTCTAAAAACTAGCAACTAGCAAGCAATTAAGTATGTTATGGGAACATAGTGTAACTACCATTTCATTGTGACTGTGTTGCAGCTAGCAGCCAATCTGCTTTGCATTCACCAGAAACAGCTAGCCTGTTTCTGTTCTGTTACTGTGCGGTTCCAAAAAAATCTAATTTAAAGTGCATTGATTTAAAATTAATTGAAAATGGGTATCTTTGTTGCCTTATGACCCAAATAAGTAATTTTTCCCCCCCATCCGTAGTAATCAGAAGCTGGCTAGCTGTTCTCCTGTTGGTCTTTATGCAGCGCTTTTAAGCTTGGTTTCTGGTTGTGGTTCCTAAATTAGAGAACAAAAATGGTTCTATTGATTGCGTTTGATTCTTAGCAAGAAAGCAAGCATGTTTCCCAAAATGGTATATATCTAGCCTATATATATATAAAGACAGAGAGATTCTCTGTACAAAAAGAGAACTGTTCAGTCACTTTTTATAGAAGTAAGGCTTTAACACTGAAATATGCAATATTTAATTTCTGTTGCAAATTTTGTCAAAACATAATAGAATTCAACTACTATACTTGATGAAAATATACTTGATAATCAGTCAAAATGACCAATGAGCTCTGAGCTCAGACTCAGTGACCTTCATTACATGTAATTACATTCTGAATAAGTAGATCAAAAGTTGCCACATTCTAGACTGCAACAAGCCTACAAACAACCTTCTGTTTAAATTGCCAGTGGACAACTGTGCCATGTTTGCTAAATGTTCATTTTTATACCTCGTGTAGTGTGCATACCCATGATCCTATTAATAGTACACGAAGCACTGCTTTGTAAGGGAGAGAGGGTCGTAGTGGGGAATGGGAACAATATCCCTTTAGGTATTTAGCATCCGGATCTACAGGCACAAAGCATCGTGAATGCTAAGAGGAGTCAACTGTCAGTCTCAGCGGTTGCCCTTGGCCTCCTACTTGTTCCCTTTTGCTTTGCTAGCAGCTCAGCAGCAGCAGTCAGTAGTAGGATTATGATGCGCCTCCTTCTCCGCTCCTCCCCTCTGGGGCTTCGCTGTTGCCATGGATGGCCCGCCCTGAAGGAGGGGGAGGGGGAGTGTGCAGGAGGCCTCCTGCTCACTACTCAAGGCAGAGCAAAGGGCACCTTGCTCTAAGATGACACCCTCTGCTTCTCTTATTGTCCTTCAGAAATGGACGTGGTTTCATAAGCAGTGTAGATGCTGAGGTCCTCAAGAGGTGCTAATGCTAAATGTCATGTTGGTTGTCAGCCAGTGGCTTCATTTGTAGAATCCTGTACGTCACAATCAGCTAAAAAAGAAGTTTGTCCATCCACAACACTTCCTCTGTAAACTACAGGAGGTGAGCTTTGCCACGCCACTATAGAGGCTCAGCCATCCTTATTGCTTTATTTACTTAACCTTAAAACACGCGTATATAAAGCCAGTAAACTCACACACACACACTGCAGAGTTAAACCCCAAGAGGGTGTTTAGCTCCATAGCTATTAGGTGTTTCTCATATTTTCATAGTTTAGCCTATGTGTTAACTCGAGAGATTCTGGAAACAAGTGAACTTGTAGGTGTTAAAATATTTACATTATATAAAGAAAAAAAAAACATGTTTAAATTCCACTGATGTCCAGTATTTTGTTCTCGTTAAAATTATAATTTATGTGACTGAGCTGTGATGAAATCAGGATATTTAGAGATATTATGGGTAAACCCTGGAAATAGTTTCATAAATTAATAAAAGAAGCTCAGACAATTCATCTATACGTAATACCAGTCACTAATAATTATTATCTCATTATGAGTGTAAGATTAGGTAAGTTTTCTAAAATAAAGTTTGCTCTTTTGCTTAGGGGCCTATCCAAGTATGTACACAGTGGTTAAAAATGATCTCTACACTGATGGCTTTCTGAGACAATTTAGGGTATCAGATTTTTAAAAACACATTAACTGTATTGCAGATATCTTCTAATGCACATCTGTCAAAACTGCACACTCAAACTCACATTTTCCTAGCGATGGATTAACTCGATCACTTCATTTCTTCTCTTGAAGATAAATGACAATCTATGAATCCACGTTTTTATGCTTTTAGCTTATTTGTTGTGTGAACTCCACTTCTTAGACTCCCTCCCACACAGATCATTTAAAAACAGCACACAGCCTGCGGCGGCCACAGTACAGCATTGGAGGAAGAATTAAAGCAGATTTGAGTTGTAGTTTCCGGGATAAGGTTTGACTGTCTCTGTCTTCCAGAACCAAAGATAAGTGCTTCCGATGAGATCGTCCTGTCAACAGACACAGCTATCAAACCAGTCGTCCTGCAGTGTAACCTGACAACTTCCCACACGCCACACAAGGAAAGCTTCTGGATGAAGAACGGACAAGAGATCCCTAACACACGAACAGAGCAGAGGACCACGGCATACAGGTGACCAAAGAACTTCTACTTCTCATGGAGAATCTTCCACAGCTAATGTACAACTCCCACGTATAAAAATGTCATGGTGGCGTTAAAACACTGCAGACGTATTTTCGTAAAAGTACATTGTCTCAAATCATTCTTGGTGCTCAAGAAGTTGCATAAATGACGTGTGCTAATGAGCTCTGTGATGGAAATGGGTGAGCTGCACACAGCTGCATGCACCTTAACTCAGGTTTGTTTTTCTGCTTGGCTGACTGATGGTAGGTACTCTGTTGTAAGTGGGACACGGGGTGTACACTGCAGTGTAGCAGGAATTTCCTGTTCTATTATAAGGAGTCAACGTCTTGTCTTTTTTTTCTTTTCTTTAGTGTCAACAGATTTTGGACACAACTAACAAATGTAGCTCCGTAATTTAGCTCCTTCGTTGCACAAGGGTTTTGTTTTGATTCATAGAGACAAGTCTTTTGTACCTTACAATTTACAGATAAGTTGAATTTAGTGTCGAGGTAACTAGTGCCTTTTTTCACAAAAGTAATCTTCACTGAAATGATGTAACACATCAAGATCCCAAATCTTCATCTTTACCTGTCCATCTATTTTGAAATTATACGATACAACCTTCCTTTATTGTAACTTAGAAAAACGCTTGTCATTAATTTGGAGCTGTTACAAACAAAAAGCTATTGTCACCTCCATGGACATAATGCACACTCTGCCTAGCCATGAGTGAAGACCAACCGGTCACTTCCTTGTCACACTACATCAGTGAAACACTGATCATTTGAGCTAAAATGCCTTTAGCACCATTCCCATGAAAATCCAGGGCTGCTGTTTTGTAATAAAACATTTTTTTCCCCTCTTGTGGTCTTGTACGTCCTCTAGGCTTTTTCTGCTTTAGTCAAAACTAATTACTTGCCTGAAAAAATATAATTAGATGTCTTCATTTACTGGACTACTTGCAGAGTAAGTGACTCGTTAATGAAAAACTCCGGGATAATTTTGTATTTTGTGATTTTTATTTGTTTTTTCCCAGAATTCCTAAACCACGGGCAGATGATTCTGGGGAATACTTGTGTGTTTACACTTTTGACAAAGCACCAAATGCAAATGCAACAACTGAGGTGAAAGGTAAGTTTTCTCTGGGATGTGATGCCTGTACCTCTTCTACCACTTGAGTGACACAATGGATTGGTTTTAAAAATGTCTGGTCTGGGAATTGGATTTTGTCCTGGTGAATTGAAATGTAGAGAAAAGCCCTTTTTCTTACATTTATTTCAACACACGAGAGATGAAAATGTCAGAGGGGAGAGGACCACCTGAAGCTGTGTGAAGAGTCATTGTTGACAGAGATGAATCCATCCAGTGCGGGGTGATGACGGGGAGATTTCCCCAAGGCTGTTGTTGCTTTTGACTTTACTGAGACGACAATTTAGTAAAATGGACAGACATCACACATGGTCTCTACAACATGCAAATCACAGGGAATGCAGGGATATTCAACCAAACTGCTCAAGAGGCCGCAGTTACTCAAAGCTAACAGCTGTGATGGGGGGCTCATTGGTGGACCAGACTGAAGTCACCTGCAGACCAGATGAGGCCTGCTGGCTGCCAGTTGAATAGTTTTGGGCTAAAAAGTTGCACAGATTGCTTAAAGCAGCAAATGTCTTTACTACCAGGTACTGCTTACGTTCGTTATATTGTTTACTTTCTTAACAGCTAGAAGAAAATCCATCTAATTAACCTTCCTGCCTTAAAACCAAGGCCTCAATGGTCTTTTTGACCCAAGGGTAGCAGGAGGGTTAAGCACAACCACAGAATGCAGCAGCTGTCTTTGTCAAGCAACACATCTGGTTAAAGAGTTTCTCTCAGCTGAACAGAAGAAGCTGTTTTGTTTTCATATGATTTTCTGATAAATAACCAATACCACAACTTGATGCTTGATGCAGTTGAGTAAAATATGTTTTTCTGCCACTTTTCTGAACGACAGTCTGGACTTTGTTTTCCTCGAGTGAACTTTCATGCTTGGTATTACAGACTATGGCAGGGGTGTCCAGTCCTGGTCCTTGAGGTGGACCGTCCTGCATGTTTTAGAGAGTTCTCTGCTGCAACACACTTGATTTGAATGAATGGTTGATTAACAAACTTCTGCAGAACTTGAAGAGGTAATTAAAATCACTGAATCAGGTGTGTTGGAGCATGCAAACAAGTAAAACATGCAAAACAGTGACCCTCAAGGACTAAGACTAGACACCCCTGGACTGTAGTAATAATGTGCTTAAAGGCTCGTTGAGGATAAATTGTGTGTGTACTATTTTTAAAATTCCATTCTCTGCAGGAGGAATGGCTAAAGCGGAGTAAAATGTCTCACTGATTCCTTAAAAATCAGCTGTAAAAGAAATTCTTTGTAGCTGAGAACGAAGGTAGCGTATTCAAGTCGTATAAACATGTCAGTTTTATTTCAAAGAATTATGGCTGAAGTTGTAACATTTTCCCTGGGCAGTCAGTAGAAGCTAACGAGTCATCTAATGTGTTGAGTGTCACTCAAGCTGACCCTAAAGTCCCTAATTTAAATAAGGAGTCGTGTGAAAAAGGGAAGGCAACCCCTCTTGAAAAGAAACTTGCCCGTTGAAGCCATTTAGCTGTTGCCTGGCCATGGTGCACACTGAGCTCTCCTGCCTCTGCCTCTTACTTCACGACTGGCCTGAAGCAGTGCCCGATTGCATAACACGGGTGATGACCATGTGCGTTTTGATTTCACCGGGTTGTGACACAGGTCGCCATGCAAACCTAAGTGTCCTAGCCATCACAAGGCTGCAGGAAGGTTGACTTTTCAGGCTTGCCATGCGGCCTCCCTGAGGGAAAAGTCAGTAGCAGAACTGTCACTGCGTGATTTTCACTAAAACATCCACAATCAAAACAAATATTCACTTGGCAGGGGTTTGTTTGGATGAGAAGGGACATTTTCTAAAAGAATTTAAAAATATGTTTGTCTTGAAATTTTGTAATATTCAAGGGTTGTTTGGAGATCATCTGTGACCCAGGTAGCTGGCCCACCGTTCAGCAAGCCAGCTTTGCAGAGCACTTCTGGCAGCAGTTCATTGAGATCCCTCGCCTACAGTGTCCTTGGCACACTCATCCTTGCAGGAGTCAGCTCATAGGCAACAGATGGAGGCTTCTGTGATGTTGCAGGATTATGGCTCTGAATACAGTCCCAGTCATCTCTGTGGGTTTTATTGTCTACGACACAAGGCGTACTACAGACACACATTCGATAACTCAAATCTATCAAATTTTATAGGTTTTTCTGTAAATTTGATTGTTCCTTGAAAACGTTAAGGCACAAGATAAATCAGCTAACACAAATCCAAATAACAAATGTTACCAGCTATTTAAAATCTGATGTCATTCCAGTCCCTGACAGGCTGGACCTCGCTCCCTCTCACGTCACTTCACCACTGCGTGGCACACAGAGATTAATAATTAGAGTCAGGAGTGTGAAATGGAGATTTCTGCCTGTTTTAGCACCACTCAGATGGCTGTCTGTGTGCTGTCACTCACTGACAGACTACAGTCAGGATAAGGCCCAAATGAGCTTTGCCACTCCCTCTGCTCAGGGACCATGTGCACGCCATAATTAGAGTGGAATGATCTCACCGAAGAGCGTCGAGCCCGCCTGCTCTGTTATCCGTGTGCAGCTGAAAACTGCTCACACTTAATTTTATATATATATAAAAGCATATATAAATATATGCACTGCCTGTGCATGGCAGACTCGCCTCTCAGTCTGCCCAACAGCTGATGAAATGTAAACATACAACTAATGTTTCTAACCTTAATAACAAAACAAAATGTTAGTATATATATTATAATTTGAAAAAGGATCAACAACTGAACACCAATCAAAAAATTTAATTGAGGAAAAATGCTTCAAATTGTGTACATTTTTGATTTTGTTTGAAACAGAGGTGTTCTATACACTGGCGATGTTCATTTATAATATTTTGCAAAGTCACAATGAAAATACATATTTATAGTTATTTCTATTATTTAAAAATATATATATATCACAACACAGCACTGAGCATAATTTTGAACTGCCTTTATTCTTTTGTTACTTTGCTTCTAAGCAACCAGACCTTCTTTTTTAATCCTTTAAAGTGGTCTTGGTCTAAAGTTTGCTGAAGGTCTTTGGAAGTTTGTATTTGTGCATTAGCTGCTTTTTCACTCTTTTTTTAGGCCAGGCCTTGTACCTGACCGTAGCAACGTTTGTGCAGTATATGTGCTTAAGTGTGAGTTTGAAATCTGAACATTGGTCATGATTTGGTGAAAAGAACAATACATCCCCAATACTTTCACTGTGTCCTTTGTCAGCACTACATTTTCATCATTAGGGACCTTACATATCCAGTGGCAATTGAGGAAGGAAATAGTTCAAACTTCCTCTTCTGCCAGTTGATTTGTGTTCTCTTCAATCTGACAGGAATTCGGGGTCTCACTGGAGGCATATGGTGGGATCTTGAAAGCTCAATCAGCTGCTTCTGCATGCAAACATTTCTTTTTGTTGAGTTACAACAAATGGTTAATTTTACCAGGTTTACAAATAAACAAAACCACTTTAGCCAAATATACAGAAAATACTTTCCAAAATCGTTACTTTCAGTATGACTTAACAACAAACTGCCACTGATACAGTTCAATTTTAGAAGAGTAGTCAAAAAACGTAAACTTTCCTCTGCTAGGTCAGCTTTTGAGTCATCTGCTTTCCTTTTCCAGCAAAACCTGACATCACCGGTCACAAGCGAAGTGAAAATAAAAACGAAGGGGAAAATGCGACGCTTTACTGCAAGTCTGTCGGTTACCCACATCCAACCTGGACGTGGCGAAAAGTGGATGGAACGTCTTTCAAGGTATACTGGCAAAATACTCTTAGCAATATTTTCCCCCCAAAAATCTAAATACTAAAAAATAAAAAATAAAAGAAACATACTGTACATGAAGAGGCATTTGAAAAATGTTTTTTTTTTTTTAATTTCCTGATCTTTACTTGAAGAAATGATCACTCTGTTCCAGGATATTGACAACTCCACCGGACGCTTCTTCATCACGGACAGGGACAACTACACAGAGCTCAACATACTAAACCTGGATTTAAACACGGACCCTGGAACATACCAATGCAACGC
>JAVKLF010000038.1:12236443-12249771 GCA_034783495.1 Millerichthys robustus
TCTATTCGGCTCTGTCACAAAATAAATATTAGGATCGAAAAGTTTCAACAAAGTCATTCCAAACTCTGTGTTCACGCTGTATTTCCTCAGAAAATGTAACATTTTTCCTGTTGTAAACTTACTCAGCAGATCATGTTGTGCCAAACTTGTTGCTGATGGTGGCAGAGAACGCGTGGGTTGGAAGAAAAGGTTTAGAAAAAACAATATTAGTGAAGATTTTGTTTTCCCTACCTCTCTCTATTCAGACACCATCATGACAGACATTCATCATCATTAGCAGAGCAGCAAACACCAGATGCTGTAGTATAAGGTTATTTTATTAACTCTGTTTGGGCACCTATGCAGCGATTCTCTCACCTGGATCTCAGTCCATCTGCTTGAGATGACTCAGCTGCTTCCTTTAGCCCCTTTCTGCCCATCTGAGCCTTGGTGTTAGTTAACAAGGTTAACAAGGATACAGGTTAGTTTATAATTTAGAAATTAACCCTGTTGTTATCTTGTGAATTTCTTGTTATTATTAATTCTTGTTATTATCTGATTTAAATGAGGAAAAAATAGCAAAGATGTAGCATTAATAGTGTTGTAAGGAAAGTAAATGGCTTTTTTTCTTGGGGAAACTGTTTCTGCAACATTATCTAACACTGTGCCTTTTATTTTAAAATCACCATCCAGAAACCGATTAACTATAAGTTCTCTGATCAAGCACATGTTTGGAAGTTGACAAAGACAAAATAGCAAAAAAGGCAATTTCACCAACTGCATAGTTTGTCATAATAAGAAGCCGAAGCCTCGCTCCTGTAAGGAACTGTTATGTTGCGTATCTGTGCTCTCATCAATCAAAGCTCTCCTGTTTATGCTGATGTTAATATTGCCATGCTCACTTTGTGTTCCTATCAATTAAAAGGAAGTAGTCAACAATCCATCATCCTCTGTGCAACACTGTGTTGTGCACTGCTGTCCATATAAAGCGCAAACACACACTCCGTGTACAGCGGTGTGTGAAGGTTTGTGTTCACATTTATTTTATGATGTTGTTTATTACTAAATAACACAGAAGTCCCGCTGTCAGTGGATATATTTTATTTTATTTTTAAAATCTCCAGTGGAGGTGATAAAAATAGAGGTGAAAGGAGGAGTGAAAATACTCGGACCCTCATGCTTTCGGCCCCCCCACAAGCCAATCTTGAATCTATTTTTTGGGAAACGAAAAAGCCCGTTCCTGCTTGGCACTGAAGCATTTGAATTGCCTGCAGCTGTGAAAGGAGATAGGGAATTCACCCTCTTTACAGTTCACAGTACAGTCTGGGTTACAAACTGGAGATTTGCATGGCATTACCTGTCACAGTTCCCTTAGGCTTTATTCTTCACACAGCAGCTAAGTGACAGAGGTCTTTTGAGGGCAGAGCTAACGTATGAATGTACCAGGAGTGCTTGTTAAATAGGAATAAATCATTCCAATTATGCAGGTAGATGCTGAAAAGAACTTATTCAGCTTCAGAGGTGTATTGACACTCTATGTGGTTTGATAGTATTTAGTATGCTGGCAGGTTTAAAATGTAAGCCACACTACGCAGAGAGACATGTTAAAAAAGAAATTGTAGCTATTAATAAAACCCATTTATCAAACCAAGAAACCTGAGCAGTTGTAGTTAGGCCCAAATATTGTACTTTGAAAAGTTTGGAATACTTTCAAGAACATATTAAAACATCAGTGCTAATTATTGGCAGTAGCCATTAGAACTTTGTTCTTGTGTCTTTAGATTTTAGCACACCAAATTAACACGACATGTAAGTTTGATTTGATGGCAGGTGAATCGCCTACTTATGTTCTCCTACCAACAAGCTGAAAATGAAAACTTGCAGACATGTCCATAAGGGCCCAGATTATTTTCATTTCATAAATGTGTTATTTTTTAGCATCTTCTGTATTTCTGCAGCTCTTTCTCTCAACTTTGCAATAATCTTGTCTCTGTTTTGGAAGGCTCTCTCTGTTCTGTGTGGTCGGCAGACAAACACTGAATTACTGAATCACGACACGCTGAGCGAGCTTTTACGCAAAGGTTGTGTTTAAACCTAACTAATGTTGTGTTTAAAAACAAATGCCTACAGAGAGGAAGTCTTTGGGGTTTTTTAGCTCTTTAAATTCTTAAATGAGCAAAAGGGCTCCTAAAAACATTTAAGGAAAAGGAAAACAATCCAAAGTCATTTTATGTCTCCAAAACCACTGATGTTTCATAACTCTCTCCCCTTAAATTTAAATTCCCAATATAGTTAAACATTGTTATAAATAAATTTGCTTTTATAGATATCAAAAGTGTAAATGTAAAAATCACAATTGTTTTATGCAAATTTGTCAGTTCCTTTGTCTTCGTAAAAGCTTAAATGTGCGTTCTCTTATACTTTTAAAAGTAGCCTGCATTTTATGACAATTTCCTTTTCCTGACTGGAAATAAGATTTAACAAGTGAAAAATGCATCAGTCTCAGTGCACAAGATGGAAAGAGGGTCTTCATAATTTATTCATTCACCACAGAGGGAATTAAACACTTTCAACTTATAGACCTCTGTTACAGCTCCAGCAGGAATGCAGACATCACACGACGTTGCACATTAGCTCGCGCAACGTATGTGACAATGACTCAATCTGAAAGGCAGGCTACTTTAAACAAACAAGCAAGTTCATGTTTTATGTACATTTCAAAACAGAAGCTATATGGAGAACAGGGAGACGTGTTGAATAAGAACAAGTTTCAGTTAAATGAATCCTTCGGGGGATGAGTTCCAATTCAACACAGGTGGAAAAAAGACCCTGACCTCTTCCTCACTTGTTGACAGAGCAACATGAAGACAATTTGATGATGCAGTAGTGCCCATACTTACACCAGACATCAGCTCCTGCTAACCTCTTTTTATTTGCACAAACATGTAGAGAATACTCAGATCTGTGGGCATTCTGCTGGAAACACAACAATAAGCAGTTAAGAATAGAAACTAGGGTTAAACCTAGGTGTTGCAAATGTTTTTTAAACATCCTTTATCAATATTAACTACCTCTGAGCAACAAAGTGAGGCTGGAATTTCCCCTCTCACTCATGAGTCCTTTAAAGGCACCAAATGGATTTTAATAAGAAGCAGAGTGGCTAGCGGTGCGCACTATGGTCTTCAATGGGATTAAAAGCCTTTTGTATGATTGAGGCCATTAAAGTCTCAAAGTCCTGCAGCTCCTTATGAGTATGTTTATCATAAGGATTAACAAACCCAGTGAGCACGCTCCCCTCCTGGAGCACATCCACTTCTACTTGTAGCATTATTGAGTTTGGCAGAGCAGCTGATGTTAAAAGTGAATCAGCAGCCCTGGAAGGTAGAGCTCTGGTCCCAGTTAATGTATGCTGACCGTGCCCCGGTGAACCCCTGGACACACAGCAACATCTCCTTCCACCAGCTTACATTTTTCAGTGGGGCACGTATGTCTAACTTGAACACCGGCAGCAATCTGCACAACAAAGGCAAAGAAACGAGCCAAAGAACATTGTGCTGCTTGTCGAGACATACAAATCTCCCTCAAGGATGCGAGCGTGTACGTCTCATGCAACCCGGAGATTTCAGAGACTGAGAGTCAGCAGGTTGAGTCATCGCTCTAACCCATTTCCTGCTTTTCATCTTCAGATCTTCCACATGACCTATGACCTGGCCAGTGCCATGGTGCGAATAGTCAACCTGATCGGGATGATGCTGTTGCTGTGCCACTGGGACGGCTGCCTGCAGTTCCTGGTGCCCATGCTGCAGGACTTCCCTGCCGACTGCTGGGTGTCCAAAAATAAGATGGTGGTAAGTTCTTTCCTGCTCACAGTCCTGCGGCCTCCTCAAATCAGATTAGGCTCCTGTCTTGTGTCATCCGTCAGCAGTGGTAATTACAGCTTTAGCTTCCTGGGAAAGATTGAATAGCATAACTGTCATTTTAAATCCCCAAATCAGAGATATTTATGTACTCTGCTCGTCTCCATTTATTCCGTTTGCTGATAATTTTGTTTCTTAGGGAACTTTTGTGTAAAGAAGACGTGTTTGTGGCCATCAATCTTCCTGCGTATGACAGACAGGCTTTATCCTCATATTAGCTGGATTTGATCATACAGTTACCAGAGACCTGTGCATCGTTTTATTCTGCGCTTTAACTTTGTTTTCTAAAAACAGATGCTGTAGTGGAGCATTTGTTTACATCTGGCCTTATTACAGAGTTTTATTTTATTAGTTTATTGGAGAGCAGTGGGTTATATCTGACATGCATTTCATTAACCACAGATGTGAGCACTGCGTGCTGTAGAAAATGTTACTCTGATATTTTGTCAGTTTTTCTTAGATAGGCATCTGGGTACCAATAAATCAACATAAGTACAACTTTTAAACAACACGGCTGGGAAGAGTAGTTCTTTAACTTCTGTTTTATCAGTATTTATGTGAGTATAAATGCCATAAGGGACATGTCATAATGTTTATGTCTTAGTGTTGTGAAATAAGCGCACCGAAATGAATATATCCCTTGGTGAAATTAAAGTGGAATGATTTTTTCTTTATAAGCTTTTTGCTCTCATCATTTTGTATTTTAATGTCCAGCAAACGATTATCTCTGTTATTTGCCTAAATTCATTTTAATGCAAAACTAAACACTTTAACAGTGTCACTTCACATGCTGCTCGTCTAGACTTTCACATCAATTGTATTTATTCACTTTTTATTTTATTTTATTTTTATTTTTTTGAGTAAATCAGGATCAGATTAACCATAAGATCAAACATTCAAGGAAGCCAAAAGCCAGTTTCTGGATAAATTTAGTTTTAGCTTCTGTTCACAGACATGCGCTGAGATGAGGGATGCCATTCTGGGCCATTACAACCTTTAAAAATTTATTTCTTTTAATTAAACCCTATTTGAAATGCATTAAATAACAAAAATATGGAAGATGAAGGCAGATTGATTGACTATGTTGCAATTTATCTTTACTCTGCTTTTTCCAGCATAAAATGTCTAATGAAAACTGACCAAATCATCCTGCTCCTCTTTTACAATCCATCTATTCTTCATTCATTTGAGCACATTTTATTTATTTGGCTTAACTTTTAATCAAATCTTAGTTTTTATTTAAACATGTACTGCACATATTGTCACTATAATGCTTTTTTATGATGCAAAGCCAGAATTTGAATTCATATGCCTTTTGCTTTTTATTATTTTTATTATGTACTGTAAGTCAACTTAATGCATTCATATTTATTTGTTAAAAATCTGCATGTGAACAATGTGAATTATAAAATGTTTCTTTCACATAGTAAACACTATTTAATCAATTACACTTTAAAGAATAAATAGTTTTCACTTATATACATTTTAAAAAGTGTCATTTTAAATTTGTTCAGAGCTCCTTGGATTTTTCTCTCACATTTCCCAAAGAAACAAAGGTTGTTATAAGTGATACTCGCTCCCACTTTGACTGAGTGTAATTAAAAGGAGGAGAAGGCCTTTTTAAACAGTAACTGTAACCGTGCTGTTGTTATCCCGGGTCATTGGCTCTTACCTTTCAGGTAGGCAACAATAAAATTGCTATCTGTCACAGCTTTTCTGCAGTGGAAATGAGTTTGAAAGCAATTTGGACATGTCACCCCCAGGAGAGAGTTGATATTGATTTGCCATGAACCACCATTGGGATCTGAAGCAAAAGGAGCAATTTATCTACAAATGAGAAAACTCACAGAGAAGTCGCATTTTTCTAAATAGCTGACCTACTTTCTGTCATGGAAGCCTCCAGTGTCTCACACTCTTTCTGCCCATTCTCAAGGCTCAGTTTCAGGCTTTTGTCCAAACGTCTGCTTCCTCCAAATGTTTGCACAATGAAAAGTATGCTTTGCCCTGCCAGCTTCTTTGTACTGAACTGAGGTTGTATGAAATTGACAACTGCCTTTAGTTCTGTGCTAAATAATTGAATGTGTGTGTGGGTGTGTGTGCTGCTAAGTTAATCACTGACCTTTAATGTATAATCAACACTGAGTTTGTCCCACTCACCCTTAACTCACCTCATTTCTTCTGTTCCATTCAGAATGACACATGGGGACAGCAGTACTCCTACGCGCTTTTCAAAGCTATGAGCCACATGTTATGCATCGGGTACGGCATGTACCCCCCAGTAGGCATGACAGACGTTTGGCTGACCATCCTCAGCATGATTGTGGGGGCTACCTGTTATGCCATGTTTGTGGGTCATGCCACAGCCCTGATCCAGTCTCTGGACTCATCTCGGCGCCAGTACCAGGAGAAGGTGAGTCAAGATTATTCCCTTTGCTGACTCTACTCTCTTACTTTATTTTAAAAAGGGAAACATTGTAGTCACATGATAAAATTGCCTTGTGAAAATAGCCTTGTTGTAATGTTTTAAGTCTTTTGTATTTGACCAAAATAAAAATATACTAAATTGATTTTGAACACAAAAAAGCACAGAAGGAAAAAAAAAGGGCTTAGCACCTTCTGATGGTTAGCTATGAAGGCTGGGATGTTTCCCACACTGCCATGCCCTCTGTGAGCCCAGCATGGGCGATAATGAGCTGAGCATCTGGGCTGCCATCGTGCCCACCATCTATAGTGAGGTGGAGACAAGAGAGAATGACCCCTGGAGAATGGGTCAAGCAATCGCACTTACATGAAAGTGGGAAAATCGGAGCGAAAGAGGGCAAGGAAGAGAAGCAGGCACAGGCGGAGCAGCAGATTAGATGATGTAATGAATGTGTAGTGGTACAGCGTCAAAAAAGGAGAGAAAGTCCACAGGATAAATTACCACTTCATGAATTCGGGGGAGAATAACAAAAAATGTTCGTAAACTTTCATCGCCAAATTCTCAACGGCGGCTGAGGTGAGCAGTAAAACAGATACGTGACAAATACCCTTGATCTTAGAAACCGTTTAATGAGCGGAGAGTAAAAGCAGCTCCATACATCACACATGCTGCCAAGTGAAGGGAACAGCTGGCCCTGCCTCAGCACCAGTCAGCATGGGCTGCTGAAGCCACTGGCTCCCATCTCTTGGATCACCCCCTGAGGCGCCTGAAGAATCCCTCAGCCAGCTGAAAAAGGCTCCCCCCTCTGTGCTCCACTCTTACCCTGAGCGTATGTCTGCACAAAGGTTATTACTGAGCGCTGCAATTAATCTTTTAAAAGTGTGGACTCTCCCTTTTTTTGTTTCTCTCACAAGGCTCAGCGATAAGACACACTCTTGAGTCCACCATCATTACATGTTCATCTCACCGTGGGAGACAGTTGTCTTGTTTGGGCCGTCCGATATAAGCTCCCACCCTTCCACGCAGTCCTTTTAAGATCTCCATCTTCTCTTGCCCGTGGCCCCCCTCTCACTCGTTTGACAGCGGGATCTTCTTCCTGGAGATTCCCCTCTGCTTTTCCATGTTAGACTAATTCCAGTAATCCACTTGCTCAAGAAGTGAACAATCCCAGCACTACTGAGAAGACAGGTGGCAGTTTTCAAATGTCTGTTGGTCCATCACATCCGGGACAGGTGCTTCTGTCTGCAGGAACGCAGAGAACTCAAACCCAAGAGAAAGCTGCTAACTGAGCCGCCACCGCTGCGTTCAACAGACCAATACAGATTAGATTATAATTCTACACCTGTTGGTTTCACAGGAAGTCCACCAATAAACTCAGACTTTATTGTAAACATAAAAGTAATTATTTAAAATCTACTTACTGATGTTAACAACTAAAGTGTGCTTATCTAACAGAACATAATGTTGGGCTTTCAAAGAAGATATTTTAAAACTCAATTTGAAAAAGGTATTATGTAGTCTGGTTGAGTACGCAATAATTCATGACAATTAAAATACATTTTTAAAAGTTCAATGAACTAATTAAATCTCAGAAGCTTTCAATGTGAAGGAGACAAAAGAAGACGTATTTGGTTTAGATAAAGTCACTTTATTGAGCTCTCCTATTTCCTTTACAAGGCAACCTATTTTTTTAATGACATTATTATAAATTATTTTATGTTATCAAACACATTTTTGATAAAATCTAAACTTGTACTATCAAAAATGATTAATGTTCAGACACTTGGCATGGTATTTGTCATTGCAAACACATCAGTTCATTAAAAATAGTCTATGTTTAAATATTTAGTATTAAAATAAAGATATATTGTAGGCCTTGATGTTTCGTAGCTAATTAAGTATGTTCTTTCCACCTGTAATGCTAATTTGACTTTAAAATGTTTTGTTTTTCACTGTTTCATCAAATATCCAATATATTATTTAGTTTTAAACATCTCTGGTTTATAACCTCTATCAACAATTACAACACAAACATGAATCCAACTTCTCTTTATAAAAGATTTATTAATGTGTTACAAAATAGGTTAATCATGATTTTGTAAACACTTACAAAGCATTACCAATTATTCATAAAAATGTATAAAACATTGCAAAATTATTTTTAGTAAAAGCAAGTTCTGAATTTTTATTAATTTCTTCAGATCGTAGATTTGGACCTTATTTAGAAGTATTTAAGTATTTATAGCAAAACACAACAGATTCAATAATTACATTAATTTCAATTAATTAATATACTTTACCAGTTTGCCTTCATCTCAAAGACAATCAGCAAAGTCAATCTTTGGTTAGTTTTTTTATATGTTGTCAGGAAGCCAATAGAAGGAGACAATAATGAAAAAGCCAAACTAGTCATGTGCTACATTAGACAGCTGTTTTAAACTATATGCATTAAAATGACATTTTGTAGCCGTGACAGTGCATTGCTACAGATTTATATAGCATCACCTCTGTAAATGAGGTGTAAAAAAAATCTCATGGCTATATGGTTAAGATGAAAGTCCATCTGTCCAGTTGGCATGCAGAGGTGATATCAAAGTGACTTTTATATTTAGAAATGTTTCATTGAACTCCTTCTGTGGGTTGACCATAAAAACAACGTGCCTGCAAACGAACATCAGCAGTGTGCAGATAAAGAAAAGCAAATAGGAAAAAGCTTTTTTTTCTTCTATCAAATGGGTTGAGGTAACTTGGTGATCTTGTAAGCCTAACTCAGGTGGCTTCAGGAAAGGTTTCTGGTGTAAAAGGCCTGATCTCTTTGAATCAACCAATCAAACATGGAAGGGGAATAAAGTGTGGCTCCCGGGGAGAAGTCAAATTGTATTTGATCAAGTTTTCACGTTTTCACTCAAAACACCAATAATATATCTGCTTGAGGTGAGTAAACAGAACTAAATCTATATATTAGATTCCATATTGTTTTTTGATATGAAGATACAAGATTAACGCTGGGTTTGTTTAAGTTTTAGATAAAAGAATTATCACGATAATGTCATTTCTTGTCTTCATCCTCTCTCTACCCTAACTAGTTGACATCATTTGTAATATAGCGAGTTATACCCTGACATGAATCATTATTTTCATGGAGGACTTCAGGGCTCAACATGCAGTAGTTGCATGACTTGAATGTTGTCATTTTATATTGTGGAAATTATTTATAACCTTCAGCAAAATAATTATGATGTAATATTTAAAAAAAAGGTTTTTAAAAAGCCTTATTTTGCATCATTATTTTACAAATCATAACTACGCACAGTAGGTTTGATACTATGTTTCAGTGAGCAGAGAGCCAACCCCCACCCAGAGGAAAACACAGAAGTCTGTCATTAGGGGCCCTAGAAAATTGCCTGTTGGCTTTTAAATGCTAGTAAGCCCTGTTTGCAAGTCCTTTTGTATTTGATTTGTCTAGTAGATATTGTACACTTGTGCATGTTGCAGGAGCATTTGCTTAAACGAAAATTAATATGATAAGTTACATAAAATGAATCATTTTTCAGCCCTGACAGCTTTCTCCTCCCTTTGACCTATTTTTGGTCTTTATGGAAAAAAGAGTTACTCATGTAAGACTCTTGAAATGAAGCAATGATATTAATATTTTACTCACAATAGAAACGTTATCTGATCCCGGTGTAATAACATTGTGAGCTACTGTATAATGGATTCAGCATCTGGCTAACTCCCCTGAGGAATCCTTCCTTCTTGTTTCAGGCATGTGGAGAGCAATTTTATCACACAGACAGACTGGGGACACAAGATGGCTGCACATGTGACCGTGTGTATACCACTCTCTGTAAACTGCTCCGTATTTGTCACTCCAACTCTTCACTGTAGTCATTTGCACACAGATAAATAAAGGAACATTCATCTGCAGGTGATTTGAGATGCTTGTAGTCTCACTTTCCAAACAGAAGCCATTTGATTTACTTCCGCGTAGGATAACAGAGTTGATGTTCTGTTTGTTCTTCGCAATTGATGATGAAATCAGCGATGCCCAGGAGATGGCATGTTGTGGCAAGCCAGTCCCAAATGGCTTTAAAAGTAAATGGCAATGGGATGCTGCAGGCCCGCCCACTTTACATCTCTAATTAACACTAGACAATTAAATAATGCTCTTTGGGGAATAGCAAATAAGAGACCCAAAGCTGATTATTTGAGGGGGAAGAGGGTCTCTGGAGATGTTCGGTGCCCCTAATTCAATTCCCTCAATCAAAACCTTTAGGAAAACGCCGTAATCAGTCATCAGTGTGAACCTATTTTCTTTCTTTGTAATAATATTTTCAAACCTTTGTTAATATTCATACAGTTGTCATACAGTTGATAAATATAGCAATTAGTCCAAGAATGGTTAAAATAAAAAAAGCAACTGGACCTCTATTCTGAATCAAATGTCATTATTATAATTTATAACGATATAATTCTAAATTAAAATAATAATGGCCTTTATGTCTGCAGGTTAGGTGACCCACACCCTTCCACAGTACATCAGAAACTTGGCGAGGAAGAAAACTAAAGTTGGGAAGAAAAATAAATGTTTAGAAAGTATAATTAAGTGGCTGACACATCTTTGGGGAAATGAATTATTCATAGTTTATTTGGTAAAAAAAAACCCATTTGCATCTGCTCAAAAATGTGCTTGAGAGGGAAGGGAACTGGGAATAGAAAATGGATGATAAAAGAAAAGAAGGGACAGAATATAAAAGTATGAATGGTAACAGACAATTTTTTACAATAAAACAAATAAGTTTCAATTCTTGAACGCCTCCAAAAAAAGGCCTCTTTTACAGCAACGCTTCAAAAAGTTTTACATTTTTACCTTATTTAATGTAGCAAGGTTCTTGACAGTAGGGCAGTGAATAAAAAATTAAAAATAATAAAAAACTGTCATGGACATGAGCTCAGCATTCCAAACACAATTGATATTCCCATCTAAAGGGATAAAGGTTACTTTTTAAAGGAAATAAAGCAAAAGAAGGTGATTCAATATTTATCATTAGGAACTCTTTTAGCTTCTCTGCAGTTTGAAACCACTGAGGAAATCGGATGGTAAAAATAAAACAATTGCTGACTATAATACATGTATTATAGTGTGTATACTGCATATGTCTAGCACAGGAGCGGCGATCTTCCTGTTGGGCTCATGATAGATTCTGTGCAGCAATAAGATAATTTCCTGTCAAAGAGACTTTTATCGAGCCATCGCAGTGTTTCCATCCTTGTGATGAGACTCCTTGTATCCCTGTCAGCTCTTCCTCTGTGACTGAGCGGTGGGTTAGTGTCTTTAAATTTATTTCAAGAGCCCTTTTTATGTACTCAATACGGTTATACTCACAGAGATGCAATAGAGCAATGTCTTGCATTTGTTCATTTGAATAATACCCTTTTATGTTAAAAGAATCAAAGCATAATTTACCACAAAGCTTTGCAGACATGAATACATTTATGTTTAATGAATGTAAGAAGAAGCCGTTCTGGAGAAGACGATAACTCAGGCCCTTGAAGCACCGCACCATGCTGTGATAACCATGTTTTGACAACTTACAAATTGTGGGTTATACCTGTCATCTTCTCTGTGGGGCCAGATGTGTAAAACTGTGTAGTTTTATAGCTAAATGGGTGTAAGCCTAAAAGTAGTAATTTGCATATGCACTTATGTTTTGTCAGACTTATGAAACCATTTTTCCATAAATTACTCTAAGATCAACAGCATAAATGATTAGAAAAGCACGAGTTCCTGTTACCTATTTTTCTTTTTAAATACTATATATATTTTGAACATTATCAATATTACTTGAAGAAACATCCACACATTTATTACTGATCAGATGTAGGATATCTCATTGTTTGTCGCAATAAGTCTGCCTAATCTGGTGAATCTTCTGTTCTAGTAATACGTTGGGGGTTTGTAGCAGTTTGCAGCTAACCCGAGACAGTTGAGGGAGCTGCATCATCAACATGCACAGAGTGACTCCAGATTGTTTTCTCTGTCTGTGAGGGATTCAAAGTCTCTGGTCAAAACATCCACTAAATCTCATCTAAATTTGGCAGAGGGGGGAAAAAAAACGGAATCTAAGTGTTGCAGGAAATGAAAGAGGCTGCTGCAGAAAGGAAGATTACAAAACCAGCAACTTGTCAGTAGGTCAAGGGTAAAAGATATCACCCATGTTAGACTCTGACAACACGTAATGAACACAGTTTTGTGTGTCTATATATTTGATATTAAAGAATCCAATTCTTGTTTCCTGTATTTTTCATGTGTCCACAAAAGCAAACTGAATTGAATAAGCCATCTGTCCTACTTTATTGTGCTTTATCTACACGAGGCCATCCTTTTGATGTTTCCTCCAACGTGAGTGCTGACTCGTGTAGTAATGTCATACAACACAGGCGTAGACGTCTGAGGTCAAACGCACCATTCAGTGGAAAGGCTGCTGGAAGTGACCAAAGAGGACCTCCAATGTGGCACCATTTTCTTCCTTAATTTCTTGTTGGTCAAGAACTTCATCTGTTATTATTTCCTAGAGGCTCTGTGGGCTTTGATCTGCATCACTGCTTCTAATTCTAGCAGGTTTATAATAAATTCTTCTGAATGCCAATTTTTAATGAACATAGAAACAAACAGTCTTTACTGTAACAAACAAAAACATGTTCATAAAAACTGATGTACATGTGTTAGTCATCATAGTTTTAGCCTAAATAACATGGCTTAGCCTGTGTTTATATTAAAGTTTAAAGTGAAAACTAACCAGGATGCTTCCAAATTGGACAGAATATGTAAGGTTATTTATCTTCATGACTCCTTGACATTTATAACCCTCTATTGCAGACATGTCCAAAGTCCGGCCCGGGGGCCAATTACGGCCCGCGGTCAGATTTCATACGGCCCGCAGCTTCTGATTTATAATGTATTATTTATGGCCCGCCTGCACTCTCAAACAGAATAAATAAATCATAAC
>JAVKLF010000038.1:12258176-12271652 GCA_034783495.1 Millerichthys robustus
ATACTGTGGATTTTATGATTCATTTTAAAAATTGGCGTGAGGTCATTAGTGAATTTGGATCTGGGAAGCAAATATTTTTTAAAGAATTGGCAAATAGGAACTGGAGGTCGGAGGTTAATAAAATCACTGGGGTCTGATCCGGGTTTCTTAAGGATATGGATTATTGCTGCTGTTTTAGAAGTGATGGGACAATACCAAAGGCAAGCGAAGAATGAACAATTTGTGTTAGTGTGGTAAAGGAGTGAACAAAGGCTTTTATTATCTAGCTCTGAAAGCTGAATACCATATTTTTTTTAAAAATGCAACGTAAAAACGAAAAAATATTATGATTTTGCAGCAGTCATATTTGAAAAATTGGTGTCATTGCCCATTTCAACCCATTTAAAGAAAAGAGCTCATTCAATTGAATGCTTTCTCTGAAGCATCATTCAGATGGCACTTAGGAGGATTTAATCAACCCATTAGAGATTTGTTCAAATAAATCTACTTGTTCACCTGATAAAAACGTGACAATGCTTGATGTTTCTAGGCGAACGTGTTAAAGTGCACAATGATGGTCTTGAACACACTTGAGTCCACGCAGCTCAGGTGCTGCTGTCATTGAAGCTCATGCCACGTAATGAAACAGGAAATTCATGTGCATTTCTTACAGACAGACAAATATTAAGCTGACTATCACTTTCATTAAAAAAAAAACTTGCAGTTGAAATAAATGTCACAAGCTTTAATACAGATGTCCATTTAATGTCTCTATTTAATTCTTTTTTTTTTTACCCTTGTCTTCTCACATTCTCTCACACTATTTTCCACACACAAAGACTTTCTGCTCCTTTAAGAGCTGGTGCGGAGACTCAAGGGAGGCCCCGAACACGTGGACTGCACCATCCAGCAGAAACCCACTCATGTGTGTTCCTGCCAAGGTCACAGATGATGTCTCAGTCTTCCTTTCCCAGAGCAACATCCAATTTTAATTAGTGTCATTCAATTTTAATGAATGGGTCGTCCCTTAAGTGTGAAAATGAAATACGTTATTGTTTAAGGTGAAAACATTTTGTCTACAGCGCTACCATCATAAATTCTGTTTTGGCAACAAATAAGGATCTGATAAGGCCTATTAATTACTTTTTTACAAGGTCAGCAGCACATTTAATTCAGTCTCATATTAAAACTATAACATTACCCATTTGGACTGAAAAAAAAACCACTTTTTCGGCAGATTAATAATCACCTTATCTTTAGTATGGACCGCAGAGGGAAAAATTGGGTTTCTGTTAAAACACATGGCCATTACAGAATTCAGGCCAAGTACCTAAGCCTGTTCTATAATTTCATGCAGGATTTGGGAAGTATTATGATGAGTCACAGGAGATGTGAGTAAGCGGTGGAAGGGGAGCATTCATAAATAAATTGAACATAAGTTCTGCTTTTTGTAGAAGCAGTCGTGAGCCGAACCCTGCAACGGGAAGGCTCACCTGTTGCTCAGCACCAAAACGGAATTTATATTTCATATCTTATGTTCTTATATTGAGCTCTTACGTGTTTAGTTTTGTATAAATGACTAAAAATAAATCTGTTCCGCTAAATTTACATCAGGGCAAACATGTTTTTTCTTTTAATGTCTGTGAAAATAGACATTCACATTTGGATTCTGAAGCTTAATTTTTGTTTTATCTTATTGACAGTTTGCAGGAGAAACAGAAAAATCAAAACAAAGCCTTTTGTTCTGGATTAGATTGAAAAATGTACAAACTTTTTACATGTTTTTTTCTTTCTAAACGAATATAGGCTATTTAAAATGTAGAAGAAGCTTTAAAAATACCTTAATTTGTCATGTAATGTATGTTTAAGGCTGCCATTCAAAACGTATGAAATGATGGAAATAAAGGTGGTATCTCACTGGACTAATCACAGCTGCTGAAAAACATAAAACCTGCTTACATGAATCACAGAGGCACAACCTTATCATTGAGTTTAAAAGATTTGTGCAACAACCTTTCTCTCAAAGTTGTTGTGTGCCTCTAACTCTTCTTGAACCCATCTGACCTTTGCAGATTAAATTATAAATGCAGCGCTGGTGAGTTCAATGTTTTCTACCAATTTTCATGTAATTTTTATTTATGTATTTTTTTTACCAACTAGTCTCTAACAGTTGCAGCTCAATGAGATACCTTAATCAGTCACACCATTTCAATTGATCTGCCTAGAGTAAAACCTGCAGCATTATATAATAATAAAATAGTAATAAACCCACATTTTAATTTGTAAGCACATAATGTTGCCCAAGTTCAAAGAAGAACTGAGCAAACCCAGGTTTCATCTGCACAGGACAAAACATATTGTTTTAGGACACGCACCAGCTTTACCTGTTTTATTTTTAGCTCTCAACGACATTTACTTTTTACAAGTCCAGACTAGTATGGATTTGTTTAATGTCCAATTAAAGTTCATGTGGCACTCCATAGATTTCACTTGCTGTCTGCAAAGACAGTTGGATAAAGCCAGAGGGCTCACTGCAGCTCAATGCCTCATCCAGTCGGTGTTGGCTTCATCCAGAAAGCCACGGGACAAGAGGATTTAATACAGAGCTGCGATGCTCCTCTCCAGGGGGGATTACTGGAGCTGTGCTGTGGGAAATGGACCCGCAGCACAGCTCCAGCCAACGCTGCCCCACCAGGACATGCTCACAATACACCCTCACACAATATGCACTCGTGACTGTGTACAGTCAAGTGCACAGAAAGCTCATAGTTATTGCTCATTTTTATTTTTATTTTTACACTGGTCTTCTGTTCTATTTATTTTTATTATTTTTATACAGCGCCAAGTCACAACAAATGTTGTCTCACGGCACTGTACGAAAAATATCAATCTAAGGTAGGAAGACAGCAGATTGTGTTGAATCACTGTGTCGCGGTCTCTGGTCCTGAGCAGCACTTTGGTGACATCGGAAAGGAAAAATTCCCCTTTAACAAGAACAAACCTCCAGCAGAACCAGTCTCAGGACGAGCGGCCATCTCCCTCAACCGGCTGGGTTTGGGAGGACAGGAAAGAGACACAGACAAACACAGATTGACCGGTCCAGGTGTATTTTCCACTGAAAGAGAGGCAAAGAAAACACATTATTGGTATTAATTACAACAAACATGAAAAGGAGAGTGACTGAAAACAGCAGCAGAGTGAAGAAACGTGGTCAGTTTATTCTCCAGAAGTCTGAGTTTATTGCAATAGAACTGAGGATTAACTCAGGAAACCTAAGCCTAACTATAGGATTTATCAAAAAAAGAAAGTTTTCAGTCTAAAGTAAACATTGTCAGCCTCTTGGACAGAAACTGGAAATTAGTTTGACAACCAAGGAACCTGACAATTGAAAACTGTGTCTCCAATTCTACTTTTATAAACTTTAGGAACCACAAGTAAACCAGCAGTCTGAGAGCAAAGTGCTCTGTTAGGAAAATATGGAACAATAAGATTTTTAATATAAGACAGAGTTTGGTTGTTGAGAGCTTTGTAGGTTAGAAGTCAGATATTAGATTCTATTCTGAATTTGACAGGGAGCCAGAGAGGAGAGAAGCTATAACTGGAGAAATAAGACCTCCAAGATGTGTTTGCATGGTTCATATGAAACTCACAGTCCCACCAAACCATACATTTCCACATTATCAGCTCCACGTCACAGTTTAAAAAAACAAACACAACCACTGTGCAGTTCGTGAGGAGTAAATGCTGCAATAAACGATGTCTACTCTTTGTATTGGGTGCTTTTACTGGCATTTGAAAAATGTGTTTACAGTTCTTTTTTGTTCTGTAAATGACCTACTGTATTTCAAAGGTTTTCATTCAAGAACCCCAATGAACAAGAAATGATTAGATAATTGTACATACTACATAGTGAAACATGCTCAGCATGCTTTCTCAAATCTAGAAATACTGTCAGCAGAGAGGAGTGAACAGGAATCAGCTCAAAGTAAGCTTCAGAGATGATCTATGGCAAATCTCTGTAGGTGGATGAGGCTGTCTTAGCCTCAAAGCTGACAGATGGGTTGACTGATTCCTAATTTTTGTTAGCGTGCAGCCCCTCTGTAACATTAATAGAAATAATTAGAAAACGTCAGTGATGCGGTGCTTGTGGAGAAAATGGTTTCTGCCTTGTTGTGCTGGAGAGTATTTCAAGTTTCACATTTTCACAAAACCCATTACAGAGGATACATTTTAGAAACCTAATTGTCTCTCATTTAGCTCAAACTTCTAAGATATACATTCTTGTCTTCATTTTATTGCACTACTCTTTTTCTTTGCTTTGCTGTGTCACATTCTGGTAGTTTTCACGAGCAGTGGCTCTTCTCCACTCTGCAATGTTGGCAACAGCTCCACAGTATTTTGAACCATCTATCTTCTTACTACACCTGATCCACAATTTAATGTCACTGTTTTGGTTTTTTTCATGCAACATTTTAGTAGCACACACCATCTGAAATTGCATTAAGTTGTTTTATTGTGGTTATTTCAGTCAGGTCATGGTCAGCCTCACTAATGTCTGCCATTTAACATGCAAGCAACATATTGGAACTATTCAATATGGCAGGTGTTCTTAATGAACGTATTACACAGATGTACAAATGTAGTAAATAAAACAGCAGTGATTAAATCTAGCATGGGAAAGTGCACACTACCCATCAGAGTGATGCATTGGCACGTTCTATGTAAAATAAATACACATTTTGCTGAGTGAACTTAAATATGTGCTTATCAGAGACCAGCACAAAGTTATTTATATATTTTTAGTCCTCACTTGATGCAGCCTTATTTACTAGTGTCTATAACTTCACTGTATCAAAAAAAAGGTTTACCAGTGTAGACTAATGGATTGTATTGTATCAAAACAAATAATTCCAGAAATATGTAATATACAGTAAATAACTGATAGGGCATACAGTCATACAGTAAGTATGACTCTTCACTGATTAGTTATGACCACTGAAGCCTGTGTGAGGACTGTCAGGTAAGATGCACAAAAAGGAAGATGGTAAAAAAGAAAATTAGTAAAAAAAAAAACTCATCTTAGTTATACATGCATCATATTTAATATAGATAAATGGACATCTTATACAAAATTTAGCAACCCAAATCTTTATATAATTGTGTCTGTTTAGTAGGATTTTTATTTATCCTTCATGAATATATAAGTATAACTTATACAATGAAAGATACCTCTGCTTTGTATATTTGTATACACACAGGCACCGACATAGTCCCTTTGACAAACTCATGCAACATCTATGCAGAAACACTTGCACTCACCACTGTCTGTGGGCCTCAGTTCTACAGCAGTGCAGCTTGTTAAATGGAGCATTGTTTTTTTTTTTTTTCCTAAGCGGAAAGATCAAATGAGGGCTGGCAGACCCATAAGCTTTGAAAATGGCACTTAGTCCCTGATGGATTACAGAAAGTTCCATTTTTAATTCTGAAATATGAAGTAAAACAAAAGCTTTATGCTACTTTGTAGAAAAGTGGACTTCACATGTCACCAAAAAAAAAAAAAATTCAGGAAATAATATGCTTTAAATATTTGGTAAATTGCTTCCATATGTCTGCTTAAGAATAAAGACAATATGTTTATTTAATGAAGTTCAATAATGTGGATCTTCTGCAAGAAACTATTGGTGCTTTGATAGTACTTCAAACATAACATTTATGTGTCAAATATTCTACATTCTGCACTCACAACTACTCATGACAATTTCAGGATAGGTTTGACCTTGAAAACTTTTGTACACGTTTCTTTTCCCAAATAGCTGTGTTAACATTTAGGAAACACGGACACAAAATAATCTGAAACTAATATGAAAATGTTTTGTTAGCCGACTAACTCTATTCTTTTATATGCACTTTTACATTTTAAATATTGATTTCATCAAGTCAAAGATCAGTGAAGTGTGCAGACCTATAAATGATTCAGTTCAGTTTTCTTTTTCTAATGAATTCTCTCAGGCTTTGAGAAGCTGACCAAACTAGATGAGAATAACCAGAATACATACATGTGTGTATTTGTGTTTTGTGAAAATGAGATAATTGCTCCATTTTTTGTGATGTAAAAAACCCTAAATCTAAATTTGCTGTAAAAGGGTGGTTAGAGCAAGTCTGCAACTTTTAAAAGTTTAAGAATACAAAGCGTTAATAATCTGTTCAAATTTAGCACTATACTTCTACAGAGCTACAAAAGTCAATAACAAAAAGTGCAGGATTTTTGTATTTCTGTGACTGTTAGGGATTGAAAAGGGATGTTGTCTGCCACATTTATAAAAAGTGGTATCTTTTATTTTTAAAATCAAAGTAAAAGGCAGGTGAGCACCACGAGTCATGCTCACTTTGTGACGGTGTCTTCATCTTTGGTGTTTTGGTTGCAGAGATTTGTTTGCTGACGCGGGGCAGGAGGACAGCCAGCGTTCGAGCAGACACATACTGCCGTTTGTATTCGCTCTCCGTGGACAACTTCAATGAAGTCCTGGAAGAGTATCCTATGATGAGACGGGCTTTTGAAACCGTCGCTCTGGACAGGCTGGACCGAATCGGTAAGAAAAGAAAAAAAAAAAGCATTACAAGGCGGAAATCATACCCATTCAAGTTCCTTTCAAAATCATCTACTTGCAGACTTTCAGATACAGCTGTGCTTTTAAAATCCCTGCAAAACTTCTCCTACACATGCAATTGATATTCTCTCCATATCCCTTACTGTTCCCGTGCTCTGTCTGGGCAGATGAAAAATTCACAATAAAAGGCACGCCTGTATTATCACGTTCCCATCTCTGCATGCTCTGTTTTAGCCACTGCTGTCTTTAGAATTGAAGATAGAGAAACTGCTTTAGGGCTTTTTTTTTGCTGCTTTTAAAATGGTCAGCTGATAATAATATGATTGTGAAATGGTTTCTTCTGTAACCCTTTCATCTGGGTTTGGTGCACATGCGCCTTTCTATCTTCTAATGAAGTAATTCATACAGCACTGATCCAGAAATGTATGACTCAATAGACTTTGACAGTCAGATACGAGGTGGTCAAATGATAAAAGGTCAGATAGAGCCAGGACTGGCACAAAGCCTCACACAAGCACCTTCTGATGTGTCCCTATTCATTGCAGGAATTGGAGAAACTAATCTGGGTCACACTACATTGTGCTTTAGCAAAGTATTAAAAAAATTGCTCACACACATTATGCCTGACTTCTATGCCACACATAGCGACAAACAAATCGTACTTTGTGTAGAGTGACGGAGATCACAATTTTATGGAAGAGGATTAGAGCCACAGAGCCCTAAATTCCTGAGTTCTGACTTTTTTCCTCAGAATTCTGTTTTTTTATGATGATTGGAGCAAAAGTCAGTATTCTGATGTTTAAGTCTGACTTTAATCTCAGAATTTTATCGTAGAATTTGTTATGGAATTGTTGTGTGGAATTGTTATTGCTCTGTGGGTCAAATATATATATATTTAGCTGGTTTATGTAAATAGCACTTATTTGAGCCACTTTGAATCTTTTTTGGAGCTGGTTTTAAAAAGCATAAAACTGTTCTTGAACTAATTGCACTCAAACAAACCAAAACCTTGTTTTCCCTGTGAGAATTCTGCTCAATGTTCCATACTCCTAATGCTGTGACCACTGCAGGTAAGAATTTGATTACGGTACTGATTTAAACTTCAGAAAATGCCAATTTAAAAAAAACCAAAATCTTATCAGCGCTAATGCGATTGTTGAAAATGTACCACCAAGAAAATAGTTGAAAGTTCAAATTTGTCTCATCCAAATACTGAGATGTTTTAGTGACATTTTGTCTATTTTACCTAGAGATTTCAAGTCAGGCTGCCACTCATCCTCAGCTTCTCTCTCACTCATCTTTCCACTGTTATTTTTTTCTTTAGTGCTCTTTAGTGCTTTGTGTTTTCCCATTCTTCTCCGTCTCATGTGTCAAATCTATTTTTATCGTCTTTTTTACCTCTGAGTTTCAGGTATTCGTAGCTCTTTATGTTGTAGCATCATACTGTATTTTAAAGGGTTGCAGAAAAATCTAGAGATTTTCCAAATTTCTTCATATCAGTTTACTTTGAACAGTTTATTATATTTACTCAAAATCTCATCACACCTGTGGCTATTTGTTGTCATTATCCTTGTATTACATATGTCAGTTGTTAATTATGTTTGTACTCTTCCATTGCTGTACGCTGGTATGACAAGTTAATTTACCTCCTATCTGTTTGTTTGTCGGTCTACTCTGCTTCTAATGTCACTGTGTTTTTCTTCTTTGTGTGTCTCTGTGCTTTTAAAGGCAAGAAGAACTCCATCCTGCAGCACAAGGTGCAACATGATCTCAGCTCCGGAGTTCTCAACTACCAGGAGAACGAGATCATTCAGCAAATTGTGCAACATGACAGGGACATGGCCCACTGTGCTCACCTAATGCAGAACGCCCCACCACAGACGCCGCCTTCACCCACCCCTGTCATCTGGGCCCCCCTCATCCAGGCACCTCTCCAGGCTGCTGCTGCTACCACCTCAGTTGCCATTGCACTGACACACCATCCCCATCTTCCGCCAACGCTCTTCAGACCTCCGGTTTCGGTTTTGGGTTCCCTAAAAGATCCGTCTACCCGACTTAGGAAGTTCCAGTCTTTTGTTCCTTCATCCACAGCGCCTGGCTGTTCTGGGGACTCTCCCTCTAGCACGCCCTCAAAACTGCACTCTGGTGTGGACATGCCACTGCTGGCTGCTTTTCGAGCGCAGCACATGACATCAGTTCCTGGACCCACTGGTTCTTCTCAACACGCCTCAGGTAATGCAGGACAGTCTGGACCAAATGGGAATGGATCTGGATCCAGTGAAGGAGGTGTCTCTGTCTTCCCGTTTGGACCATATTCATCCTCTGGATCTCCTTCCTCTAGCACAGCCCAACTTCATCCACAACCACAACATCAGCAACCCTTTAGATCCAACACTCCGCCCCTTTCAAATCTCTTCCACCAAGGATCTGTAAGCGGAAGTGCAGGGTCAGGATTAAGTGGAGTGACTGTTGGAGCCTGCGGTGGTGCAACAGGATGGTCTTCAGGAGGAGCAGTTGGAGGTTCTGTTGAAGAAGCCATTGGAGGGGACACCATTTGGGCTGGCGAGGACTTTATAACAGGGGTGACAGACTTAACATCTCAAGGGCATTTTGGATTAAAAGGATCCACAGATGAATCAACTCATGGAATCTCAGGGGAAGCAGTTGGTGGACTATCTGAAGGATCAGTGGGTACTGCTTGTGACAGGTTCACAGTGGCTGGTGTTACCTGTGGTTTAATACATGAAAAAGCCAAAAACTCAATACGAGAAACTTCTAAAGAATCAATAGAAAGAGCTTCTAGAGGACCGTTGGGTGGAATAACAGGAGAATCACTGGTTTTGACAACCACTGGGGGAACATTAGGGAGAATCAATGATGGCTCGTTGGTATCTGTCTCTGATATGACCTCTTGTGGAATATTTGGAGAGGTTTTGAATGAGTCAGTGGTAGGAAATTCTGGAGGATTGTTGGGAAGGTCTTGCGGTGGGTCAGTAATTAGCCATACAGGAGGAAATTCAAGTGAACCAGGAGAAGCTGTTAATGCAGGACAAACTGGCAGAGTGGTGGGGAGTACTGTAGGAACCCAGGTAGCAGGATCTACACATTTATCTAGTGGAGCTTCAGGTGGAATTACAGCTGGAATTATTAATTCCTCCTTTTTACAGAGTTCTTTATCTACCAGTTCACCCGGCCTTCCTTCTGGTCAGATTCTTCATAATCAACCTCATCCCAAGCCTCCTCAGCTGGTACCTTTGCAGCAATTTGCTGGAGGAGGCAGGACTACCAGTAGCATAAACCTTTTCCAGTCGCCCCCACAAGGCTCCCCATCCTGTAGTAGAGGAACACATAGTCAACAGCCATCAGGGGGTTCCCCTTCTTCCATCAGTCCATTTAGCCTGGCAGGTTTGCAGTCTGGCTGCTTGCCTCACCACATGTCTTTAGAGAAGTCTGCACTGGCTTCCCTGGCCCAATACGGTTCAGCAAACGCCTCTCCCTGCCTTACCCCATTGGCACGCAGCCCCACTGTTCAAAGTCCAGTAGCAAGCAGGACGTTTCACTACAGTGAACCTTCAAGCGTCATGGGATCCCACAGTTCTCTGCTCATGTCTCAGTCTCCTCAGCTTTCTCAGCTTCCCAACCAGCCGCAAACAGAGAGAGAATCTCCCCTGGGGCCCTTTTCTGAGGACCTAAAGATTTTGTCCAGCTCACATCCATCTCTACCCCTGGAGGTGGCCCAGGCCCTAGGCCACCAAATTCATTGCTCCTCTGTGGAATATTACCCCTCACCGTTTTCCTCACCCACTCTTGTGCCCAAACCCTGTAGCTCAATACCGGGACACATGACTCCTCCAGTACCGGAATCACCCGGACACTCTCATCAGACTCAGTCCCCTAAAGCTTCACCGGCGCTGCCTCCACAGAGGGGCTCTGGTGCCTACTTGTCAGATTTAGAACCACAAACTACACGTTCTAAACTTCCTTCAAATTTGTGAGAATTGATCACACCCTCCTCTGCTGCCCTGAAATAAAACACACCAAGTATCTACGTTTTTTGACATTATTTTATGTCCTAATACTTCACTGTGGTCCACCTCTGATTTTACCAAAATATTTTAAATTTACTGTGATTTGAAAAACAGCTTTGCCAGGAAACGCAAAGCTGTAGAATACTTCATTTGTTATTTGTTTTACGCTTCATTTGGTTTATTCATATACACTGTATATAGACAGAGATCTATTTCAAATATATATTAATTATTGGACAAGGAGGGTGTGAAAGTGATTTTCTCAAGGACACTTTTTTAAGACTATGCCAAATTCATTCAGTGTTTTTTGGGGAAAATAATAGATTCCATGACATCAATTTTTTTGTTTGTTTTATTTTTTTTTTTTGCAGAAACCTATGCACTAATACCTGCATGTGCTGTATAAAGATTTTTTTCTGTGTGTTTATTAATATTTATCTACATTTTTAGCTGAAACAAAATCCTTTGAGACATTGATCAACTCGTTTGGGATCACATATTGTTGATCCCTAAAGATATTTATTAGATTGTACTTATTTATTCTCTGTAAAAACTTTCAAAAAGTTGAAAGAGGGAGATGAGATTTTAGGAAACCAAAAAAAGAGCATTGCTTTGGAGTAACAGTTCACTTCTTTGTGGCTCAATGATTCTCATTCATACCACTTTTGTTAAAAATAGTACTGTGTGATTTGAAGCTGGAGGAACAAGTTTGAGGGAGCGACCCTCCATCTCAGTTTTTAGACAAAAAGAGTATGTGATGGAGTTGCTTTCTGCAGCGTCCTCAACCATATCCTAACAAGCTCACTTTGTCTTCCAAGCTCATGCCGCCTTTTATGTGTATTAGGTGTGTGTTGTTTTATCTTCCAGCTCTGTGCAGCTGTTTGAGTGTAAGTGAAGTTTGATGCAAGGCAAGGGTTTTACCTAAACTGATCAAAAGTAAGTTTGCCTTTTTAGACAAAACCTAGAACTTCCAATATCAACAGTCTGATGCATTTCGTAGCATTCAGATCATTATAAAAAACATAATATTGCCTAAAGGGGGAAAAAAGAAATTGAAATTATAAAGCAAACTTGAGACATTTTTGCTTCGTACAGGCTTCCCCACATAGCCCCTAACAATACTTTTTAAAGTAATTACAGTTGGTTTTACTGCATGTAAACTGAGAAGTGCTGAAATCTAAAACATGTCACACGGTTTCTCATTTGTGCATTATTTTTTTCTGCTGTAGCTGGTGTGTTCAACATGGGCACGTCTCCTTATTGAAGGCTAACTTTGAGTTTGAGAGGTCGAATGTATGAACATTTATCAATGCATAAAGTAAGTACTGTAGCCATGGTAGATGCACTGAAGGCAAACTGTCCTTCACTGGGGTTAAGAGACTGTTCTGAAAAGGTCATTGATTCTACATCTTTGACAAACATTGTCATCAGCAGCCATTACTATTGCCAAAGTGTCCTTTACTAAGACACAGAAGCTTTGGCTGAATTGTTCATGAGCCGATCTGAATATTTGCCCGGTAAGCTGCCTGCAACAGCCCACTTTTTACTGTTCCAGTAAAGTGACGCTCAACAACTTTATTGCTGCTTAACTTGAGAGAAAATGCACATTATTTTTAATGTGTCTCACAAAAATAAATACCACAGCTGTTAATCTGTTGGCTTTTTCTGACATTTTAGTTCAAGCAAATAAATATTAATATGTTATTTTATATTTTTCCATATTTGAAACAATTCTGAGTGATTAAATGTGTTACTTCTATTTAACTTTTTGTGTTTATGGAGAAAACAAAAGCATTATTGAATGTAATTTACCTCTGTGAGAAACAAAAACATTTATACTCTTGGATCCATGATATTTCAGCTAGATTTAGGGTCACCTTTTTATGCCATTCTCTCCATTTATCATTTTACATCCCTTTCCAGATTTGTTCAGTACACAGTCCACTTTATGTTTAACTTTAACTTTCCTCACATGATCTTTAAACAATCATTAATATGGTGCAAAGAAAAATGCCCAGTGAGACAGCAAAACTGTCTCAAACAGGAAAATCTCTGCCAAGTTCAAATATCTTTTATCTTTTACCCATTTCTTCCCCGGGGGTCATTGGGACCCTTATCCAGTCACAGTGCGAGGGGCGGGGAACACCCTAGACAGGTCGCAAGTTCATCACAGTGCCTCACCTAGAACCACTGATTTAATTTTTCTCCATCTGAGGGAGTGATGAATGTACGTATGTGTTTTTGTTCCATCTCGGCATATTCTAACTAGATCCACATGCTTCAAATAGGATCAACAAATTGCTTGCCGGTGTGTCATCAGCATAAAATATTCTGATAGAACTTTTCTCCAGCCCACCCTCTTTCCCCAACTGTAAATGGACGATAAAATTTCGATCGTGAAGTTGTTTCTCCTCATAAATACAGTGGAATACGGCCCTTAAACGAGTATGTAAAATTTCAATCTTTCAGAAAACCTTGCAGCGGCTTGGAAAACTATACACATTAGTGGAAGATATCACTAAACTCCCAAAGGAGAGGTGCAGAGATAGGATCTGCTTCATGTTTGTCTGTGGCTCATCACTAAGACAGACTCCGGTTCCACTTAGACAGCTGAGTCCCAGCCTCAGTCACAGCACTCAGCCTCAGCAGCCTAATTTGACAGGACATATTTGTAATCTCTTGACCCTCACAAGCTATCACAGACTTAGACACAGAGGTGACCATGCAGGCCCCTCATTACAGTTGCGTGAAGTCCTTTTAACAAGGTGCACCGGTACATGAAATGAGTTAGTTTCACAAAAACACAGTGACAGTCAGGAACACAACCACAAGATCGTTTCTTTCCTAGAACTTTATTCCAC
>JAVKLF010000038.1:12408083-12423987 GCA_034783495.1 Millerichthys robustus
CACACACACACACACACACACACACACACACACACACACATATATATATATATATATATATATATATATATATATATACACACATGCATTTATACTGTATAATGACAGTGTAATTCTCTCCCAATCTTAAACTCAGCCTGGCTCACTCCACCCCTTCCCATCCACATTCACCCCGTCCTAGTTTTTCCTCTGCCTTTTCCTGCCCCACTGTTTATGGTGACAGTAATTTGACAGGCACAGGGTTGACAGACTTGAAGGCAGCAGGGTAAGCGATTGTCAGGCCTGGTGTTGTTGGGCAGCTGCTGACTGGCTGAGGAGTTGGCAGTGAGATTGGGGAAGCTGCGAGGGGCCAGGGGATTGATGGAGAGGCAAGGGAGAGCTGTCGCCACGGTGATGCGGTGAAGTGGGATAGACGGCCCATGAGAAGCCCAGAGGTGGTTGGTGGGGGTAATGCAACCCCAGCTCAGCCCATGGCATCCAAGCACGACCAAATTGGTTTTGTCTATCCCAGTGTGAAAGGAAGAGAAAAAGGTCTTACTGCTACATGAATGCGCGACCTCTTCATCTTGTATCATACAGACGGTATAAACCTGTATTTCATTTTGCTAAAGGACAGGACAGGGGTTGACCTGAAAAGTCATGGCAATAAGATGATGAACCACAACAGATTTTAGCTTAATATACAGTATGTAAACTGACTGAATCATAAATATTTTTATGTCAGTTGGTTGTGGTGGATTCCCAAAGGTAATCAGGTGTGGTTTCATATCTAATTAATTTAAATAAAATTCATTCACTGGTTTACGAGAACTTTTGCGAACGCTACGGACAAACGAGTAACCACACACACAAACACACAGATATCGGTGATTACAAACCAGTTTTTAAAAACTAAAATTAAAAATATGTCTGTTCTTTGACTGATTATAAAGGCTAAGCTCGGAGCTGGAGTTCTCTACCATGTGAAGTTAAAACTGGAGTTCTCTGAAGTCTTTGCTTACTGTAACTTCTGTAACTTGTCGAGAGATGACTACGAGGGTACATACACGCCCCCAAAACAACATGCATACACACAAGCATGGAATATAGTAAAGATTCTCTGGAGTCAGTCCAGTTCAACACATTCATGCTGACTCAAAATGGTAGCATTCACAATGCAGCAGAAGCCAACCTGGCTTGACTTCAGAAGTGGACAAACAACCCAAAAAACACAAACACACACACACACAAACGCTCTCCGTACTTAAACTTGCGGTCTTGGCAACTTCAGTAACCCAGAGGAAATCAGCATTATATAAGATTAAAACAAGCAAAAGTCTGCAGGGTTGGACAGGCACTTGTGTTTACGCGTACATCCTTAATCTGTTTCTTCCTCTGCCACTTAACATTCTTTACGGTTTATTTCTGTCCTCTGTTGTTGTTGGCTGACATACTAAACTTGCTTTCTTGTTGACATTTGTATTTATGAAACTCTCTAAGGGTTTGTTCGAGTTACAGAAGTCATGAACCTCACTCAAAACATCAAATAAAACAAAATAAGAAAGAAAAAAAAAAGTCAGTTACTTGGTTTTTATCCACCATCAGCAATAACCTACTACTGCTGTACCTGTGGACACATCAGAGGGGTTTATGGGATCTTTATTCCTGATTGCACCCTTGTGAGCTGACAACGGCATAAATCTCAGCGGTGCTTTAAGCAGCAGCATATGCAGCTATGAATTGCTTAGAGAGGTTGTTACACTGAAAAGAGGGAGAGGGGAAAAAAAATCCTCCCCACATTAGTTCAGCCTATGTGCTTCTCAAGAGAATTTCTTCCAGCCTCCACACTGCAGAAAATGTCTGTATGAAATATTACTGATTTGCACTTGATCATTAAATCTTCTTTTTGGGGGGTGGGGGGGATTGCAGAGTGACATTAGTTTAAACTTTTATTAAAAGTACCATTTGGTATAGGAATTTTATTAACTTAAAATTTGATCATGACCTGACTAATTATTATTAGACCAATATTTTGTGAAGACAAATTTTGTCAAGGTTTGCTAAAATTTGAAACTAGCAGTTATTAACTTTAGAAAACCTTGACAACATTTGTTTTTGCTCATAGATAACATTTAAATGTGTGTTTTTTTATTTATATTTTATAATCAAAACAATAATGGTAACTGAAACTGTTTATTGATTATTTGGTAATTATTTGTAAAATCTTTGATGGAATGCATCTTACCTGGCTAGGGTTGGGCAAAGTCATATTGTGTACAATTAATCATCAGAAAAACTGTCACAGATTAATATTTGGCACTTTGCAATTACTACAATTAGTGCTGCATGATGATGACCTATTTTTGTGTGCAACACGCATGTGAGCCAGAGCCCATAACATAACAACAATGTCAGAAGGTGACGCAAAGCAGCTAACGCCCCTGAAACGACATCATAAACTGGAGTAAAAGGAAAGTCAGAAAATGCGGACCGAGGCAAAATTGGCTTCAACAAACTCTCGTCTAGCGAATGGTGGAAACAAATCTACTCAACCAAGAATCTACAATCCTCTCAGTCAATCTGTCAATGATGAACAGCAAAGTAAGTGCTGTTCATCATTGTTCTCATAAAGGAGATAATGTGGGGCGGCCTGTGGCTGTTAAAATAAAGAAGTTTCATTGATGATTTGTAAGAATAATTTTAGAACACAGAGTCCAAAACATGCAAGAGCAATTGTCATCTATTAAGTGTCACATTAATTGTCATTGGCTAAAAAACACAATAAATTCCACTAAATGTTTTTGGTCTATCCTCAATCATGAAAACTGAATTGCCATTTGAGGAGAACTAATATTTTACAAAGCATCACCTTCATCCAACTGACATCTACAGAATTTATTTGTAAAAGGCAGGATACAACTTTGTTTTTCTCCCGATGAACATTCACTAATGGACGAGACATTTTTTACCACTTCCACACTGACGAAAACTAACTATTGCCATCTCTTTGGCTTGTCCCAACCTCCACCTGCTGCTTCACTGCTAAACAGAGCTGAAACCTATTCCCATCCCTGTCTCCTAATCAACACTGAAACTGAGGCTAACTTTGTTTGGCAGAGGTGCTGGTGCCCCATGTTAACGTTCTCCCCAGAGCTCAATTGTGCAGAATTCCTAGAGGCTTCAATTCTTGCCTTCCTTCAACACATCTTCTTGCTTGGCCAACCAAAAGCCTCTCCTGAAAATAAGCCTGTCTGGACGCACAGACCAGAAACCAAATCTGGGCATAATTTACTCAAAGGTAAAATGAACAACAGATGTGGGGGAGCCTGGAACCGAGACAAAACACATAACAAGCTTTTCTGGCAAAATTAATTCATTAACTTGGATTTAAGATCGTCCTTCAAACCAGTGTCTCGTATTTTTATTAAGATAAATTGAAACATGAAAATGCTGAAAATGGGTTTCTACTTATTTAATTAAATCTTTTCTTTTTCATTTCTGCTTATCTACCGGACACTATCTTCTCGCAATGGTGTTCTTTTAATGAGGACTTTACTGTAATGGAGCCTTAACGAGGAGTGAGCCTCCCTGCCTGGCCCGGCATCTGTGCTGGGCCTTGCTGGGTAGATTACTGCGCACTCCCACTAAAGTGCCCATCACCACTCCCTCACAGCCTGTTACTCCATCCCTAATCCAGCCTGCCGAGATGCTGCACTTTGTCGACTCTCAGGCCATATGCTCACTCAAAGATTAGTTGCAATGAGAAGGTGAAGAGGCAAAGCTTGAACTCGCCACTTTCAGACGTATAGGGTGCAAGCTTTTTCCAAAAACGCCAGCCCTTCTCCCCCACTCCCTGTGAATCTCTCTCAGTGGAGAGAGTGAAGAGGGGCAGTGGCAGTAATTCACGGCAGCAGATGGAGACGTCAAGTCCTATTGTTCTCCTGTGCAAAGTCTGAACGAGACTGGTGAGCCACTGTCGCTAATCAGGGCCTAGCACACCGTTCCATGTTGATTTGGTGATTATGTGGAATATGGAGATGTCTCACATTATGGATCATGCATGCTGGGAAACCAACCTGGGCCTGAGGCTTCAGAGAAGCTCCTGGGACATTAGACTTCTCTGTGGTCTACATAATCTGCATTCAGTGTGATCCTGAAGAGGTCAGGGGGAGAGGCTGGCTGCCGAGACCCACCACTAAGAGATCATCTTTACACAGTTTTCACATCTGCTACGCTAGTAAGAAGGAGAGAGCAGCCAGAACAAACAGTGAAGTAGATCCTCTGCTGTTACTCGTCACGTCACAAGGGTTTGACTATTTGAAAAAACTTTCTATGACCTTCAAGTACCATCTCTGATTAGGCCTTCACACAACAAGTTTGTTATCTATTTAGGAGAGGTAGAAATAGAAAATTTTAAACAAAACATTGTTTGCATGAAGTCAGGCCATATTTAGTTCAGTCCGTATTTTCTGTTATACTTCAAAGAAAAAAAGAAATAATAAAAAATCTGTTTTTGTTTCAGAAATTTGGGCTTACCTTGCCATGGATGACTTGCCTGCCTCGACTCAAAAAGCTGCATTGTAAATTTAATCTTACCTAAACAAGAATGTATGTACAAAATTATTCCCATGGTAACATACATTAGTGTTTTGGCTTAATTTATTGCCAAAATCAACTTCAAAGTTTCTCATGGACCGATCTAACGCCAAGTTCAGCAGTTTGGCTATAAAAAGCACCATCCAAATCTGATCTGACTTACTTGAAAGTACTTTAGAACCCTCAAAAAAAAAAAAACAAAAAAAAATTCCACTATTCATCAATGCTCCAGAAGCTCCAGACGGTTGATTGTCAGCTGGTGTATAATGTCCTTTATGGAAAGGATTAGATGAGGAATGTGTCTGAGGAACAAAAGCATAAAGGAAAAATACTGACAAAAGAATGTCAATTCTTTGGCAGGTATTAAGAAAGTGCAATGAGAGTCATGTATATACAGCCAAGTTGAGGTAGTGAAAAAAATGCCACAGAAGAAAATGGAACTATATTGTGACTTTATATTTTATCATATAAGAAATAAAAACTTTGTGTGGGGTAGTGCTACTCTATTTAAAAATGCAGGATTAATTACTGTTACACAATCTTCGTTTTGAAGAGTAGGCTATATTTTTTTCAAATGATGATAAATGTAAACAGTAGCATTTTGCATGTTCATGTCATTCAATGCCCAAACTGGGACTCTGTTGTGTTTCAGGACATAGAACATTAAAACAATACAACAATACATATAAAAGATGTAGTGTTTATTTCAATGTAGCATAGCCCAGATTTACATTTTTCAATAATTTTGCTCTTGAACAGTTATTCTCTGAACTGGTAAACGCTCAGAAAAGTTTGATAATCACAACAACATAAATAGTTATATTTAAATTTCTTCATCCTTCTGTTTATTTAGGCTATCGCCAGCTGAAAAGCTGTAAAAAAAAAAAAAAAAAGTACGAACGATTTGTTGATTAAATTCTTCTTTTTAATCCATCACGTTACGTGAAAATAACAGCAACAAGATTAAATCTTGTTTTGGTGGATGCAACTCAAATGTTGGGGAAACAAGAAATATTGTGTGATGACGTCACGATTGACACATTAGGTCATTCAGGCCTGCACCAGGCGGAGCTGTCCCATAATCTGTAGGTGCTGAATTGGTAAACTGAAAGGTTATATGTCTCAGAATCTTAACAAAGTTAAAAACACCATCCTCGGACCATATAAGATCATTGCCAAACAGTTTGTTTACATCATCTTTGCCCTCTCCTGAGGTGACTGAGTTTGAGTAGCACAGCTCATTAGCTCTTTCGTGGTTTAATAATCATAAACAAACAAGGTGCTCCGAATGGGAGGTCAGAACAGAAAATACAGATACTGTCAACTTCTATTAAAGCTTCTAGTTTCATTTACAGAACATCCACTCAGACAGTTACACAGCAATTACCTTATTTTTGTTTGCTTTTTGAGAAAGAACTCTAACCTCTTTGCTTTATCCTTACATCTCCTTCCCATCGTCGAACATTTTACTGTTTCTGTCATTTCTTTTTGCTCTATTTTTTATCATGCATTTATAAAGACCTGCTGAACCCTCCGATGACTGACTCACTTTTTTATGGAGAATTCAAAAGCATGTGTTCATGGGACGAGACGGATATGCAGAAGGTTTTAAAGATTGAAAGGTCAGGTTGGTAAATTGCCTCTCTGTACATGAGTCTTGGCAGTCCTTTGACTGTAATGTGTAGGATTAATCCATTCTCCTGATCTTTGTGCTCACTCTGATGAAGAGAGTGTCTCTCCTCCTGTTTTTCTTTTTCTCTTGAACATTTTTCAAAAAACTAAACCTTTGTAACATCAGATATACTGCTTTGATTTTTTTTTTTTAAATAATAGCTCATCATCTTTATTTTTTACTTGTTTAAGTCTTGTTTTTGAGGAGAAAAAAAATATCTATGATGCATTTCTCATTTTTGTAGTATATATAGAACAATAAAAATAGATGTATGTATATATGCCTTATTTTTTTTGTTTTAATCCTTTTATCCTTTTTAAAAACTTATCTGTGTGGGCACATTCATGTCTCTGGTGGTCTTCATTTTCATATAATTGAATCGAGACCCCCTCCAACTGCGATGCAGGATTTGGTTAAGCTGAAAGTCCTTCTTGACTGCAGTTACCTCTGTGCAGATTCTGTTACAGCTGTTACCACAGCAGCAGCCTGCCAGGGCCCGTCTCCGTGGATCCCTCCCCTAATTACTGTGTTTATTGGAAATTAAAGATATACTGGCTAATGAAACGCGGCAAACATTACCGCCGAAGCAATGTCATTAATTCTAGCCTGGCTCTCATCTCCCATGTGAGACTGAGGCAGAAAGAGGTGCAGCATATTAGCATAAATATGAATTTTAGTCAGCTGGAAAGTACTTAAATGAAGAGAAAAACACACAGAAAAAAGGTGTGTTTTCAATCTTCTCATTACTTTCAACAACAGTGTAAATGGATAGATGAGGGTGGACTGAGCATGGGGAAAGCAGGAAACAGATGATAATTGTAGCGTCTCGTTGTATGCGTCCCAGTAGCGTCATAGGAAGCAGGCTGGAGTAGAACATAGACAGTTTGAATGTAGGGGCATCTCTGTACATCACAGATTTTCGGCTTGATGTTTTTATTGTTTGCCTCCAAGCACTTTTTCATTCGCTGTCCCCTCAGGTAACAGAGGACATTTAGACTGGAATGTCTAGATCTTAAACACTTGCAAGACTCAGGAGATTATCCAAGCTTGCATGGAGCGTGTGCCTGTTTTGTTATTTATACGGTGTTATGGTTTCAACACAGCTACATTGTACTATACTATATTCATCAGTCTCACTTGCAATTATTAAAAAAAAAACTTTTCTGTTTGTGCATATTTGTCAAATACCACACATTTACAAATTTTTGTCAACACTAATAATACACTTTACAATTGTTAGAAAATAATGCTAGAAAAAACGGGTGTGCATTTATATAAATGAATTTCTGTCTGGATTGATGGCTGGCCTGAGTGGCACTAACTTTCACATGAACTGATGTCCTAAAGTAACTCTGATCTCAAATTTGTCAGAAGGGTTTACACAAATTCTGTTTTATAAACTTTCACAATGTTATTATTTTGACTTCAGAGTCATTTTTTAGACAGCAGCAGTCCTGAGCCTGCTTGTACCAGCAGTGAGCTCATAGATTAAACCCTGTTTCTTAAAACTGAGTTTGTTCAAAGATCAATCTACAACAGCTAATATACTGTATTGTTTAATCAGCAGAAGCCCACAGGTTGAACTTTCTATGTAAGATTAAGTGCAGAACGTCCACAAACAAAGCAGGTTAGCATAAAAAAGGAATAATAATTAGTAAAATGACCAGTCATGTGCCATTTCACAACGGATAGATTGTGGGGTTTTATTTTAAGGAATGCAAACAGCACAGTAATCCAGAATCAATATGCAAAGTGAAGAAAGGAAACATCATTTAATGCTTGGATGGTAAAATGTCTCCCAAGTAATGCTAGTATTTCTACAAAACATTTCAGCAATAAGCAGCAAATTGGCCTTCATGTCTTTGTCTCAGCTGCTGCTACAGTCAGAAACTTTCAAATGTCAGAGTCTTCTAATTTGCATTATGCCTCTCCACCACTTAGATGTAGATGTTTATGTTAATGTGGAGGTTAGCGAGGTCCACTAGATGGATCCCTTTATTGCACTTAACTTTGTGGGATAAAACATGCACACATTCACAATCCCAAAGCAATCTAAGTCATTTCAGCAAAGTTGTACTGTAGGCAGTGCAATAATAGTATTCCACTTTCTTCTCCACAGTTTACTTGTTTATTTTAAAACATCGTCAGCGCTCGTCTGTTTGCTCTCGATCCTCTCCACAGTAGGGTGTCTCATTTTTACTACTCACATGTTTTTGAATGGATTTAAAAGACAGAAGCTATGTTTGTACCAGAAAAAGCTTCAAAGAAGAAAGAATAAAGCTGAAAAGGGGTTTTCACTTTTCTTTTTCATTATTTTTTTGTTCTTTGTGAATAGAGCCTCCCTAGAGAGCAGTGCCGTTGGAGTATCAGTCAAAGTGGACACAGAAACTCAGGGGACTGCCACTCTCTTCCTGCCTCCAGGGAAAACTTGTTCAGAACATTTTTTTAAAGCTAGTCTCGTAGAGAGAATCCCTCTCTTTCAATTTCCTTTAGTTTTATTTTGAAAATATGTAGATGGTTTTGTGAAAGAGGAAAGATCAGAGGATGTAGGAAAAGAGAAGATGGGGAATCTTTGTCTTCTCTAAAGATGTCAACTCCACGCAGAAAGTTCAAGGATGTGCATCAGAGGCATCTTCATGTTGTGCTCTTTGTTGTCTGTTTTATGCTTCACAACTAATTATGCTCTCCGTGGAAAGTTACAGTCTCTCTGCATCTTTAAACATTAAGCACTGCCGTCCCATCCATGCGGTGATGGCAGATCCCTGCGGTGGCTTGCCAGTTTTGTGCTAAACACATTTCTTTGTGTGCAAATGTCCTCCACACACCTTGGAGCTGTGCTGTGATATGATTAACGCAGGAGTCATCCCAGCAGTTGTCCATGCTCCAGAGCACTGCGTCTGCCCTTTGGACTGTCTACAGCTGCAGCGATGAAACCAAACACATTTATCAGGAGCACTGATATTAAACTGCACCATTTTCATCATCCTACTGCCAGCACCACACCCTGAAAAAAAAAAAAGAAAAATAATACAGGCGGAATCCAATTTGATAAAGCAATAATTGGATTTACAAACAACCGAGAAGAGATGTGATCCCAGATTATTTATCTAATGAAGTCTTGTGATATTGGCCATATGCAGTTTGTTAACTATGGGAAGTGCTTTTAATAAATCCCCTGGCACATTTACAGGGAGGTGTGGATTTGAATACATTATTAGGGTCTTGTATTAGTGAGACCCTGCTGGTGCGCACAGCCAGTAACATGGGGGATGCTTGACAAAATTACGAACTGATTGATGTTATGAAGGAGAGATGATTTTAAGGAAGGCATGCTGATGGGCAGAAACCCAGGTGTGTTTAAATGCTCCCAGTCAGTCAGCCCATGAATGAAAGCTGTCAATAAATAAGCGGGTGATGCAGGCTATCATGACAGCTCTCCTAGGTAAAGACGAGGAGCGGCATGTAGAAACGTCCTCCACTCTCCATCCATCTTTGCCACTTCGTCACGGTTTAATCCATCTCTTCCATCTGGGAGGAGCTGAGATTGCATGGCTCCTTCATTCTTATAAGTTAACTCCTAATAAAACTTGTCCCCAGTGACTCTTGGCTTCTCACAGGCTTTGATTAAAGCCATTGTGCCTTGGGACAGCAGGCGTCCATAAGGTGACGACTCATTCCAGGCAGACGCATAATGGTATGAGGACTGAGGACTGCACAGAGCCCACAGTGAAGTATGCATTAATCGCCCTGATGGCAGAGATCATAGACACCCCCTACAATTTGTCTCATGTGAGTGGCCTTGAGGGACTTCTCAAACTCCCTGAATGGCATGCGGTCCTGAAGCACAGAGCTCGTCAAAGAGCTGTAAAGTGGAATTTTAATGAGTTACAGTATGCATTACCCCCCAGTGTGATTTATCTGTTTGACTCTTAAAAAAAGTGGATGCCTGTGGATGCTGTTGCTGAAATTATTAGTGGCACAGAGAGCCCATGTGCTCAAGACAGTGTGTGACCTCTGTGTAATGACAAGAATGGAGCAGGAATGTCTTGTTTCCTTTCCTCTTCCTCACAACTCTCATCTAATCTTCCAGCAGGCAGAATATGATGGACAGACAGACACGTTCCTCTGTTTTCTTCCCCTAGCTGAGGTAACATCTCTCCCATCCTCTCAGGCTTTATATGCTGGCAGTGTGACCTATTTTATCCACATGTTCCAATCCCACCTCCATGCCAGATGCAGAACAGCTCTGGGGGACATGGAGGAGAGGTCTGCTCTTTCACCAAGCCACTGTCCTCTTACGAGTCTTTCTCAGAGGTCAGCACAACATGGGCTCTATTATATATGAACACGCTAGGAAACACCCCCCCCAAAAAAAAAAAAAATAAAATAAAAATAAAAATCCTTTGCTTATTTGCATGTATAAGCAAGAAGATCTGAAACTCAATGTTAAAATCAAAACAAAACATAAGCATTATTTTTGCGTTTGCTCCTAAGCATAAATTTGATTACTTTTAGTAAACAGTTTTATTTACACTCAGAACTTTCAACTTCTCTGAATTGTAACTGATGCGATTTCACGATGAGACGCAAAGATATGCCTCCATTTTGTTTAGTAAGTCTACATTTAAACTGTTCAGTTTCCTCCAAAATTACAGGAGTGTCAAAAGTGCTTCAGATGTGAGCACCATTCCAAATTGCCGGCCGTCCTGTGCCTCGGTGCGCGTACACACACACACACACACACACACACACACACACACACACACCAATGCAGGCCAGAAGAGAGGCAGACAGATGAGTCTCACTTTGTTAACAGTCCCTGGCTACAGCACAGCCCCTGTCGCCTGCTTTTGGAGGGTGATTTTTCAGCCTCCAGGTGTTTACCTGCAGGATACGCATCCCTCCTGAGAAACACATCAGTGTCACACACTGGCTGTGGGCAGGCACATCGCTCAGTGCTGAGTGAGCGAGCGAATAAGACAGCGAGGGTGGGGCTGGCGGTGGCAAACAAACAGAGAATTGAGGGCAGCGTCGCTTTGTGTGCAGCTCTGCTGGAGCTCAGACTCATTAGGTATGAAGTCATCTCAGAACAGGCATCTGTATCCTGTAAGAGATCCCACCAGAGACTGCACCGAGAGAGCCATCAGATCTTCTAAAGCGGACCCCTTTGAACACAAACTACCACCCCCCCCTTTCTTCCCTCGTTCCAGCTTCCATCTCAACACTGAGTCTGGACGGAAATTTAATGAGAATTTTGTGCGGCTTAAGCCTACTGCAGCTGCGGTATGGAGCAGAGAGGGTGAAGTTTTGTTCACATATTTTACCCTCTGTGTACAAGCAGTAGGGTGAAAGTTGCAAATGGCAGAGGGGAATAATAGATGAGTATCTGCTTGCTTCTGATGAAAGGTCTAAGTGATACAAATGTGCCCCATTTCAGTGATCTATCTAGCCTTGTGTCATCAGTGTGATTTGTGGGAAAGGTCGTGCAAGAAATGACTTTGGCTGAGGAGGCAAATCTCCTGTTTATGTTTGTTGCACTTGGTGCCTCGGCCCACAGAGCAATAGGCTGGCTGAGATCGGCATCTGGCACAGGTGGTGTTTTTGGAGAGTTTTGCAGGGTTGATATATTATTTGCCAAGGTCGTACTCTATTAGGCTATTTGTTGAGCATAGCTGCATGAGTTTGGCCTAATCAACCGAAGAATGAAGACAACAACGACAAAACAGGAAATAAATTAGGCATGGCCAGACCACACGTTCGGGCATGCAGCAGAATGCTGGAGAAATGCTCCATTTAGTTGACCATCTTCTTTCCCCGGCAGCCTTCCGTCCTCATGCTGGCACAAACCCACACATGCCACACACAAACTCCTCTCTATTTCAGTGACTTTCCAATGCAGTTGAAACAACCTCTGTGAATTATGATAGGACACACACAAAAGGTCAATTATGCCAGATGGGTACACTTAGTAACTAAATTGAAAAAGATTTGGAAGAAAAGTGGGAGCAACTATAATTGCAGTGTGTGGCATGCATCACACAAAGTGGCACTGCCATGACAAAGAAACAACATTTGTTTACCCTGATTAAGCCAGGACCTTGAGGGGTCCTAAAGCACCTGTGTAAGTGGGTACAACCCTGGAGGAGAGGAGTCAGACTGTGTTAATAGTGGAGCAATCAGCGGCCATTCAGGTTAATGGGCTTTCAGCAAGTCAGCCCTGGCTAATGTGTGATTTGGAGGGTCAGCCCATGGCTCAGCAGCAAACACCGGTCACTTTCACCCTCGCCACATGCTACCGATTCAGGGTTTAGTTTTCCCACCACACCCTCAGGCTCCTCTTCTGCTCATGACAGTAAATATTTGATTAAATAAATGAAGGTTGATTAGCTCTCAGAGGCCTGGCAATAGACGATTTTGCGCTCAAGTGAGTTGGGTTTCTGTTTCGTACTAAGGGGCTATTTTAAAATTATTGTCCACATTGTCATCTCTTCTCACCGTAAACCAAGTTAAGAAGTGAGTGGGTAGATTGGATGCCAGATGATTAATTTAATTTGTGAGAACTCCATAGGTAATGTGCCAGCCTTTTTTCAGATGTAAGTAGTGTTGCATCGATCCCATAGCTCACTTTTACCTGTACCTCTTTTCTAAAGCTTTTCTCTATCTTTCTTTCTCACTTGCTTTCTGTGAGACCTCTTAAGCTGTGACATTTCCGTTTCCCTGGAGACAGAGCGTGCCAGGCGGTTGCCATAGCAACATTCTGCACTTTAAGGCCTGCGCAGCATTAGTCCACCCCCTCCTCTTCCACGTACCAGAAATGGGGGGTAAAAATACTGAAGGGTGGAGGGGGGCTCCAGAGAGAAAGCACACCTGCTGACTTCCTGCTAATTGGCTATTTCTCTTTCTCACTACACTTCCCCGTTTCCGCTTAAACTTTTTACCCCCTCCACGGATTGCCCTTCTTTTTCTACCTTTGTGTTGTTCCCCATCCACTTTTTACTTCATTCACTTCTGCTCTCCTTCTTTAACTCCTTCCCTCACTCTCCTTTATATACTCTGTCGGCTCTTTACTCTTGTAGTGCTCTATCACATTCCTCGCCTCCAGCATCAGCCATTTATTTTATCTGACCCTATCCAGTTCTGTCTTGCTCTGTATTGTTATCCTATGGCCCTGCCACAACGGTTCGAACACTTGCAAAGGCAATACTTGTTTTAAGTTGTCTGTCATATTGGTAAGAGACTCCTAAAATTAATGGTTCTACATAAAAGCAACAAATACAAAAAGGTTAAACGTATTATTTTCTCCTAAGCAGTCTCGCATCATCTTAGAAAACGGATATAAATCTTTTTCTCTCTTCTGCCAACCACATCTATTGCACATTTGATCTTCTTCTGGGCATAATCATGGCATAAATGAATGTAATTACTTGTGCATGTACTGTATGGGTCCAGGCTATAGTTAGTTGATTGCACATATTGCCAGCTTGTAAGTGATCTTCTCATTCTTCAAAAGACCTTGATTATTAGAAATCATCACCTCTGTCTTTTTCATACTTTATCCCTCACATACTTTGTGGTGGCCCTTTTGTGTTTTTTCATTATGCTTTGTGTTCAGTCCTGTCTAAAAGCACCCACTTAAATCGCGAGAAGATAAATACATAAAACATGTCAGTGAAGTGGTACTTTTGTATATGTGTGTTTTAAGTAAAAAGAAAAGACTTACATATGCTTTAGATGAAATATTTTTCAGGACCTCATTTCTGCACCTTAGTTTTTTTCTGCTTTTTTTTCAGGATTGGGGTGTTTTCTTTGTCAGAATGTGTCAGAGGGAAGCTTGACAGGTGGCCAGACCAGCCTGTCACCCTATCTGCTGGTGACATTTGAGCAATATGAAAATTACACTGCATGCATCACGCTGAGGCTCAGCTATTCCTATTCAATTAGGTCCATGAACAAACTGTCTGTGTGCTTTCCTGGTGATAAAGTCATAGCTATTGACTTATGAGCAACACAAATGACGATCCTGAAATCTGTTTGCTGCCACACTGTGAATGTTGAGCAGTCTGTTTGTCTATTTGCCAGGAAGGCGACAGGCAAATAGATTTTTCTATCCCTGAAATGGGACTAAGGAGATAAAACAATAATGACAGAACCTGAAGGATAAACACCAGCCAATACCCCTGTAAATGTCCCATACTAGTAATAAGATATTGCTTTTCATAACATTTGTAAAGATATATCTTTTTTATTGTCACTTTTCTGTATATCTCATACATTGCTCAAGGTATGAGCATCTAAATGGAATTTATTAGCTCTGAGCTGCTCCCTCCTATAATGGCAAGCTTCTCAAGGTGCCAGAAAGATTTAAAATAGAAAATACGGGCAAAAAAGGTCCAGTCACCGTATACAGTTAGTTTCTGCTCAGGCTCTGCCCACCTGGCCCATTTAGCTCCAGAACCTGGAGCTTCGGACTGAACTATTGATCCATTGACTTGCTGGGCTTCATCTGTCCAACCCATCCACCTTTGAGCACTTCAATTATCAAAGCTATAACAGCCACACTACTGCAAGTGGCAGCTTGTCCAAAACTGTAATATGTCAGGGAATGAAATTCTGACCGCAACGGCATAGTGCCAAATGCTCGCCCATAAGTCACCTTGATTGTGAAGGGCCGTCAGGGGCTGACAGGACTGTGAAAGGGACCCACTTGCCTCCGAGATCACTGCAGCTCCTCTCCGCTACGCAGTCTGCACTGCTCATCTCAAACCTGGGGATCGGTGATTTGAATTAGCTTTAGACACAAGGTTAGCAACTTAAAAAGCTTTGCAGAAAATAATGCTAAAGTAAAGGAAATATATTAATGAATAATTGCTCTTTGGGTATTGTTTTTTTTTTTTCTCCTGCACAGCTAGAGTTCTTTAGAGATTGTTTGTTGAGTTGTGATTTAATAAAATGAAAAAAAATCAACTAACTTTTAAATTAATCTGAGTCTGCACCATGCTCAAATAATAATATTATTATAAGTTCCTATTATTATTAGTAGTAATAATAGTAGTAGTAATTATAAAAAAGAAAACAGGCATAATTCGAAATTACAGAAAAAAGCAATAGTGTAATAATCAAAATGCCGTTACTTTCTGAAAAAAGAGGTAGCATAATAGATAAAGTTCAAGGTTTGTTCTTTAGTTGTACACTGTATTGTGCTCACCATGACAACCCAACTACTTTTATTTGAAAATGACAAACTCTTGTTTCCAGTGTTTTCTAAGTGCTCAGTCCTTCTATGGATGCTATCAAGAAATTTGTACAAATTTGTCTGTAAACATGTAAAGACATTTAGTAAAATATTTTTGAACTAATATTTATTCTTTTGCCACTCCACAAAATTGTAAAAAAATGTAATTTTGAGTGAAAAAAAATTGAACATCTCAGAAAGAGGTTTGTTAAATGGATACCAACACAATCAAAGCAAGAACCTACAAAAACTAAGTTTGAGAATTTACTTGTAAAACATATTATTCTAAAGAAACAGTCTCAGTTTACATTTAGTGCTTATTTCTACTTGTTTGTTGAAATGAAAGCAATGCTATGTACATTCAAAGTGATTCAAATACCACTGAAACAATTAGGTGAGCATAGTTCAACGTAATAAAATCTAAC
>JAVKLF010000038.1:12435358-12446818 GCA_034783495.1 Millerichthys robustus
TAAGATATTTGTGCATAAAACTTCAGCTAGTGATCCAAAGTGGATTTTAATGTAGATGTCAATAATATTGCCTTATGTAAAGTATTTATGTTGAGTACTATTGCTTTGGTTTTTACATAGTCTTTAGGGCAAATATGACAGTTACCACTTACAAGCACAAATTAATTCTTTATCCAGATTTAAAACGTGAACCACCCCAGCAGTAAATCTTATCTCACACTGTTCTTTTTTTCTGTTAGATAGCTAGAAGCAGTGCTTTTTTAATGTAACTATTGTTAATTTTTCTGTTACAATGGAATGTTTTTGAATCTGAAAAGTGCATTTATGTTCCGCTAAAGTCAACCTGGCCCATTGTAAAAACAAAGCACCCAGCAGTGAGTTGTTGGTTTATGGATCTGTTGGCACACAGCAAAGATTTATTGTCTGCCCTGTGCTTGTACTTCTGCGCCCCGTTACCAGCAAACTCTGACTCGGTCCTGCAGACTCTGCAGATATGCTTAATCTCCAAAGATAATGTTGATATGAATACATTTTAGTCAATGTGAAGCGCCACAGTACCCAAAATAGTGCCCTGGCCTTGCACTACACCACCAAGAGGGTTCGATATGAGGGAGAAAGTGGGAAACAGAGAGACATCTGCTCTGGTCCACCATCTAGCAAACCATATTGTACCAGTAATAGTAATATCCTCACGGTTTATTCTACTGTAAAAGTGAGTCTGTGTGTTCATAAAATGCACAGTAAAATAGAAAGGGTAAGGGGGCGCATTGCCAAACAGTTGAAATGGAGACTTTAAAAAGGAATTGTTTTTGACAATTTATTTCAAGAGTCTAATACAGGGCGGAACAATGTCACTATTAGGACAGTCTGGCTTGATTCCACTAAAACTTTATGTATTTTGTTCTCTGAATAAAACTAATATAATTCTGTTACACTAGGATGCAACAATATGCACTAACAATTAAATTAAATACTTGATAAACATGAAACAAAAGTGCTGCAAATATTTCTTGAAACACTGAGACCCAAATATATGGAATCTATATTTATTTATTTATTGCAATATGGGCAGAAGAGAACAGCTAAGATTTAACACCACAAAATTACCTTTTTTTTCCCTTCAGCAACATGCTTGGTGTACGTTCTCAGAAAACCAGGACAAATCAAATAAATTAAAGAAAAAAAAAAACGTAATTGAACTTTTATTCCGTGGCTGAAAAAGTTTTGGCACCCAACTCCGTTCAAAACTGGAGAGTGTCAAATTCCCAGCTCAACAATATGGCTGTAAATTGTAATGCCAACCAAATACCCCAACCCTGTCTCAGCATAGGTAGTGCAACTTTAACAGGGGCAAAAAGATTTTAATTTTTGAAATTTAGTTTTGTACTATTAGAAATGCAACAAGAAAATGATTGATATCAGGTTGCATCACTTACCCAGGCAATATTAAAAATAAAGAGTTAAAATAGCACAACATTTTATAAGCATTTTAAATTGAAGCAACTGTTAAGAAGAAGCTTAAATAAAAAATAAAAAAAACATTTTTTATTCTCATCACAATAACAACAAAAATGATGCACAAGAAGATGGCTGCTTTTGGGGAAAATGTTTGCTCTCAGACCAAAACATTACTTCCCATCTTTTAATGATTCTTAATTAGACTCTGCAGCTGCAGAACAGTCTGACCAATTCTGGATCGATGAAATCCACACAGAAAGAAATCACTGTGGGTTTAGCTTAATTTAGCATACTAGTTGCTTTTGATAATCTAAATCCCTTTCCTACTGATTTAGTGAATTTTTCCTCATGATGATTGAACTGTATTTGTTGAAGTCTTTTACACAACATTATATTTTGTAATTCGGCTCCCTGACTCATTCTGACTTTTACCCCACTATGACGTTTTACACCAACTACCCAAAAATAAACTGCAAATGTTCCGTTTATGGGAAATGGAAAGAAAAACAAATGACATCTCAGCTCTGACAGAATATCCGTTTAAAAATGTGGAATTCTGAGGTTGATTTTCCTCTTTTTTAACACTCATAAGCATCCAAAATGCTTGGTATGTTGTCTACAACTACTGACTCTATTAACATACTCCAAACCTGTTAAAATCTATGTATTTCCTAAAAAAGTGATTTAAAAATAAACAATAACGAAACTTTTGGTCTGGTATTTCAGGAATAACAAACGCACTCTCGCAGTCAGAGCAACTACAGACGGAGCTCACATTCAAGCATCAAACATCAGAAAATTCATCATTTGGTGCCATGTTGACTGATAAACGCTTTGACTACAGAAAGATCAAAGTGAAGGACATGCACACAAGAGATATTATCCTCTTTTTTTTAGAAAGCTGTAAGGTGAAAGAAGAAGCAAGGAGTTTCAGTAGTTACAAACAAGAGACAAGGAGAAAGAGGTACATTCAAAGGCAGAGAAGCCAATGATGCTGTTCGTGCACCGGGATTACCCCAACCTCTGAGCAGCCTGTAGCTTTCTTCAAGGTTTTCATCAGTTTTGTCTTTCTTGTTGTCTTCTTTTTTCTGGTCTCTCTTTCTGAGGTTACACAGTGCATACCTCTTTTTTCTCCTTTTTTTTCTTCTTCAGTGAGGCAAAGATCTTAATCACCCCTGACCGTAATCTTTCAGAATGAAACGGTTTTGTTCAATAGACAAAAAGGGGCTTATAGATGCTGCACCCTGTGATACTGTAGCATCATAGGGTGATCTTCTGGCAAAAAGGGGAGAAATGTACAACGTGCCGTTGCCTTTGCTCGTTCTTGTGGTGGCATGTGGGTAGTCATCTCGGTCTCAGTCAGACAGTCATCTCATTTTTGTAGCAGTGAGCTCGTGCTTAAACACAGTCAGACGCAAACACATAAGTCTGTATGTTAAGAAAGGATTATCTGTACTAGAAAACAGGAGGGACTTTGGGTGTAATCTTAGATCAAAATTTGTTAGTGTTTCTTTCTACAGTGCTGCAGTGAACACAACCTTACCTGCTTAAAAAATGAAGTATGATACTTAGTTTTCAGCTCTTTACAGTTTGATGAGTTGACATATGACAGTTTAGAATGTTTGAAAAGCCAAGTCGTTTCTATACGCTTGACATTTTAGATTTTTTTTTTCCTTCTGGCATCTGAATTGTCCTTATGAGGAACACATGAAGACATCCATCTGCTGCTTAGAATGAACTAAAAATGACACTATGAGTTCTTTGCAAAGAGAACTGCAATCATAAAGAGATCGTTTGTGTTGCCACAGCCAATCTCTCTTAAAAGTCTCTATTTTTTCTGTCTGCGAGTCCTTCCAGCGTTTTTATTTTTTGTTTGTTTCTTCTAGCTTTGGTTCTTTTTTCTTTCTCGCTTTGTAGCCTCATTTTATTATATCTACATTTGTCACCTTCTCCTTCTCTGTTTTGTTGTTTTCTTTATAATTTTTTTTGCCACTTGCATTCTCAGCAACAGTGTTTTGTCTTTTTTTTTTTTTACACAATTATGAAAACATATACAGTATATACATTAATTTTCTATTTCAAATAATAAAGCCAAAGAAAGAACACAATTTCCAAACTCAAACACGCATTATGCACTGCTATCAGAATGATAAGCTAATGTAAGTGACCAGAAGTCAAAAGCAATCCCAATGCCTGGGTCATACAAAATCTGATGGATTACTTTGATAAAATCAAGTGATGATTACGTCAACCAGTCGTATAATCACCAATATTAAATTTTAGAGTTATCAAACTTGTTGCAGGTAACATATGCATATATGTAAGCTCTCAAATGTGTGTTGCATTTTTATTTATGTGCACTTTTGAATTCATGACTTTTTGGTAGCTAATTGGAATTATAATTTTTTGTTTGTCTTGCAACATTTGCTGTTTGTTTTAAAATCTCTGTTAAAGGAGACAAAAGCTGGAAGCACTAATTCACCATCTTACTTTCTTGTTATATGCTTGCATTGTCCTTGTCTTTGAATACTGTGGTCTGACAAATTAGATAGAATCTCATCAGGCGTGAATAATGACAGCTATCTGTAAATAGGGTTGGAGCAGGAGAGCAACAGATGCTGCTCCTGGTGAAGGAAAAAAAGCCTGCTCTCCTCCACTGAGCCTGCTCTCTGCATGCTGTCGCTCACGTATTTGGCTCCTTTTAACACTGATCTATATTAATTCTTTGGGAAAAAAAAGAATGAATAAGGAAGTTGATTAAGGAAATGAAAATCCATTCTGCTGCGCCAAAGCTCAATGTGTTCCAGTCTGTTTCACACTGTGGGATTTTTAAAACTTTAAAGGCTATCCAGTTAGTCACAGACCAGCAAACCAACGCTGGGATACAATGTTTATTTATCCATCCACTTATTCTCTTTAAAACATTTCCCTATCTCCCACAAGACGTTTAAAGAATTAGCTGGATGTAGACACTTTGGTAATTTTGCAACTGTTGAAAATAAGTGTTCGTATTTTTTTTATGTCTAGGCTCTCAAAACAACTGTCCCATCTCAGATTTTGAAGGCGTACAAAATGTGATCTATAGTCTGTGATGAAATGTACCTGGCATTTATCAATAGTTGAAATGAAAGCTAATGCCCTCTCGTGTCCACCGAGGCTTGTATCCACCCATTGATTTCTGGCCAGGCATTTGCTTACTCCAGCCAAGGTCCCAATGTAATTTAAGTGTTATGTGGGGACGTGTTTGTAGCGTAGAACCTTACATGGTGTGGTCAACAGCCTCAGGCAATGAATGAGCTTTCAAGTGGCAAACAGCAACGAGACATATTTCCTCTTCCAGCTCACCTCACGCCTCCTCGTCAAATTAAACGACAGAGACTGGAGGGTTTTCTGCGGGCCTTCGACATGCTCTCACCCTTCCATCTTTCAGAGGGCAAGGCAGGCAATGACAAACACCACTGCACCGACATCCCATGAGAGAGGGAGAGAGAGAGACAGAGAGTGAGAGAAAACAAAAACACTTCAATTATTCCATATAAAATGGCATCAGCTCTTGACCCTGTACTTCAGGAAATTAAATTTCAAAATGGACTATGGTTACAGCAGCAAAACAAAACTGTTTGATGATTAAGGGGAGATTTTCATAATGCCAGATTTTCTGCATTGGTCTACAAAATAAAGGAAATGAATGTAATCACTGTCACGTCTTGAAAGGTTAAAAAATTGGACAGAAAACCACACAATGTACAGATTGTATTTCATTTTAGTGATGATATCTAAGATTCATAATAGAATCACTGAAGTCATGTCATGCAATATCCTTTAATTCTTTGTTGTAGAGTACAAGTACAAGACAAGATGCTGCTGAGCAATGTGGCCAGTTAAACAGCCGAACTGTCACAACAGCTTACAAAGCTTTCAGCAACAGACACTGATACTAAATGTATGTTAACTTAAGCTGTTAATTAAATAACTTATGTCTCAAAGCAACACAAAGCACAAAGATATGTTAAAAAAATTTACACATTATTTCGTCTAGTGTGCAGAGAGACCCAAAACAAAAGTCCCCATCCTCTGCGTCCAACGCCTCAGCTAGGAGAGTAATTGCTCTGAGAACTTGATGGACTGTCAGTAGTCACACAATCTTGTTTCCTCTGTTCCTTTTTCTTCCTCTCTCGACTGGTGACACAGACAGACGCTACGGAAGCACCTTGTGTTCGCCATGCACGGAGATAAACTGCATATTGCATTCTGTTTCAAGTGTTACAAATCTCTTGCAATAATATAATAAAAGATGTATTATTCATTGCCTCTACAAGTGATGGAAGTGGGAATGAAATATGCATGGGGCGCACGTGGTGTTTTAAAAAGCCGGCATCTGATGACGAGCAGGAGTGAATGTCTCATTGTGTCTCCGGGTGTCATCAAAAACTGGAGGGGAGGGATTAGCTGTGTGGGCAGTTTGGGGCCCACTTCATGCCTGGCAAAACAAGTGAAATATTTCAGCAGTGAGGGATGCTGGTGTAAACAAGCATAAATTTTCAATCTTCTGTATGATGAGAATCCATTTGTGGTCCCCAGGTGTGACAAACAAAAGGTTGGACGTGTTATTCCAAATTCATAAGACTGGTTTTGCTTTATTTCCCATTGAGATAGGCTGTGCGGGGAGTGTTGGATTAGGGTGCTAGGGGGAGCCAAATGAGTCATTTTGCTGCCTGTACACTGCAGAGGGTATAATTGTGGACCTTAAAAATACTCATTCTGCTTTGGCATGTGTGCAGAGCTGGAGGGAGGAGGCAAGAAATTATCAGTCATATTTTGTGCATGCGTTTATGCATGAGGGAGAAATATGGGTGCACATTAGATCGAGATGTTTGTGACACTGCACTATGAGTTCTACTATACATGAACAGTATATTAGGAAAGGGGAAAAAAATCAGTTGTTTCATTCCAACACACCTCATCATGACAGAGAGTATTTATGAGGTGGCGTAAAATGCACTATATTTTTAGGAAATATATTCTATTTTATGTTTGTGATTTCCAAGTGTTTTTCTATTGGCCTGGGGGCCTGCGTGAATGAGTAATAGACACAGTAATGGCTTCATTCTCGCCTGTCTAAATTTGTTTTTCCTCTTTGTGCCTTGCAAGTGCAAAAAAGAAAAAAAAATGCCCCCAAAAAGGTAAATAGAACCCATCCAATTACTCTGGCATTGTATTCTAGAATTTATGTTTATATTATCAAGATGTACTGTTGCACTGCAAGACAACACCTTGCCACATAAACAAATATAATTTACTTTTCCTCCGGGTGGCAGCTAGGCACAGGTTTCTATTCATTTAGCTAGTTTACCTCCAAAAGTAATGGGAGGCCCTGACCTAGAGCCTGTCTGTCAGCACATTAGAAAGTGCGAAGAGTATTGCATTGGTGCCTCTGCTGTTCTGTCATTCACAAACACTCCCTACAATCAACACAAACAAGCCCCGAATGGTACCCCTTCTGCTTAAACACACACACACACACAGGCAATATGAAGCTAGGGCATTGATTTTATAATGATGCCTGGCTGCTTCCAGCCATAGAGGAATTGGAGCTGAGCTCTTGGTGTGTGTAGAGAATTTTTTGGATGAAAGCCCTGTTTGGTTGGTGGAACTATAGTCTTGTGGAGAGGCTGGGCTACGGATGTGTGCAGCTGGTGAATCCAGAGCATGTAGAACATAGAGAGGCAGCCATGTCCAACTTTACAGAAGCACCCGAAGCCAAGCGTCCCTCCTCAGCACACACAGACCTGCAACTGCCAATCAAAGCAGCCTCAGGCGCTGCCACTGCCTTGTGTGCATAAATTAGCATGTATTTGCATAAGAATCCACTCGTTTAGCAGACCCACTTGGCTCTCCACCCAAATGGCATTTTCTAACTCCCCTTCTGTCTATCACTTTTCCTCTTCTTATCGTTTTACAAGTACCAATAAGAGCTAGAAAATAATGTGTTAACCCATTTTATCCCTAAGCCCTCTTGACACAAATTACATGTGCATGCGCATGTTTGTTTTGAGATTGGGAAAAAGAAAGTTTAACCAACAAATGGTTAGAAAAACAAGTAAAGAAACATTGACACAACAACCTAACTCAGTACTGCACACAGTGAACATTTTTTAATTGCTCACTAAAGTCCATGCTATGTCTGACCATACAGTAGCATAGGAATTACACTTTCATTAATAACAATAATAAAATTGTTCACACATTAAAGTTGTAGTACAGCTTATAGGCTATAGCAATCACCATCCCTACACCATATCAACAAGGTTCAACAACAACTTTAAAAGCCTCTGTTATTTGATTCAGGCTCAATAGCCAAGAGCAGCTGTACATGTGTATCTTTCTAAATTACAGCTTAGAAAGCAGAAGAAGTTTCAATTACTGGACAGTTGTAAGGAAGGTTAGTGAGACAAGGGAAGAGAATGAGATGACACATATTTTTTACCATGACACATCAATCACGGATAGATGGAAGACCTGGAAGGTATTAGCAAGCGTAAAAAAAGCTAACCGCTGCCTTTAGCAAATGTTTTGGGATTCTGTAATTAGATAAGATTACACTTTGTGAGTCAATGCTGTGCATGTCAGCATAAAGAATGGTTCTCTGATGTTCTAATTCTACTGTTTTCTAGCATGTTATAGTGGTGCATCATTGCACGTGCTGTCTAGTCTAAAGCTGGCCATAAATGCTAAGTTATTTGCTTTGAGTTATCCTGTAGGGAAATGGTTACTATGAATGCATAAGCAATGGATAAGGTATTCAAACACTGTGCTGTATTCATTCTAATAAAAGCTGCTTACTAAGCACATGCAGCACACACACGCAGACAGACACACACACACAAGTTTGTAATGTATTGCTTCTCGCTTTTCTAACCACAATCACTTGGTGTTTTTATTTAGCACTCTATAACTTCCAAGTTGTTTCAGAGAACAACACTGTGACACCCTACAACACGTTGGAAACATCATGTAGGGATGATTTCCAAAGCTGCTCACATGTATACCTGAACGTGAGACTGCACAGATGAGAAAACAGAAAAACACACACTTTTTAGAAAAGGAAAGTTTGATATGTGTTCACTTGCAAAGAATGATGACAATTTGTACCTTCTACACAGATTTACATATGTATGGGTATAAGTATGGGAATGAGGGTGACAAGCAAGAAATACTGATGTAGAATGGAGTTTGAGGCTATGGATTTTTATAGCTTCAGAACAACTGGCAGACTTTAGCTCAATCTGTGTGTTTGTGTGTGGGTTTGCCTTTTTTAATTTTACATCCAAACAGCTCAAACTCCAGGAGGTTGTGCAGTCGCTCAGGGGACTGTTCTCTCTTCTCATGCTCCCCGCTGGTCCAGGCAAATGACTGAGCTCCCTGTCACCATCTCCAACCAGTGTTTCCTTCTCAGTCTCATATCTGAGTCACACACTCAAAGAAGCACACATACCCACGGGGCTTAGGCTGCCCTGTCTCATCCCATTTCGTCAGTCCCTTTGATCCCTAACCCTCCTCCCCCTTCTCCCCTGTCAGTGTTAACTTCCTACCATGCTATTTAAGCTTCCTTGTCTGCCTGGAGCATCCACAGATTTGATGCTAGCTTCTGCTGTCTGCTAATGGCAGAACAGGCTGGGAGGAGGGAGCTGGGTGTTGAGCAACAGGAGACGGACAAAAGACCCTGAGGTGCACCACAAGATAAGGATAGCTCATTACTATCAGGAAAGGGTTAATGTTCACAAACGGCTCTGAAAAGGCCCCTCCTAGAGTGTTGCTACTTGTTATGAAAGCTAATGATGTCAGTAGAGGCCCTGCTTGTTGATTAGTCTAAATGGAAGACTAATAGAAGCGTGAGAGTGTAATTAAAGATTGAAAGGAAGTGTTACAGACATAAGAGCACACCAGTGTGGTCGCAGGTGGTCCCAGGTGACGCTTGCTCCCAGATAACATGGCAGGGTGCCTTATCAGCTGGCCCCCTTGCCATCCGATACCTGACCCTCCATGCCATGCCACAACACCCACTTCAGCACCCAGACAGGGCAGCCTTTGTGGACAGGCCTAATTAGCTGTCACAGCAGGTGGACCAGGGAGCAGGGACACACTCGGTCTCTGACAGCACAGGTCCCCGCAGATTTCTCTCAGACACTGACCACACAGGGACAATGAGTGCATATGTGTGGGGAACGTAAAGTGTGTGTCCACAAGCATGCTTACATGTTTGTTTGTGACTTTGCAGACATTTTTGTACCTGATGAAAAGGACAGAATTGTGAAGGGTATGTCCAAATACAGAGAACATGTACTAACCCACTGACTGGGATACAAAAGATTTTTAGAACAAATGTTGGATGAATACTAGTAGCTGTGTATATACGTGTGCAAGTCTTTGTCCAAGAAAGTTTAATTGCCATTCTATTAACTTTTGTTAGTGAATGCTGGAAATGAAAAAAAAATATGTCTTCCTCATAGCTTGAACAAGTTTTGGAGTATGACTGCAGGGAGAATATTGGGGGGGAAAACCACAGATTTACAACATAGAAACAAACAAAAACAGTAGATGTTGGAGATCATATACAGCACGATGCATGAAAAATAAAGACGCAGCTACAGTAATTTTCTTAGTGTCAAAGAGACAGGTTGATAGCAGATATGTGTGGGATTTATAGCACATGTGAATAAGATGTAATAGCTGCTATATGTACCCAGACAGAGGCGACAGAAAAAGTAAATAAGCAATTTTAGGTGCAAAGTTGTTTTCTCTGGGCAGATCTCTTACCTCAAACAATAATTCAGCCTTCCTCTCTCTTAATAGTGAACAATTTACGCATATCCTTTGCATCATCAGACCTCTGTCGCCTCCCTCCCAGCACAATACATTACTTTGTGTGTTTACCTCCAACTCCCTGTTGTGTGTTTCTTCTTTCACTTCATGCACATGCATGGAGGAGAGATGCAGTGCCTTGTGAAGTGCCTTCTCTCTGTACGCACAGGCAAGCTGCAGTTACACACCGCAGCTCTACACTGCCTTGGTTTAATCTATTACCATTTTTTATGTGGTTCAAATATTCAAGCTGTGTTAACCAATGCATCATTATGAGGCTTATAACTGCAAAAGCCAAAAGGATTTATTGGCTTAAATAAATTATGTGATACAATAGTGCAATTTTTATGAGTTGCAACTTTGCAAATATTCTTTTAAATAATAACAATAAAGACAAATATCCTGGAAGCAGCCTGTTGAAGGATGTTTCCAGCATATAGCTTCTAAGAGACTGCACATCTGTTTCAAGTCATTTGCATAATATCCCATCTATTCATTTACATTATAGAGTTGATAGGTTCATTTGTGATGTTTAAGCATTATATTTTATTATTTCTTTCATGATAATTATATCATTCCTGCTTATGTTGTAGTTAAGTTCCTTTTATGTATGTGGTGATGACAATCGTTACACTCAAACCTATAAAACAACATGAACATTGATGTATTGCACATTTTTAATCGAATATGTTTTTACACGTGGTCACTATACATCACCTCTGATGTTTTGTGAGTAGGTCTATTTGATCCCATTTGGCAGATGGATCCAATTGTTCGCGCTGATATTGGGTTTTGACAGAAAGCAATCTAACGGCAGGCTCATTGATGATGATGAGTTCTGTTCCATTGCACTGAGATCCAGTCCAATTTCAAAAGCAAATTCAGCCATTCATCTTCAAAATAATTGTGGCACTTTATCAATTGCTCCCAGTCTTTTATCTATCACTTCGATTGATGTGATCATTTTCACAAACAGCCTCCTTGGAACAAACTCGCAGAGCTGTGTGTGTGCTAGAATGTGTCTAAAGGCATTCCTCTGCTAGTCTGCCAACTTATGTACGTGTGTGTGTGTGTGTGTGTGTGTGTGTGTGTGTGTGTGTGTGTGTGTTTCTGCATGAATGAGTGTCTTAAAAGTGAGCA
>JAVKLF010000038.1:12470834-12487128 GCA_034783495.1 Millerichthys robustus
CACACACACACATACATATACATATATATACATACACATACTCACTCAGTACATATACAAATGTAAATAAATGCTAAGTCCAGTTGCCCTTGTACTATAGTCTGTGCTGCAAAGGTTAAATGTGTTTTGTGGAAAACACCTTTAAAGACACAGTTGCCGTCAGACCAGCATAGTGGGCTGATGCATTTCACTTGGACAAACAAAGACCTTTTCTGCCTCTTCCCTGGAGGGGCGTTCAAGTGAAGTAAAAGGGTGCTGGAGCGCTGTGACAGAATCAAAGGCTCCTTTGACTCCTCTGTTTGCCTCTGTGGATCTCTACAGCTCTCAGGGCATTTAACGGTGCAGAAAACACATGGCCTTTTCCACTCAGTTGGATTCAACATGCAGTCATTTACAACTGCTCGCTGTTTATGGTCTGATTTCAATATAAACAGAAAGCTTTGAATAAAAGTTATTCAAGTCAGTCTTTTAGATTTTGTCATGAAATTGATAATTTGTTAAAAGAAAATCAATGCTGACTTCTGATGAAGAAGAACAGATTGCTGCCAAATAAACAGTTTCTCCTGAGCTTTAAGATTACAAATGCTTTTGTTGCCTCAGCTACAGTAAGTATTTGAATAACAGCTTCAAATACTATAGGTGTGAGCATTTCATGGGAAAATTGGGACTCAGTCCACTAGAAGCTTATCTGAAATCACTGGTGCTATTCAATTAATGAGGAGTTGGCAGAATTAATCTATGAGTTTGTTAATGAGATATCTCTTAACACATGAGCTACCTGAAGGCAAGGATAAGAATAGGACATAACAGAATACACTGTGCAGTCTATGACAACCATAAAGTTCAGAGAAATAGCTCATGTTTCATTTAATGGCTTGTGGGAAATGACCAGATTTCATGTTTTACTGCAACCCAAGTCACCAGATTTCTCTTTATGATTGTCCTATATTAGTTTAGAGCCTGCCCTTATACACTGTTTGTTCATGTGCTCACAATATGTGTGCACCCAGTCTTTTACTGCGCATCGTTATAAACGTGAATAATTTTTAATGCCATCTTTACAGTTGCTCCAGAATAATTCAACTGAAGCCTGCTCGCTTGCCTTGTGGCCACCACGATACTGACTTTAGATCTTGTTGCAATGACATAATAAATTTAACTGGATCTGAACGCAACATAACAAATTATTACTCTGCTCACTTTCCCTTTAACTTGAAATTATTTGCAAGCACTAATTTGGTTAAAAGGGCAGATTAGAATACCGGGCTCTGTCTGCATATGGTGATTTATAAGTGAGTGGAAATAAATCACAATGTGTTAAACAAAACAATTTCCACAAATAAGTGAAGATCTTATTGTAAAAAAGAATTTAAATGAAAAAGGCAGGAAGTTATGGTGTCACTTATTATAATTAGTCTGACTTAAGCTTTGTATCCAGTAGTCAAGTCAGACACAATTCTGGACAATCAAAGAAGAATCAAATAAAGAATCACATTTTCCAAATGATATTTGCTGATGTGCTTCTCATGTGTTTGTGTGTTCAGGGTGTGCCTTTGTCAAGTTCTCTAGCCACGCAGAAGCACAAGCCGCCATCAACAGCTTGCACGGTGGACAAACTATGCCTGTAAGTAACACTGTCAGTGCCAGCGCTGGAATTTTTCAAACTAGTTATGGTTAGGATTAGAAAGTTTTCCAATCTGTTATATTTCTTAGTTTTCATGTCTCTAGTTTGCAAGATAGATTCATTTAAAGACTAAACTTGGTCGTCCTTTAGAGGTATTTTGCTCTAATTGCACAGCAAAAAGTCATGCTACGATTCAAATCTTACTTTGTCTTCCCTTATCTAGCATGCATACTTTTATATCAGGTAGAATTATGTTGTTGAAATGTAATACTGAGAGTCATTGTCTTCCTATGTTTATGACATTTCATATATCAAAGCTAAAAGCTCACAAAAGTATACCAAACATGCAATACATACATCTATTTACAATCACCACAGTAGCTCAAACAACATCATGAACTGAGAATCACACAAATTCTCACACTGTGTTGTCGTAAACCAACAGTTCCCGCTGTCAACATCAGCTACCTTAAACCACACAGCAGGAAACTCTTTGTTTATGTCTTCACAGACTATCTGCATCCTTCTCCTGCTATCCAAACATTTTATTTTCCAGCTGAGATTATTTTACATCATTGCGATACTGACAGGATTACTGAATCTGTTCTGTGCATGCTTACTATTTCTTTATGCTAAAACAAATATGCAGCTGTTTTTACTTTTTTAATATCTTGTATTTTATTCTCATTCTGTTGTTGTCAAACTGATCATGTCCTATAAAGGTTGTTAACTAGAAGGAAACTAAATGGTTTTGGAAAACAGAAAATTACAATAAAAAAATAAAAAGAAAACATGAGGAGAAGGGAGTTAAGGAGAGTATCTAAGCTAAAATGTTATTTTTTAAATTTTGAAATGTTGTTAATGTTCTCGCCAACTACAACAATGGCATTGACATTATGGCATTTTTGTTACACTGATTCACTTCACAGTAACATAAATGGAAATGGTCAGAGTTACGTGTGTCACATTAGTTGGACTCATCTGCCATAAAGCTGTAATACTGGGGAGAAAGCAGAACAAAATCACATAGTTTCCTTTGCTTTACAGCTTCTTGCATCTATTATTTGACATTCATGGGTCAGACCAAATCCATGTTCAAAACCATCCAACAATCTTAACTTGTCACATGTAAAATTTATTATCTCGCATGGCTGTGATACTTTATCTCGACAACATCCGCCTGCACACATTCTCAAACCTTGATTTCTGGTAGTTACTGCCAAAGGTGTCTCTTGAAATACACTTTGCCATGATAACACACTGTAGCTGAAAATAATAAAATAAAATACTTGTCAAGCTGTTGTGGCAGGTAATTAACCTGACAGCCTATAAGCTGTTTAGACATTAACATCCCACACAGGCTGTCTAACCATCACAGAAACAGCTAAAAATTTTTACAAAGAAGTCTCAGCTGCATATTCTAAGAACCTTTTTTCAATGTCTCAACACGGTGCAATAAACTGAGGATTAATAATGGCTATAATAGTTGGTAACTAGTAGAGACCAGGTAAAGGGCTTCACAAATAAGGCTTCTTTCAGCCACATAAGAGACATGTCCTGGAAATATCTCATCAAAGGCAAATTATTACCAGTGACAGCATGGCCCCTGTCATGAGACTACTTTTTGTTAAGGAATATTAAACATTTAAAACACTTAAAAATATGTATCAGGGGAGACTTCATTACTGAGAGACTGGAGAGATGGTTAACAAGTAAGTCAATAATATTGGAAAGCACCCTAGAGTTAACATGGATCTTCAAAATGAGGTTGGATTAATAAGCTGCTTTTGCTTCCTAAACTGCTTCTTGACATTTCTGCATTGGGTTCTTTATTATATTCTGGGTAACTTGCAATTTGTCAGCATTCAAATGATTTTTAGCTTTCCGACATGTATTAATCACTGAGTATTATCTGTGAAGGACCAGGGTATTTATTCTGATATATTGCAGATTAAAAAGTTAATGTCAACACCAGTTATATTGCTTCAAAAGTAATGTGGAATCTTCAGAAAACCAAGCCATTCACTTTTAAAATATAGGTGTTGGCTGCAAGCATACACAGCAAATCTGAAAATAAGCTCCATTAATGTGTGTTAAACAAACAGTTATGAGATGCATAAAATACCATAGTGGTTTTTATTTAGCTGTAGATTCAGCTCTTTATGATGTGGTTATACTATTGTCCACTTTAACCAAGGACACCAAAAACACCTAAGGTAAAAAAAAAAAGTCAAATAAATAAAATATGGATTACTAAGCATTTCATGGTGTGTGTCGAGTACTGCTGGACACACACAAAGGAGCACAGTCTTTTTCTGGCAGGCATCTGCACTTTTACACTTTTCACTGATGTTCCGCAATAAATATTTTCAGATGCCTGGCAGTGAGCTAGTGTCCTGGAAGCCAGTTGAACTGTAATTTACACATCGTTTGAGGCTGCCTCACTTTGCATTACATTGAAGTAATAAGAAAGACATTTAAGCGGTTTAATTTATGTCAGTATATACTATGTATGCAGGAGGCAGCAATTTTATTTTGGCATGTAAATCAATGGACCAAAAAGGCAAATAATGCATATAACTCATTTAAATTTGTGCCAAACTTTAAATTTATTCAAAACGATAGCAACTCTTTAAAATGTGTTTACTCAAATATTGAATTATGTTTACTTTTAGCAAATTTGAATGAACTTCCCCTTTGATGCTGCATTTTGCTTCCCAACATAATATAAGTGCAATCAAAAGTAACTGGACTTTTGTTTTGATTTTTTAAGAAGATTCATTTGTATATCTGAGGAGTTTTCTCTCCCTCGCCTCACCCCTAAGGATATTTAGGGTCTTTGTTGGTTTTGTCCACATATAAGATGTGATGATGCATGATGGACAAGACAGACAAAAACTCTACTGATCTAGGACAGGGGACAGAGAGTGGCTTGCATCAGCGACGTGTGGTGAGGTTTACAGCTGGTGAGGCACGCAGTTAACAAGTTATGTGTCATCAAACTACACACAAACTGTAGCTCACTTGATGCACATTGTATTAAAACAAAGTTGGTATGTCCTACCTTTACTCATAAATGAAGTCCATGCACCAGTCACAATGTCCCGCCTGAGTCCAGTTTTTGTCACACGTTGAAAAAAATGCAGAGAAAGCACAAACACAATAAATAAATAAATAAATAAATAAATAAATAAATAAATAAATAAATAAATAAATAGCTTTCTTTCAGCTCATTCACACAGCCACTCTTTTAATTTTAAAAAAAGTGTGGGTCTTCTTCACATCATTACCTTCTGCTTCCATTGAAAGTCCAGTTTAGACAAATGTTCAAGCTTGGATAAATGATCTTCCATCCTGAGAGTCAGGTTTGGTAAAAGGGAGAACACATAAATAGATCTCTGCAGCACTTGACTTGCTAATTGTAGTTAGTTCTTCTTCTGCAGCTGCAGAGAAATCCCTCTGCTCACGAGCGCCCCCTTACCCAGTGGCAGCCTCACTTCAAGCCTTTTCACAGCCATTTAATGATAGCTGAGCTCAGCTAACAAAACATATAACACAAATAAACATCAGCTATACTCTCAAAAGTCCGGTATAAATTAAAAGTATTTCAAACATTTTACTGGCAACATAAAGCCACACAGCAGTCTGCACTCACTGCCTGACATGCAGCAGTTTGTGCAGTCCTGGAAGCAGAGCTTGCTTCTGCCTCACTGTCCATGTCATCCCAGTATTTGAATAGGAAATTAGAAAATTCATCAGTCTAAAGTAAAATAATATTCCAAAATGTTTAACATAAATGTAAAATTAGTTTATCATACAAACCACTGCATAAATGTAACCATTTAATGCGTCATATTATTATTATTATTTTTATTTTATTTTTTTTTTCATGATGACAGATGAGGCTAGTGATCGCACACCACTGGGTGGCATGTAGGTTTGACTCACAAACAACACTAACAGCTTACTACAATTTAGAAGGACAGAGCTCTACATTCTTTTTTTTTTTTTTTTTTTTGTTAGAGTTGAGAAAGTTCTTCAAATAAGAAGTGAAACATTTTTAAAAATCAAAAAAGAACTCCTGTTGCCTTTGGTTGAAGTTAATGGGATTACCATGACCTGGGATGATTGATAACCATCACTTTGTGTATATCACCTTGATTTGTAGCACAGTTTTGTAGGTTTGTGTAACTGTGCCACCTGAGATGTGCTGCTGATGAACTGTTCAGGACAACATATGGAGCCTCAGAGAGACCTAAGGCAGATCAAAAACAGCCAGAAGTTCATTAATAACATAAAGTATATGATCCATATCTCTCCATCTATCCGTGCACCTGTTATTTTCATCTCCTCAAATTCAACTTTCTATCAGCTTAATAGGCAAGGTGGCCATTAGTATCCAGCAAAAGCTTTGGTCTCGATGGGGGATGCAGTTAATTTGGATAATATCGCTGCCACATGTCGTCAGCAGCAGACTAACAGGAGGTAGGATTCAGAGAGTGGGCTGCTCCGCACACTGCCTGCTGCCAGCTGTGAGGTCTGAATGAACCTTGAACAAAGAGTTGTCTCTCATTCTGTCGCTCGTTCCATCTTAATGCTTGCAAAACAACATTTTTTGTTACCTGGCTCACACATACAGTATATACTAAAAATAAACCTGTCACCAAAGCACACTGGTTCACAATGAACCACTGTAATGAAGCTTAAGGGCAAAGGGTTGTCACCGCAGGGCATATGCTGACAGATTGGGTCATAGCTTTAATTGAAGTTTATTGTCTGCGCTTCCAATATTAACTTAAAAGGTGATTGAGCTCAGAGCAGGGACTTTGACCAGTTCAGTTGTTAAATTACTGTAAGGCTGCAGAGACACAGGTGGCAAACTTTAAATGGCAAAGTCAGGGCTAGTTGCACAACATCCAGCAAATTGCAGACATTGTCATCTTTAGTGTCACAGTGTGGTTGGCAGGGTTCAGGGATTGTTCCTAGTGTTGGTACCAACAATAGTGTGATATTACATTACATCTCTTTCATTAATGAGAGAAAATAACTCGCCAGAGAAAACAGTGCAAAACATTTTTTTATCAAACTGCTAAGAAAATTACTTTAACCCATGTTCTCCATACCATCTAGTAAGTAAACATGTCATTTAAATTGAATATTTACACTTAGTGAAAACGCTCAAGTGTTCTCATGTGTATTTTTAGTCTCATTCAGTTTACTGCACTGTTGTAGTTATAGATGTAGGAAGTGAAGCCAGACCAAGCCAGAATCCTCCTCCGGTAACGAGATATGGCTCCCATGAGACTTGTTGCAATGCAGCAGGGTACAGAGAGTTGAATATGAAGCCCACAGAGGGTTCATGCTATTACCAAATAAACTTTTCCATGTGTTTTCATTTTTATTTTCCTAAGATCAGTCAAAGAAGCAGCGACAACTGTTTAACCTTTGTTTGTAATTAAATTTAAGTTGTAACATGATAAATATTAGTGAAACAAATGTTTTGTAGGACATTAGAGGCTTTTTTGGTTGTTTATTTTCCCATAAATTACAGTTTTTCATTTGCTAACCATGCTGGTATACTTGTAAGTCATGTGAAGGGCAGAACATTTGAGTCTGTTTACCTATTGGTCGACACGCCACAACTGTGTTTTTTCATTGCAATAAGGCAGAGATAAAAGCATTATGCCATTTCATTGCTAGAGTTGAGTTCTAATCCCTCAATTACCATTGTGCATTTTTCCATCTGCACATTTTGAGCCCTTTACAAAATCCAATAAGAAAGATTTTCACAAGTCAAGTGTGTTGTTTGAAAAATTAGATTAGTTTTTGAACCTGTGACAAATTTCTTATTTGAACCTGTCAAAAGTGATGGCTCCCTGTTGGCCCTTATCAAATTTGGAGAATTCATTTTCTCTCCAGGTATAGAAGTCATGCTGGGAGAGGTTATTATTTTGTTTGTTTGTCAGCCTGTGATTTTCTGCAGCCAGTGAGGAGTAGCTGATTTGCATCCAGAACTCATTGTTTGCAACCACCTGTTTCTTCATTACTTGGCCGCATAGTATTTTTTATTTTATAATGTGGATGTAGACTTTTGATCTGTCAGATGAATCGTTTTGGTCTGATCAGACATTCAGTCTGATCTGAAGGGATCTTCACAACAATAGACAACTGCAATTTGAAGTGATGTACCATGAGTGAAAGTACTGACAATACCTGCAAAGACTACACTGGTTTAACTTTTTTTCTTCCAAAAAACATCCATTGCAGACATTTTGGTACAAGTCTTTTCTTGTCTTTAAATCATTTTGAGTCACAATGTAATGACAACAGGCAGTCTTATGCTTTCACAGTCAAAATATTCACAATGCATTCTTTGCGAGGGATTGAAAGATTAAAAAAAAAAAACACTAGTCAGAAAAAGGACAAATCCTAAATGCCAGGCCTCTGCGCTGTTGGCAGAGTTTAGCAACAACTCTGGAAGAACATGTTTGCTCAGTGCCAACCTAATTATATCCAACAGTCCAGTCCCTTCAGCTGCACCAAAAAGTTGAGAAAATATAGGGGGGGGGATAAGGTCAGGAGGTGTACGGAAATGAAATTAAAGAAAGGGAAATGGTGCCGTTAACATTGCCATATCCAAGTATTGATTTAACTAATTAAAATGGCGCTAAAGGAGAAGCAGATGGGTCTCCTCTGGCCTGAGGTGGGGTGCTGGCTGGCTCTGATAGGTTCCCATCTGAGACGCACCAACCCTGGGGTCTATGCTGCTACTTTCTATCACTACATACGCTTGTTTGTAGTTACCTAAGACCAAAACATTTCCTCGGTTGGGTTAATAGACTGTTTTTGAGACACATTATCATGGGTTACAAGTAAAAATAAAACTCTTACCAGTAATTTTGTCTTGTGTGAAATTGTCAGTTTCGTACATGCAATATCCGATTCAGAAAGTAGGAAAGGGGACACTTTAGGTAATTGTACAATATTAATAATGGATTTATTGAACTGTATGCAGGGTTAACTGTGTAACTCTAGTATCAACAATGGAGGAAAGCAAACTGAGGCCAAATTATATTCTTGGTTGTGCTATGACAGAGCTCTTTTTTTGTGTAACTCACGTTTAAATGTTGGACTGTACAGCACATTTTTAATACTTTTTTTTTTTTACAAATATGTTGCACAATAAACAGGTATGCATCATCGGTCACTCTAGTCAGCTTCTTTCTGTCTATGAGTCCCCTACAGTTCTCTGACATTTTTAATTTCTACACATCAAGAAAATATGGAAATTTCAATCAAAGCCAGAATTTGCACTGACACTGTCAGGATGAGGCATTTTGTGAATCCAAGTTGTGATTATGGCGTCTTTCTCTCCCTGTGTCTTTTGTCTTTATGATCTTACTAATCATATCCTGACTGCCCCCTGGTTCTTTCTGTCCTTCTGTCCTAGTGGTACTCCATGCTCTTTCCCAGCATGCACTGCCTGTAATTAAATAGAAACCTTGTCCTCTTGACAGTGTCTGTGTCTGCTTTCTGTGCCTGGCAGCCTCCTCATCCTCTCTTATTCTTTCTGCTTGTCTTTCACTCACACACAGACAACCTCTCTCTCTCTCTCTCTCTCTCTCTGTCTTTGTCTGGATGTCACATGAGGAACTGATTCTGGTCTCTGTCTTTCAAATGATTTAATTGGATGCAAACTCAGGAGCACGGACATCAATACGGAACTATATCTGCCATAAGGAGGAGCCATTAGTCAATACTTCGCCCTCCACATGCCGAAGGCTTTTGTCAGACCTAATTACCCAGTGTTATATTCAGTGGAGCTTTACCATTGGGGGGATTGGTGCTCCTGTGGGATCTGGTTAGGATCACAGTTCATTCCCAATGCATACAGTGGAGCTGCAAAGTTCAGAAAAACATAGAACGCTCACTATTCTCGTCCATTTAGGGCTGACAACTAAATGACTGCAGTCACGAGAGGTGCATACTTAATTCTATCGCCTGCTTCAGTTTAGAAATATTAGGTCCTAAAACTGAGCTGTATTGTACACGGGTCATCTGATGGCTGAAATGAAACAACTAATCATTGCTGTTTCTCATTTGAAGTGAGGCAGAAAGTTTACACTCATTTGTTTATTCATTCATTTTTCATTCCTGCCCAGCCCTGCTCAGGACTGGAGTGATGGGGTCTGCCATCTACCAGCACACAAGTTGTTGCGCTATAAACAAATGATGTAATTATATAACCATTATTTTGTTGTAAGTTGTAGGTCATTTCCCATGGGATATATTCAAATTGCAAATTTGTGAGAAAGCTATTTTTAACCACAGAATAAAACACAAAGTCGTAATGCATACATTTGTTTTTAATAGTCTAATTTTAGGTTATGGTCAGATTATTAGTGTTTAATGTACCTAAATTGTACTAGATAGAACAAAATAGTTTAATTAGCATAAGCAAACATGAAAATGCAGCTGATTAAAAAGAAATGTGCACTATGTTGAGCCTGTTTGTAGACATAACTTGTGAAATCTACACAAATAAATTGCACAAGAGAAAGACATTTATTTGATCCAGGTTGTTGACTTATTGCTGCTTCATATAAAAAGTATTTGAAATACATATTACAAGTTGGTTAACTGACGTGGGTGCAATTTGTGTAACATGGTGCAGGAGCCATTGTGCTTTTATTCAGCATACGTCTTCTATTTTCTGTTTCTTAAAAAAAAAAAAACAGCATCGCTGTCTTTAAAGTTTCTATAGTCCAATGAAAATCTGGACATATTCCAAAGGAAAACTAACCTAAACATGTGTTTTACAAATGCAAGTTGCAAAATTATCTAACCTTGTAAACTATATATGTCCCTGTAGGGTGCCTCGTCCAGCCTGGTGGTCAAATTTGCGGACACTGATAAGGAACGCACTCTGCGCAGGATGCACCAGATGGCAGGCCAGCTCGGCATCTTCAGTCCCATGACCATCCAGTTTGGGGCCTATGGCGCCTACTCTCATGCTGTAAGTCTCAGCCCGGCGGGAGAGGAGACGGTGAGCTTTAAAGAAAAAGAAAACCTGTTGTGATTTAAGGTTTGAACTTGCTCTGTCTGCTATTAGGCATGCAGCACCCCCAAATAAATTGACTTTCAGTGCAGCATAACACACGTAAATGCTATAATAATAATAGTATTAACAATAAGTAATAATAAATCTGTGCCTAGTTGATTTATTGTTAACCAGTGGAAGCCTTTTTCTTCCCCATTTTCTCTAGTGAAGCTGTCTTTTGTGAATGTCTAGTCATGCTTCATGTAGCATTTCTTTTATACTGTTCATTCCAACGTTTACTAACTGGGCGCATAATTTAAACTTTAAACCCAGGCCTGTTGCTTTTTCATTTCATTTCTGTATGCCTTTTTTTTAAACCCCAAAGTAGATGCACATTATTACCAAGCACACACCCGTTCACCCTTTACGCCCTTTTCTGTCAGCCCACCCTTCCTCTGTTTTGTATTCACACATGAAAGTCACAGCCTGAGTTAGGAGTTGGTGAGATTTTACACTCACACAACAGCTAACAACTCACTCTGACAGGTGAGAATTGCCTACTTGCACATAAACTCTGCCACTGCAGTCTCCCTTTTTTCTCCCATCTATACATATACAGCTCATATAGGCACACACAGACTTCACTTATCTCACTGTATGGCCTTTATCTCATTTCAGTATAATGAGCACCAGGCCAGACCAGTCTTATAGTAGCTGCAAAGCTTCAGGGCAATACTGACCGTACTATTCAAAAGCAAGGCATAGGTTAAGCAAACAGAGATGTGAGAGTAAACATACGCTGATCCTGAGGCTATTTCACCCTTCTCTCCTTTTCTGTCCTTTTTTTTCATCCCTCCTGCGGTCCATCTTTTCCCCCACTGCTCTTTAATCCTACAGCAGATGATGCAACAGCAAGCAGCCCTGATGGCAGCAACACAAGGGTCCTACCTGAACCCTATGGCAGCCATTGCTGCCGCACAAATGCAGCAAATGGCAGCTTTCAATGTCAACGGTCTGGTGGCAACTCCTATGACCCCTTCGTCAGGTATATACTAACACATCAATACACGCTTAAGAGGTACAGCTGATACCTTTGCATGGGATGTTTTACTATTTCTGGCAGCTGCTGGGAACATTTATCATTAGGAAAAATTACAGAAGCTGTAGAAATGTATTCATTCAAGGGTTTTCACTGTTGCTCCCATTACTCTTTTTAAGGCACAGGCTCCATTTGTTCTGTGTAAAAGCAGGTACTGTCAGTACAGAATAAAATGAAGCAGAACGGTTTTTTTTTACCAAAAGCGGCTCAGTAAGAAAATATGTAAGGCAAACGTGAATGCTCATTGGTAGCCACATTATAGTTTCCATCCGTTTTCTGCACACACATTATCTCTCTTCATTCCTCCTCTGTCTGTCACTTTCTCCCTCTGTGACTGACGGTGTGTGTTTTCTGGGAACACAGCCAATCCAATAACTTTGGATGCAAAGTCCTTGGCTTATACAATATAATAGCAAAGATTTGTGTGAGATAATCCTAGACCCCAGTCTGAACTATCTTTTTGGCCCTTGTCATGAGGAGCTTTGATGGCTTGACACTAAGTAGGCAGGCTGCCTGAAGGCAAGGCCATCGCAAATGTATTATATAAAGTGGCTTGACGCTGTACCTGGCATTTGTAATCCACAAGGCCTACATATTCTTGCTAATACCTATCAAACATAATCCTACATGACTTAAATGCCCTTCACCTGGATAAGAAAAATAATAAAATCCATCAGCACAAAAGGCCACTGGCAAGGTGACAGACTTAGAATATCACCACAAGATACTAAGAAGAGAAAAAAAAGCATAAGTCCCTACATTCACTGTAATGCACATCATGGTACATTTTGTTATATGTATGTATGACAATAACACATACACCTTTAAAATAAAAAATAAAACATTCATAAAAGTATTCTCAATAATAACAGCTGAGCACTGTCTTTGTCAGTGGAAGGGCTTTATGAATTTGTTAAAATTACATCTTTTCCCACTAAGCAGTCACCAGTTATATGTGTATGAGACTGCAATGATGGAGCCTAGACTGGGACAAAAGCAAGACGTGTTTTTAGGTGTCCTGGTTCAGTGTTCAATATTACAAATTATAGAAGTAGGTCAATGATTTTTTTTTACTTGCTCCACTTTCAATATGCATGTTACCATATTGAACTCTCCTCCAAACTGTTTCACTTGAACATACTAAATTATCTAGTCAAACTACTTTTGTAGAATGTACCGGCTTTGGGTGCCACAATGTACACACTCCAATAAATTGACTACATGTTATAGAGTAGTAGGCTACAATACAAAGCAAAACATTTTATAAACTATGCAAAATAACACAATGCAAGCTAATGTCATATGATATGATACAATATATCTTGTCCCCTTGAAAAAAAATGTTTTAATAGATAAGCTCACAAATCCATGCATAAATGATTGTAGCAATCTTACACAAGCACGTTCATGTTCTTATACCACTGCAGAAAGACAGTTTGAATTTGTAGCATGTGGAGCCTGTACCTTGCACTTTCCATATTAACTCTGCATCTGTTTGCAGGCACCAGCACACCTCCAGGCATTTCTGCCACAGCTGTGCCCAGCATAGCCACCCCTATTGGGGTCAATGGATTCAGTGCCCTCCAACCTCAAACCAATGGCCAGCCCACGTCTGAGCCCATCTACACCAATGGTATTCATCCTTACCCAGGTGAGACATTCCACATTTACATTCGTAGCACCCAGTGTCAGTCTGTTGGTTTGGCACTAGCAATGTTGGCTGCTTGCACTGACAGTTTATGAATGTGGAACTTGATCTGAATAAAAACATCACCTAATTGCCACAATCCAAGAGCAGCATGTTGGTAGTGACAAATTAAGTGATATCATTCAAAAATGTTTAAGAGTTGACAAGAGCCCTTTTAATTTAACATTTTGATGACATTCCTTTTTCATTTGAACAAAAGTGTTTAGAGCTTCAGGCTCAGTCAAGGGTGTCTTTGGCAGACTTTTAAGAAGCCTGCCCGAGTATCATGATGAATCCATCAGTTCATCCATCAGTCAATTATAGTTAATTTGATGTGTCTCAGCCTGTCCTCAGCTTCTTAATGTTGTCTGGAGCTGATTCCTGAAGAATTGACAGACACTCACTCCCTAGCTCTGCATTATACAAAGGCAGCTGCAATCATAATGAACTACAAAGTGGTTTGTTTGGCACAATTTTAATATTTGATGCAAACATCTGGGACAAACAGACATTTTTTAGGATCTCAAAGTTATGACAACCCAAATTTCCCCCACTCCCTGTGTGATCTTTCCTCCTGATGGATTACCACAATTATGCCAATGTCTGTCATGCTGTTGAATGTAATCTCAACATCTGTGTGTCTATGTCTGTCTTGGCCACTGTCCCCCCATTTTTTTATTCCCTTTGCTTTCATTTACTTCAACTTCACCCTTCTTTCGCTGTCTTTCTTTTCATCTCTCTGCAGCACAGAGTCCGACAGTGACCGACCCTCTCCAACAGGCTTATGCTGGCGTTCAGCACTACGCAGGTGATCCGTCTCTCCCACTATCTCTGCTCTCCCTCACTTCCTCCATCTGTCCCTTTGCTTCTTCCATCTCCCTATTTTGGTTCGTCACATCAGTAGGAATTATGACAGGTAGAGATGGCCAGATGACCAACCAATTTCCTCCTTGATTAGTCTGCTTTGCATTAGAATTGCAAAAGGGTTTTTGGTTGACTTGAATTTGCAGTCACACACACGAAAAAAAAAAAAACTTTGATTCTAAAAGTACACTGAGAGTTGAGGATTTTAATCTGTCATAGCCTTCCACATGAGCGATGACACAGACCATTGCTTTGTGTCTGACATCAGCTCTCATTAACATGGTGTGAATCTCCCTTTCTTTCTTTTATGTCTGCTTAGTTGAACTGCATTGCACTCCCCCCGCCCCCCACCCCCTTGCCATTCCCTTTGTGTAGTGATCCAGCAGCCAAATGAGCCCTGGCTCCCAGTCATAATGCAATTTATTTATGCAATGTCTAAAGGACGCAAATGAACAATGGAATAATGATTTGAGTTCTGTTGTGTCAAATATGAAAATGGAGATGTGAAAAATTCCACACTGGTTCTCCCTTTGCAACAGCAGCCTACCCTGCCGCCTATGCGCCAATCAGCCAAGCGTTCCCCCAGCAACCAACCATCATTCCCCAGCAACAGAGGGAAGGTAAGAGCGAGCAAGCGCGCCCACCCAAGATAAAAGGTGATAATTGCCATGTTCCATTCTAATGTAGCTTCACTGCTTTGAATTAGCGAGGGAGGGGTGGAGGTGGGGGGATTGGCTGGGGAAAATGTGAGAAAAAGGCTCCCCGTTTAAAGAGGAGAACATTAGCACTGAGATGGAAAGTTAGTCTGTCATTATTCAAAAACTGCACTAATTCAAACTCACAGCGTTGGACTGCTTAATCAGTCCATTACAATGTGTTTAAGTGGTTATAAATATTCATCAGATTAATTAGTTGCATACATAATCATTTATTACCATTCCTAGTGTAGTGTTCATTCTTATGCCACAGCATAAGATGTAATAAAGCATAGGATATACTCTGATGGTAAATCACTCTTTTGAACACTATTCCTCAGTCTCCATTATTCATCTGCATGATTATATGAGACAGCATTGAGTGGCATGAATATTCATTATATGAACTTGAAAATGAGTGTTTTCTGCATGGCTTGGAAGAAAAGTTAGTTTATGTTTTAATTTGGTGCATGTGTAAGTCGATTTTCCAGACTCATTCAAATACTGTAAAAATGTAGTTTGTTCACTGTACACGACAGTATAAGTTTACCTGTGTAGAAGAAAAAAAAATATTTGTAATAATTTAGTTTCATATATTAGCAAGAAATTTAAGTAATGCACTAAGAGAGATAGAGTGACACATGGACACACACAGGGAGCTATTCTTGGCGTAGCCAGTGGCCTGTCTGAGTTCTGGTTTCTGTTGGTTTTGGCTGTTGTCCCAGCCTGTCTAAGTCCACTGTCACAGTTTGCAGTCCAGCCATTTACCAGGATACATCTAAACCTACACAGGGACAGTCAAGCCTCAGCTTCAGCCTTGCCCAGAAAGGCTAACAATTTCAATAATACATGGTGTTAGTCTGTGCCTTTGTCAAAATACTGTAGAAAATCCTCCTAAGTCCCAAACTATGATTTTAACCACACAAATCGTCTCTGTACTCCTATAGAAAATGTCCCCATCGTACTTCAACAGAACATCTTTGGGAGCGTGGTGCTTCATATGAATATAAGTTAGTGGCACATACTCACAAAGTAAAAAAAAAACAAACTTACACATAAACATACACACACTCATACATATAAAGAAAAATGAATACAGTATTTATAGCCCTGTGCAAATGTCTTGAAGTCATTTCTTTGTTTTTTCATTGTGCTTCCAAGTTGTCAGAGTTTTTGTAATCTTCTAAAGGGGTCTTGAGCAGTAGTTCACTATCTATCTATCTATCTATCTATCTATCTATCTATCTATCTATCTATCTATCTATCTATCTATCTATCTATCTAT
>JAVKLF010000038.1:12537574-12550437 GCA_034783495.1 Millerichthys robustus
GTGCACGGGAAGGAGGAGAGTTGAGTTCCAGGTGAACACAGAATCAGGATGGTCTGATCAGTCAATGGTACATGAGTGTTCTAGTAAACAAAAACAAGAGTTTTTTGTTAAATGAAAATTACAATGATATCATATATTTGAGCTTTTAAAAATAAATATTTATTGCTTATTGAATAGTCCCTGAAACTACTGTTTAAATATAATAACTATCCAGCAATATTTAGTTGAAAACACTACCATTTTTATACAGCTCTTTACACTGAGGTTTTATTTTGCGTTTCTGGATTTATTGTCCATTTCTATGACTTCCTATCGTCCAATTCATTTCATGTGCTTTCATCCTGTCTGTCATGTTCTATCAAACACGTCTTCTGTGGAAGTTTCCTGCCACTGGGTGAGACACATCTGCATTGCAGCTCCAAGAGAAAAACAGCAGCTGGAGGATGAGCTGGAGATGTATGTGTGGCCTGAGGGAGAGAAACACAAAGCCGGACCAATCATTTGCCAAAATAATGGCGATATGAATGACAGTAAAACTTCACTTTATGTGTTGTTTGGCATGCCACGTTGTGTCTATGATTATTGTTTTTTTTTTCTTTGATATAAACACCATGCCAATTTAAATGTTCAAAAATCTAACAGAAACATAACCATTTGCTCCTCAAAGTGCTGTCACAAAGAAAATCACAGAAAGGGTCATCTACCCCCTCTTCCCTGCGTGCCTCTGAGCTTCAGTGTTATTAATGGCGTCATCATTTTTCCTCTGCTCACTCTATTTCCTTTCTGATAGTGGGGCCTGCTTCATCGTGTTCTGTCATGTTTCTGTAATTGCTCCAACAGCCTGCCTTATGCTGAGCATATACTTTGTGTGTGTGTGGATGTGCGTGCATATGCATGCCTGTGAGTGTGTGTGTGTTCCTCTATATACCCCCACCGGGGCCGGCTGTGAGTTTGTGGGGCAGAACCACGCTGCGGGCGAGCTCCACAGAGTGAAATGACAGCCTCCAGGCCACCATTGGTTGATGACCGTGAAAACACTTGCGGTTAACGTAAAGTGGGAGACCGTCTGTCACAGTGCGGCACCGCGGTTATGTTCAGCCCTGACAACAGCACAACAAGCTGCTCTACAATCCAACTCTGCAGTGATGCAACAAACAATTCAGGGCCGAATAATTTCGAACATCATTCATCTCAACCACCTGAAGTACAAAGTGAAGAAGCAGCAGAGCCACTGCTATTTGTCAGCGCTTTTGCGGATAAATGGTTTTTAAATTCTGGAGGTAGGGAGAAAAAAAAAAAAAAGCTGAAGGTGGTTGTTGAAGGAAGACAGTAAGACAGTAAAGTCAGTGTGCAGAAGAGAAGACTGTCACAGGTGCCAGCCAAGGTCAAAAAAAGTGAGGAGTAAGTGCTTAGAGATCTCCAAGGGCAGAGGCCAGCTATGTGGAGGAGGTGTAAAAAGTTGAGCGACCAAGCATGAGCACCAACCCCACCTATCATTAGACGAAGCCACTTAAAGGAAAAAGGCTCTACTCACAAAGGTTGATACATGGCACTCCTGCAAGTCCTGATGGTTTTGTTTAGTTTTTGAGTTTTATCTTTTTTTTTTTCCTTGAATGACAGGAAACCTGTTGTGTCTGAAACAGCCATGATTTTTTTTATTCCTCTATTCTGATAAGCTTGACTACAAACATTGATGGACAGTTCACATTTTTTGAAGTGGGGTAAAGTATCTGCACACAACAGATTGGGCCGTTTTGCCATCTAATGTGGAGAAATAGAACATTCTTCCCTGCAGGGGCTCACTGTATTTGCACTTGAATATAATGTCTATGTCAAGCAAAATTGGCAGCTATGTAAAAGTTTACAGAGCAAGTGGGCTTGTATCAACCACTAAAACTTTTGAGATTGTAGTTGTTTAAGGAATCCACTTTGCTCTTAGCCCTGCTCAGACTAGCGTTTAGCTCATCATCAATCCTGTCAGAACAAAACAGTATTTCTTTCAAACTAAGGTTGTTCAACAGTGACGATATTATTTGTTCATACGTTTTCCACATGACCTCACTTCAGAAGATTTAAACAATCACTTTTAGGGTACTTTAAAGTACTTCAGTCAAGCAGATGCTTGTTGCAGACATGCACGTTTTCTACACAAAAAAATTCAAAGGACATTTTTAATGGTAAATAAAACATAATCAGTAAATGCAAAAAATATACATGTTCGGCTGACTTTTTGTAAAATGGGGGAGGGGCAATAATTAACAAGGTTCTTTAATAATCATTTTTAACCTTTCTGTGGTTAAATAAGAGTATTTTTATCCCCTGCCCTTTTGGGCTTTTTTACAGCCTTCCTTTCGTCTTCCCCAACATGCACACATGTGCACAGACATAAACACAGTTTATTATGCAGTGACATTACCAGATCCCCTTAGGCAGCTGTGCATCTCTGTATGACTGATGAGGGTAATTTCTCCCAAACAACAGAATGATCACTTTAGTGGTGAGTGCGACAGACACTCCCTCCTCTGCTTGTCTTCTCTCTCTTTCTCACTTTCCTTTTAGCTCACAAAAAAGGCGAGAAAAGGACAGACATTTGTTACCGTGTCTCCTGCAGTGCCTGAAATGTTTCCAAAGATAAATAGCACTGTCACCTTAAACAAATGAATTAAACAAAAAGGGAGTTAATCATTCAAACAGATCTAACCAATCTACTGATCCTTTGAATGGGAATCATTTCCAATCACCTCTAATGAAAGATATTTCCACTTAAGCTTTTGGATTTGGGGGTTAGGAGGGTTTCCTTATTTTTTCCTTGATTACCATAGGGATCCAATATAATACACATGCCAGTGTGAATTAGCCTCATATTAGGAACTGAGAGAGTCACAGTGAGTTTATACTGTGTGTGCACTGCTGAGCACCACGGGATGCACAGAGCTGAGAGTAGTTAGGACGTGTCTGCTTCTCTCTCTTGGCCTTATAGTTTCAGCCTCAGTGGGCTGTCTTTACCTATTCTCCCATCTGTCAGTCACGCACAACAACAAATCCACCTGTCGACCAGGTGATTGGGCTGAACAGGACAATGCCACAGCTGTCTGGGCCCTGGCGCTGTGCAGTGGGGTGCGAGCCAGCGCCCTCCACTGGTGACAGAAAGCCCATTAGGATACTTATTACCCCACCTGTCAGCCTCATCGCCTCACTTACACCCATGAGCCAAACTAATGAAGACAGTTACCACTACAGCACCTTGAACATGAAAGTCATGCTTCTGTGCATTTTGTGGTCCTTGTGTCCTTGATCACAAAGGATCTCCAGGCTTGTAACGATATAACAATCCATGCGTTAAGAGACAGACATTTCTCCTGCATCACTTGATTGCCTCAACAATGAAGCTATTAATGCGGCATTATGTAAATTGGACTGGTCACAAACATCGAACAGGATAAAGGCTAAGTACAGTGCAATTTAATGCCGCTGACTTTCAGCAGCCCTTTGAAGGATGTTTTCAATTATAACAGTGCTAATTTAATTCATTGTTTCATGGCTGAAAATGCATTTTTAAAGCTTGACTGAGTCTCTATTTCAGAACTCAGGTTTAATCAGTCATGTACATTAAACACTGGAACGTCCTCTAAAGAGATTGACAAAGTTGCCGGGGATCTGCATTCTAGGCTTTAAAGGGATGCAGTAGCCCTACCCTTCCCTTTTTTTCTTTTCTCACATGGCAGGCTTCAGTTGCGGAGGGGAGGGTGTTCGTCTAAAAGATGAAAAGACCTGCGCCTTTAAGGGGGCTGTCTCCTCTTTCTGTCTTGCTCCCCCTCAACCACACAGACGCTCCTCCTGTGAGCATTTGTGAGGCAGCTCCTGTCCCTTATGTCTCTTTGTGGGGAACAGAACACACTTCCCAGAGCATCACTGAAGACAAGATAGAACTCCAGGGAAGACACCTTCGGCTGCAGACCTTTGCGCCTCAGCTGCAGTGGATGCCGAAATGTGCACATGGAAAGAAAAGGGCAGAACAACTTGAGCTGGAGTAAAGAAATAAAGTCCAGAAGAAGAGAAGGAACTTAACACTTCAAGAAGTCAGCTTTGAAGTAAAGTGGAGATGATCAGCAGGTGAGAATCACCAACGCTGGACTGGACTTCTAAGAAAAAGGTGGAGTCTTAATTTAAGCTTTTAGTTTCTCTTTAGAAAAGTTTTGTTAAAGAAGACTTGCAAAGCAACTTGTATTGTGTAAAGCTATTAGGATAAAAAATATTACACACAAGTACATAAAAAGGAAGGGGGGGGAAAAATAACTGTGATTTTTTTCTTCTCAGACAACTCCAGAACCCATCTCAAACAGACACTGGTATTATGAAAATGAGAAGCTCTTTAAAGAACATCTTGAAAGGCCCCAAGAGTACTCTTAATTCATCAGCCAGGCGTTTATCTTATTTCTCCAGCTTCCTTTGAGACGGGACATTAAAGTCTTTGTTGCACTTTGGGAGCGAGCAATATTTCTTTTATGAAGTCTTGAAACTTTACAGCTGTTTGCTGGAGGGAGAGAGAAATGAGCCCAATGCAAAAGAAAATGATGTTATTTTGTATTGCGTGAGGGAAGAGAGTGTGTTTGGACTAACAGCACAGTGAGGACTGCAGAAATGTTTACAGGGTGTGGAGTTGTCAGTGGCCAGAACCAGAGTCTGACCAACAATGCCGTCAATCCTCAGCCAGGACTGGAGGTAAATAAACCAATCCAATTTGACAATGGTATAAACCAAGGGACCTGCCCGATCTTCCTGGGTCAAACGTACACAAACTCTGTGACACAGCCAGCAGTGTTTAACAGTGTTTCTAACCTGCAGAAACCCTCACCACTGCCGATCTCTCCTCCAGCAATTAAACTGGGGCAGGACGGGTTCAAAAAAGTTTGCCGTACCGAGGAGGACAGCCCCTGTCCTTTCCCAGGGCTACCCTCTGGGGTGCTGGAGATGCGTGTGAAAGAGGGCAGCAAGATTCGCAACCTAATGGGATTTGCAATGACACGGATGCAAGGAGAGAAGGATGGAAGTGGGGGAAGTGCCGGCGGCGTTGGTCTCAGGCAGGTGGTCTTTACTGGGTCAGGCCGAGCGGTCACAAAAACCATCACCTGCGCTGAGATCATGAAACGGAAAGTGGGCTGTCTGCACCAGCTGACCAAACTGCAGTATAAGGTGGTGAAAGAGGTGTGGGAGAGTAACCACGGGGGCACGTCTGAAATGACGGTGCACAGGACTGTTCCGTCCATCAGCATCCTCCTTTCAAAAGACCCTTTGGATCCACAGGAGCCAGGCTATCAGCCTCCAGAGGCTTTTAGTGCATTGTGGGAGGACAGAGACGGGGCTGAATCTACTGCGCAAACATGCAAGAGACCTATTGGATCTTTACCGTACAGCAGTTTCTCTCACCCTAAAAAGCTGTGTTTGGGACCAGGGAGGCTCAGTCCTTCCTCCTCACTGACCAGCTGAACCAGTGTCACAGTGGAGAGGATTGAATCAGCGAAGTTCATTATTCTGCTGCACTCCACTCCCAGCACAATGCTGAGACAATCAGAACATTCACTCAATCAGAACAATGATTTCTTAGATGAATCGAATACCGACTGAAGTCTCCCGAGGTCAGTTTGACCAAACACCTTACATCTGTACAAAAACCATTTATTGAACATGTTTCATTGTCTCCAAAATTCACAAAACTGTGATGATATGTGCTTCTGTCCAATGTGTCTGCGTACAGATTTAAATCATATTCCACAGAAACAAAACTACAAAAGAAAAAGCCGTAAATTGTGTTGGTTCCAGGTTAACTTTTCTACAACATGTGGACAACATCCTTAACTGGGATTACCATCTTTCATCAATGATCTTAAATAAAGCTTTCTTGATAACTAAAAAGATTTAAGAACAGAAATGTAAAAAAAAAAGGAGCTTAAAGCCGCCAATGATATGCTAATCCAAATCATACCAAGTTAGGTTTTCTGATTATCAATCCTCACAAAAAATGTTTTCTTGTTTTATCAAAGGAATTTATTTCGTTTCCTTACCCATACATCACTGAATATGCAAAGCTCTGAGGGAGCCAAAAAAAATAAAAATCAGAGTGTGCTGATGTTTTGATAAAAATACCAGCAGTGAAATTTGTCTGTAGAAAACAGATTTAATGACAAAGCTGTTGATAAGGCTCCAAACCGACTCAGCCTGACAGAAATGCCGAGGGGAAAAAATACAGGCACAGATTATCATTAAGATAACAATGTAACATCACAGAACACACTGTAGAAAAGGATTTAAACTCGGCTTGACAGAGCTTTACACTACATTGTTCTTACAAAATATGAAACCAAGGTAGAACGAGGCACACTTCTTTTTAACTTCTATTTATTTAATTATCTTTCTTTTTTTGGGGGGGGCCTACCTACCATCCAGTGCAGCACGTCTGTTGTCATCTTGAAGTAATACCCCTCAACTTCTGGTTGACAAAAATAAATGAGATGGCTTTTGAGTTTCTTTTGTTACCAATTTATTTTTAATACACTGCCTTCATGTTTATCACATCGACGCGATTTAGCAAAAGCTGTGCACCTGAATTATTAGTGAAATTAAACTATGCTCAAGACAGCTAAGGAAGCTGGATCGCATAGTCACACTAAGCAGTAAAGAAGAAAAAAAACACAGCTGGAAGCATTTAACTCAAATTGTATAAATTAAAGGTTTAAAGAATTATAGCTAGAAATACAGAAAAAATATTTCTTACGTTTTTTTTAGATGTACAAATCACATTTGTTTTTTTTTCCTGCTGCTTTTACAAAAACTCTAACTCTAAACTTAACTTAACTATCACAAGTAAATCATTTGAAATATAATTAATTGAAAATAACTTATTTTAGATGTTACAGCAGATATAAACAAAGTTGTTTTTTTTAAAGACCAGCAAAGTTCTCAAGTGACTTTCTTCTAAATTTATTGTTTAAAGAAACAGAAAATTGAGGTTATTACAGCCATGTTTAGATTTTAGCTGACATAGTGATCACCTTTCCTCTTGATCCCATTAAATAAATCAGAGCAAAGCAGAATAACCAAGGTTGAATAAGAAATGCTGCAACTGCAATCCCTGCACACATGCAGCAAACTGTGTGTCCTCAAGACTCCTGGAAGGTTATCATTTCAGGTTGTTGTTATCACAGAGTTAACAGCTTTCACCCAAGAGCTTAGGGGACAGGCGGTCTGCAGTGTGGGTCAAACAGATAATGCCTCTACAAGTAAATTTCAAATCGACTTGCATTTGTTATCATGCATTAAGAATTCTGGGCCAAGTGTGAGATGCGGAGGGGTAATTAGGGATAACGGCAGTGCGTACCTGAGTGAGAGAACAGATAAAACATTCTGACAAAAACATTATCCAGGAGCTAAATTCAATGTGGCTGCCATGAAATAGGTTGGTAGAGGAGTCAACAAAGTACATTATAAGATTGAGGACAAGGTTATTCACATGCTGGGAGTCTTTTTGCCAATAACTATTGCTTTCAAAACGACACTTAAAGTGTTTATAAGAGGTGTGAGTCCAGACCTGGAATGCTCTACAGTATTTTTTAAATCATGAATACACATATATGCAATTTGTTTAAGCTGATGGGAATATTTTTTTTGAGGAGAAAACAGTAAAATGCAAATTGAAAACTAGTTGTTTAAATTTAAAATCTCAGCATCTTCTATCTGGAGACACAGATTAGTACTGTTTTTTTTTTTTTTTATTTGTGCTAATTTCTTCCCAAATGGGCAGTTCAAGTCAAAGACTTTAAAAAGTTGTCTTATAAACTTGACTTTCTCTGTCTAAGTAGGTACAACAGAATGTCTTTGTGTTTACCAAAGCCAATAACTGACTGCATGCGCTGACTGCGAATAAATTCATTCTGAAGTTAACATAATGAAAGTGTTGGCGCTCTATTTCTTTTTTCTCCTCTTTCTGCTGCTGCAGCAGATGAGAGTGAGGTCTCTGGGATGGTGTGGGAGTTCGCTATCTCCCAGCCTCCAGATGGCTCCGTCTTCTCTTATCTAGAAGAATGGGTGCCGCCTCAATTTTTCAACTCGCCTTATCTGGGAATCCTTTAAACTGAATATTTATGTTTTCTGCCTGTGTTAGCCCTCAGAAGTAGACATTCCTCTTGCTTGTTCAGACAGGGCAAAAGGTTTTTCTCACTCATACACTCCTTTTGTCTGCCTTGTCAAGTAATGGGACAGTGATTGATTATGTGATTGCTTGGAGAGAATGAAAGGTTAAGCAATAAGGCAGAGAGCACTGGAAACACGGTAACAAATGGCCAAAGAGGGAATATGATGAACAATAGAGAAATGTACATTAACCCAAACATGACATCAGGAACCTCTGTTATATGTCAGGGGTAAACTAAAAGAAATTAATCATTTTTTGCAAAGAGTCTATTGTTTGCTGTGCAGCGTACACAAGAGGATAAGAGAACCCTTAAGCAGCCACTGAAAACATCTTATTGCCTTTTGACTGGCTGTGTTCTATCTGCATAAACAAGCTGTGCCACAGCTACTCCCTGGTAAGTGTCTGGAAATGTCTTTTCAAACCCATTTTGTGAAATGTCTCCATGTTGAATTAATCAGTGCAGCTGATGATGTAATTGCAGTGCTGAAGTCAAAGCTGTAAGAACAGATAATAAACACTAACTTCAAGCTTGCCAGAATCCAGGGCAAAAAAAAATGAAAAAAAGACAAGTTTGTCAACCAAAATGTCTTCAGCATTCTGACATAAACTGGGAAAAAATTTAAAAAAGCATGAAAGTTTCCTTTATGTATTCTATATTTTCACTGAATAACTGTTAGAAACAACCATTCAGAGCCCATTGTAATTAAAAATATTGTAAATTGACACAGCTAAATTGTGCTGTTTAAATTTAAGAGTATTAACACAAACTGGTGTATGGTTTTTTTTCTAAAGCATAGTAATTTTATGTTTCAATGTGTTTTTTAGGCAGGCCATAATAAATAGCTTTTAAATTAACTTTTTTTTTTAATTTAAAAGATGTGCATAAAGAAATTTATCTCGAGCAACTGACTATTGCTGCCCTCTAGTGAATAAAAAGTTTAAATTGAAACCAGAAAGGAAAAATAAATCTTTTTTTGAGTGTGATTTTCATTTTCTATATTCTGACGTGCGTTTAAGGCCCTGCACTACAGATGGTTTACACAACACAGCTGATTAGTCACAGAGGAGACAACTATATTCTGATATAATATGATAAAATCAAGTACAAAACATTGACAAAAACTAAATGAAAGCTTTTCAGACTGTTTTTTATTTACAGAGATGCATAAAAAATAGAAGTGGCATGCAAAGTTTATTGTATCAATATATTTGTCATGTTTTGTAGTTTTTCTTTGGTTAAAAAAAACCTGTTGCATCTTCACAATAAATAATTTAAACCAAACAACACTGTGTTTGCTGTTATTGATGTTTTTATTACATAAACACAAGGTTATGCAATCAGCAATAAAGCTGAGAAAGTGGTGTCCCTCTTCAAAGCTGTAGTCAACTTTAAAAATCTCAAATTCCAACAGGAATGAGTTCAGAAAAAAAGGAAAGACCTTTCTTTATTTTGCAGTCTGCAGCTTCTTAATGACTTCATTTTATGCTTAATGTTGTCCAAGTAGGATGCAAATTAATTGAAACAGGTATTACATTTTTTATTGTTACAACCAAAGCCTATAAGGAAGTAATATTAATTATTATGTGTTACCTTGTGTACGTTGTTAGACTGTGCAGATGCTTTTCCATAAAATGGGCTGGGTTGCAAAGAGTGGAAATACCAAATCATGCCTCTACGTTTATTTTTCTCATACACCAGGTTTTGTCATAGAATGATTACACCTCCTTAATGTAAATCATTTATTTCCAATCTCAGATTTTCAAATGCACATCTGTGTTTGGTCTGTTCAGCTCATGCCAGGCCTCAGACTCTGTTTGTGTTTTAGTTACTATAAATACTTTTACTACCTTCTTGTCTTATCAGTCTGCATTTCTATATCAGCTGGCTGCAGATGATAAATTGTTCATAGTTCCCTTTAAGTGTTTTTTTTCTGTAAACTAAACAAAACCATGTTTTTCTTTTTAATTAATATTTTAAATGCTTCACCTTGTAGTGAGCTGGACCCATATTTAACACTACATTAACTCCAACAATAATGGCAGTCAGCTGTATGAATAATAATTGTGCTGATGCCTCCTCATCAATTCACGAGGCACGTGATGAATTTGTCTCTCTTGTCTTGCCGGTTGCATTCTGCGTCAAGGTCGGCAGTATGGCTAACTGATTTGGTTAATTTGAATTCAAACACTGTCAGCTGGGGTTCCACTCTGCACAGCGGGAGGACTGGTGGAGTAATATCAACACAGTTGTGATTACCCCACTCAGGCAGTAGGCTGGCTCCAATCAGAACCGAATCGCTCTGCTCATTACGAACGACAAGGCCAAATCTCAGTGGGTGGACCGCTGAGTAAAACCTCACATCTTCCCTTTGAACATAATTGAAATTCATTTGTGGCACCATGGTGTTCTACACATCAACACACCAGACCCTTTCACATTTCCAAAATGCATTAAGTTTTCACATTTAAAAAAAAAACTTAAGCAGAAGATGTAATTTGGACTTCAGCATTCAAGCTAAGTTCTGTTGTGGACAGAGATTCACTATATTACATAAATACATACTATTATAAATAACATTATAATGTTATGTCTTGCGCACTGTACTCCATCTTGCCTCTGTATAATCTTAAATATGCATAATGCAGCATGAGAGTATTTACACTGTAACGTCCATTGATCTTACAAGATAACTGCATTGCAGCATTTAACAATGCTTAAAATCATTTTTAAAATGTAGGCTACAAATCAATATGTGCATGACACCATATGCAACATTAGTAGCAGTCACTATCAACAGTTTTTCATGAACACAAACACTACCACTTTTGTGCAAGTTCAGAGCAAGTCAGGCAAAAACGTTCACGCCGAACACAGTTCATACATGTTTCGGCGTTGCCACTGCTTTTATAAAATTGATGTCTGACCCTATTTAAAGTTAATTGCCAAAGTCATAAAAATACTCTAATTTACCAAATTTCTCATACCCTGTTAATGTTTTGTAGACAAATCTGCACGAGCTTATCAAAGTGAAACAATTAAAATCAGCTCACATTGTGAATCAATATCTGATTACTATTGAATTTAAATGTGTTTTGGTTAAGCCAACAAGCTGTTGTTTGTGCACTGTTTAGTGTTGTCAGCAATCAAAATTACAATTATTTTTTTAACACTGGCTCCACACTGCCCTTTTTGAGCAATACTAGCCTCTAGCTTCCAGCAAGCAGAAAGTTGAATTAAATATTCAGTTGTGGATTTATGCTCCTGGGCCAAATCCAGGGTCAACAGAGAGCAAGACTTGAATATTTTAAAATATTAAAAAGGGCTGAACTCAACTAAGGTTTATAGATTTTAGTCCTGATATTGTTGCCTCAGTTGCAGAGCCCCTATAATAGAATTGAAATGACCAGAAGTTGTTTTGAACATCTTTGTTTGTTTGTTTCTTCTTGTTTTATGGAGAGTAATAATAATAATGCTGATAATAATGCTAATAATAATATAATTAATAATATTGAAATATAATGTGCATTTTTCTTTGTTGTCGATTCTAAGTTAGGTACTCTATTTAACCAGCAGATGTCCCAATTTCCACAACCCTTTTCAAGGTGCGTTTTGCGCTATACGTAAACTTCAGTGCCTATAAAATTTACAGCTAAAATAAATAAATTGACAAAAATAAACAAACAAATAAATAAACAGCGCATTCTGACCATGAAACAATTATATTTGTTTCAGTTTTAAAGTAATATAAACCACTAACAAACCAGAAGTCTCCCGTCCGCTTCAGGTAAAGACGTAAGTCGCCTAATTTTCCAGAAATCGTTGAACGCAACAAAGTATCCGCGGCTAACGTTTGTATCGGTGCGTTCTGTTTGTGGGAGGCGAGGAGCTGGAAAGTTAAAAGTTTGCAGTCAGTCGCAAAAAACAAACAAGTCAACACGTAGCCTTGTCACGACTTGTCACCTGGTAAGAATGTTGTAGTTCGAATGAACCTTTTGAACGTCTTTACAGATACAAGCTAATTAAATGGTCCGTTTTCCTCTTATTTTGTAACGATGCTCATTATCGCTAGGGTGGCAGTGAGAAACTTCCCACAATACTTTGATATTTCAATAATTATTAAGGCTTTGTATAACGACAAGTTTTTTTCTTTTCTTCTCAGAATATGTTTTGTGGAGAAACAGAATCGAAAGTTTCAGTCAACATCTGGGTGCACTTTCCCAGAGCTGTGTTGGTGTTCAGCCTGTTCCACTTCACTTCTGGATACTCTGATCATGACAGGACACTCGGGTTGATGTCTCAGTATCCTCTCATTGATGGGTAATGGATGCATATATTGTCCCATCTCATCAGATATTTCATTCATGTACTTTATCGCCTAAAATCAAATGAAAACGTTTCCCATCTTGTTCCTCTTTCCCTTTCGCTGTTTTCTTTTTTCACTCTTCAGCCATAATGACCTAGCTCTCCAGCTGAGAATTCTCCACAACAATAACCTGAGCCAAATTGATCTTAATCATTTCAACAAAGTGGCCACTGACATCTCCCGCCTGCGAGCTGGCCATGTGCAGACACAGGTACTGTAAAAACAAAAACAGCAACTATTCATTCATGGCACTGGTATGGTTTAACTCACTGATCGTTCCAGTGACTCAGGACTGTACCTTACCTTTTTAA
>JAVKLF010000038.1:12610793-12628195 GCA_034783495.1 Millerichthys robustus
GACAGTATGAGGATTAGCCAAGCTGATGTTAAAACTATATGAGAGTGTCTGGAAAGAGGCACAGCAAAAAAAAAAAAAAAGGAAAATAAACTCTGTGGATCTTTCATAAATCTAAAAAGAAATATTCTGTTGAAACGGCAAGAAACCAGTTTCATTTTTTAATATCCTCAATTATGGTTTTTTTTTGTATTATGAAAGTGTTGCATAAGATTCAGTGTTGAGCAAGCATCACAACACATGAAGTTATTGTGATTCTTACAAGTGGGTTGAACATTGGGTACAGTGAGTGAATAAAAATCTTCCTCATGTAGAATGCACCAAGCTGAATTTACCTTTCTTTGCAAAAATATAAACAATTCGACACCTCATTTGGCACATGAAAAACACTTTTTCTGGAGTTTTTTTTTTTTTTTTGACAACCTCAGGCTGACCCATCCTTGAATATTACACAGGAAACGTTGTTGCCCGTCGTGCAAAGAAACCATCTGGAGAGGAATCAAACACAGAGATCTGAAACACCTAAAACATCTGAACAAGAAAACAAACCCTGCGCTGCAGATACCGCAGCAGATATTGCAGTAGGATAACCCATGTTTCATCCAGTATCTTGAACTTTGCCCTCGCCGGGACCTTCGGCGTTCCTATAAACCATCACATGGGAAATTAGAAACAATCACTTTCCTGCGAGAATAATAGGAGAGAAAAAATCAACAAGGTGTCATCTGGTGCAGTGAGGAAACCTAACAATGAGGTTTGGAGGAACTCCCCAAAGAGCTGAGGGAGACTGGCTGCCAGGCTTCTGGCCTGGAGGAGTCAAGGGTGGTGCAAGATTTGTGAATGTGTGTGTGTGTGTGTGTGTGTGTGTGACACACAACACTGTCCTTGTTAGTGTTTGAATTACAGCTCATAAATCTAGAAAAGTCACACATTCTGAAGCCTACATAATAAACACAGATTAAAAGTGCATGCACTTTCTTCATAGAGCAGCTAATTGTCTCCTTTGAGAGCAAACTTCAGATCATGCTGCTAAACATAAAAATCTGAGGGTTTTATTAAGAAAAAAAAATGCTCAGATCAAATGCTGAATTGTTGTTCTTTATGTTCCAAGACCTCTGCAGCATTTTATTGGCGGCATTAATAAAAACTGCAAGAAACTGAACTAGAAATGTACTTTATCACCATTTGGATGCATTTTGTTTCCTATGTGTGAGATGAGTGACACAGCCCTTTTTTACATCTCTTTACTGTTATAACAAATATTTACAGTCCTAATCTTAGGTTCTGCATCCTGGGAAAAGTGCTTGCTCTCCTCCACCTTGTCAGCCAGTGCTCGTGTAAACTGCACCACCCTTTTGAATGCCTGCACCAATGTTCGTCACGCGAGTCGAAGGGCAGGTCAGAGGTGCGCATATACACACCCAGGTATCCTGTTGTTCTGGGCAGGAAAGTCCTTATAGGAACGAAAGGTTAACCCAACCTTTGATTTATTCTGCTTTTGTAACATTCTGCCGCCAGTGATGCTCAATTACCTTTCACTTTTTTCTTCTTTAATCGTGTGTCGACGCTGATGGCAAATCAGTCTGTTGTTCTGTCATTTCTCAGTCACGCAAGAAAATCTGAGAATAATTCAAGTCTGCAAATAGGAGATGAAAAAAAAAACAATATCAAACATTTGTAATCTGTTCTTCTTGGGTTTTACCTCAAATAATGACAGTCAGATCTGTCATCACTAAACTTGTCCTTCTATAGCCCGAGAAGACTATTTGGTTAAAGTGACGAACCTAGTGGTGCCACATCCATTTAACAACGAGGCCTGTTGGTTGTGACCTTTTCTTCCAGGCTGACACAGTGAGTCCCCCTCTACCATCCGTACCGGGCCCTGTGTCCAGCTCATGTTCACAAACAGAGGCTGCTCATTCACTCAGGTCCTGCGGAGACCAAATCAAATTACCAACACATATCTCCCACAATCTACTGCGACAGGATCACCCTCCAGGCAGGGCTGAAATGGATACAGCAATATACAACGGAGAGAGAGCTGCAGGATGGAGGGGCGTGGGGCCAAAGAGGAAAGCAGGTGCTAATGGATGGGGAAGGAGGCAAGCCTTTGTAAGTGCAACAAAAAAGCCGACTTAATTGATTCTACGACATCTCATCAATTTTAATCGAAATGAAATGAGCCTCTGTACGTTTGAAAAGGTTAAAACAAATTGAACATGGAAATCACAGCTTGTAAAGTGGTCTTTTAATGGAGAGAACTTCTCTGCATCCCTCGTTTCGGTGTTCTGTGTGTTTTGCTTTTCCAGCAAGGCTGCAGTTTGATCTTTTTTTTTTTGTGAAGGTGCGAACACTTAAGTTGTGTTCAGAACAATCTTTAGCCGATTACTCACTTCATAGACCAGGAATTAGAAATGATTAAAATCATAGTTTATGCAAAAGCAAAAACAAACAAAAAAAAAACTATGTACTAATACAAGAGGAGTACAAAAACTATTTGCTTCAAAAAGCTCTGTTCCATTTTATCACTGGGCTAAAGTTGAGGATTTTTACAAACACTAAACATCTTTTGAGATCTGTTAGTGTTTGCAAATCAGCTCCACGTCTTAATGTTGGTGCAGAGGCTAGAGAAGGTAACCTGGGATTGGAAAGCTGCTTGTTTGATTCCCCAGACTGCCACACAAAATTTAGGTTGGAAAGATGACGTACCCTCATCTGCCTCCACCCTCATTTACCCCACTGTGGAGCTTTGGAAAAGACCTTTAACCCTCCAGCTGCTCTCCAGGTGCCTTAGATGGCAGTTCTTCTCAATTCACGTGTGATGAGGAAAAAGGCAGATAATACATTTCCCAGTGGTCTGTTTCTCGTGTCACAGATACAATCGTGCACAACGTGGCTGTCCTAAAAGCACTGATGATTCTATATAACGCTATGGTAATTTAAGAAAAGGTTTTGATTCTTTCCAAGATAACTTCCCCATTTTATATTTTACTGGTGTAAAATGTGATACAGGTCACTTCTCACCTTTTTGTTTAAATAAGTGTCCTCACTCAGAAAAGCAAAGCACTGTTTCTTTTATCACTATGACAAATAAATCAAAGTGTTTTAAATTTTACTTACTGTCAACATTACAAGATACATTTTTGTTTTCATTTACAAAAGCTAAATAGTATATTCACTTTTGTAGCTTCCTCTAAGAATATTTGGCTGATGAAGAAACACAAAATAGTGATCTTAGTTTTAGTAATGGTCTTCGTCCTCACTCCGAGCAGATATGTCCTTGGCTAAATCACAAAAAAAGAAACAACTATTAAAAACTCACTCAAGCACGTGAAATCAGAAACAATCAAACAGAAAACCAGACACACAGGAATTGAAGCAACTCTATGCTGACACCTTGTGGCGGTTTTAGAAACACAAGCGTGCAGCCAAAGCTCAGAGAAAAACACATTACAAGTTTCTTAAGTGGTGAACATCAGAAAACACAAACAAGGAAAGCAGATTGCATACTTGTTTTATTTTTAAAAAGCAAAGTTTGCAATATTCACAATAAAGGAAAGCTGTATAATTACAATTCACTCTTGTTAAATAAATAACAATGCTGCTTGTTAATCTCCAAGCACACCCCGCTGGAATTTGCTGCTGTGAAGAAGCCCTGTTGGCTTTTTGCTCACAAATTGCCCTATTTTTTTAATGGCTGAATTGCTTTAGTAAATTTAAAGCTGCACAGACACTCTGCTGTCTCAGCAACACTGATCTTCTGTAGAAATGCAAATAGGTACACATGCAAAGCAAACTTCTGGCTAATTATACAGCCATCTTACAAGGTTTATGTCCCTGAGCGCTGGGAAAAAGTGTAATGCACAGCATCTATTCTCTATGAAACACAGCTTCAATACTGAATACAACTTTGGCTCACCAGACTGGAAAAATCTTCCTAAAGTTTACTGAACACTAATTATACTGTAACACAGAAGCACGAGGGCTCTTTGCTGGTGATTAAAAATATGTTGGTTTGGCAATTTATCTTCTTATTTAATAATAAAAAAACCCACATAGACAAAAGGTACAAAGAGTGAGGTTCATCTCAGTAAAAGAAATGGAGATTATAAAAAAACAAAAAAAGGAGTAAATAAAAGAATCATATTCAAGTTTATCATAAAGCACACATCAATAAAGAAAAATATGTTTTGATATTATTTTGTGCTATGAACAGCTTGATATTTGTCATTTCCTCCGAGGGATAAAACATTCCTTATACAGGGAGTTAGGTAAGATCTTATTTAAAATTTAGAAGGCACTAACATTAAACACCAACACACCCTAAAACCAAAGAAGAAAAAATAAAAACTACTTGACTAAAATTTACCAACTTGATTGCAACAAGATGGCAGGTCAAGCAATGTTTTCTATAAAGCTCCGTCTTAGTCATCTTTTTTATCAGATGTGCTTTCTTCATCGTTTTCCTCTGAACTGGTTTCACCAACTATGTCCAGTCCACTGGGCATGGCCTCTTTGAGTGCTTGGTGTCTCTGAAGCTCCAGGTAGGTGGTAAAGAGCTTGGCATATTCAGGGTGGGTGGAAGCAAAGGCTTGAAATTCTCCTGAAGAATCACACGTACAAAAAATAAAAAAAATCAAGACTGAAATATAGCGCGACAACAAACCTTTGACCCGCGGCAAAATAAACTTACCAAATGAGATGAAACCAGAGGAGTCTGCATCAATCTCCTGAAAGAGCTTAGTCATGTTTAGGTCTGACACACCCAGAGCAGAGCGCAGCAGAGCCGTAAACTCGTCGAGGGTGATTTTCCCATCTTTGTCTGTGTCAAACAGCTGCAGACAAGAGAAAAAAATCTTTTGACTGCAAAATGACTCCATTATTTTCACATGCGATGCCATTTTGTTAACCTGACAAGATCCATGCATGTCTGAATGTTGCCAGAGTCTTGAATAACGGTCAATCTCCGTAAAACAATCAGTGTGTGTTGTTTTTAGTCCTTATTACCTGAAAAGCCATTTGCAGAACATCTTCAGTGTTGGCTGGTCGACACAAGATGTTTACCCCAATAACATACTCCCTAAAGTCAATGGTGCCATCTCCGTTCTAGACAGGGTGAAAACCACAGAACTGGTATTAGCATATAGCATTATTCTGTAGATAAGATTTATTCACTGTCTAAATAACACGAGTTCTGACCGACATACATATGTAGGACAGAGATAAACATGCACCTGTTGGTCACTGTTCTAAAAGTCATCAGACGTCTCTTCTTGCCTGATCCTCCCCGCTCCACCCGTCTGCTCCTGTCCAGCTAATGTTAGCATTCACTGCCGCTCGTTTTCCCTCGGTGGTGGAGGAATCAGTAAACTTTCTTTTGCAGGTTTATCTTCTTTGACAATTGTTTTCTTTTTAAAAATCTGTCAGCTTCTATTTTGTCTCCAGTTCTTTTGCAAACTTGTTTTATCAAATAAACTCATTTTAATAATGATTCACAATGTTGTTATTAAGTTGCCAGGCTTGATTACTTTTAAAAAGACAGAAGGTAAGTACATTTATGATTGACAGCCTCACCCTGTCAAACAGAGCAAACAGCTCCTCAAGAGCCGGGTTAATGGGTAACTTCAAGAAGCTGGCAAACTCCTCTATGGTTATCCGTCCTCCATTGCAGGTGGTGGCTCTGACTGCAAAACCTTCCAGCTCTTTCTTCACGTTGTCCCACTTCAAACTGTGTGAGACAAAATAAGGTCATACTTCTTTAGAAACAGTGATAACCATCTTCCCTGATGTTTGTTGTATTGAGCTGTTCTTACTTGAGTTTGCAACTGATTTTGGTGAACTCAACCAGGCCAGCCTCCATAGGCAGAGTCAGCTCTCCAGCGGAGATCATCAAGCGGCAGTCTTCGTATGTGTGGTCTGTCACCGCAACCCCCAAAACCCTTAAAGGTAGAAGGTTTAGCAGTCAGCTAAAATGATCATTAAGAGTTTGTTGGAGCAGATGTGAAACACAAATATTAGAAAAATGCTGTGAATCAGCAAACTAGTGTTTGTCACCGATGCCAAAACTCCTTATACATTTTGACTACTGCACGTATTACATGTTTAAATATATCATCACTGTACAGTCAGAGGTAACACAGTTAAATGCGTGATTCAAACTACAGGATGTTTTCTAAAACACCTTTCAACAACATAAAATTATTTTTATAAAGACATGCAGACACACGACCAAAGGGCACCCACTGGGCCATAGTTTCTCGGACTCTGCTGGCAAACAGAGCTGGACTTCTCTTCTCCTCCTCTGTGGGGATGTGTGGTGGCAGGAACTGTAATAAATAATTAAAAAAATAAATAAAGAGAGGGAAAAAGTTGCAACGAAGGTCAAGCAGAAAGCAAACTCCTTCACTTCTCTACGAAAACCAAAAAAATCCCCTCACATCTCCGCTGCAGACTGAACAGAAAGAAAAACTACCACAAAACAATGCTCTCATCTGCTTTACATTATATACAGTTGAATAAACAAATGCAAATCAAAATGACTGTTACCTCAATTTCAACGGTGGTGTAGAGCTGGCACAGTGTTAGAAGTAGCAGTGTCTTCCTGAACACAACAGTACAGAAGATGTACACATGAACTTATAGTTGCAATACAAGCTAGTGCTGGTAATTTATTTTAGTAGGAAGTGTCCACTAAATAAATAAATACATAACATTAACGATTATTAAAAAAACTAAAAAAGACTCACGAGCTGAAACCTTGCCATGTCCAAGTCACTGTATCCTAAAAAATTAAATAAATAAATAAATAAATAAAATTAGCGCTGGTACTAAGAAATCTGTGGATTTTGCTGTAATGGAGAAACCAATCATCGTATCTCATTCATGTTCATATTATTGTGGTAGAAAAAAACTACTACATACATGGTTTTAAAAGTGGTTTGACGTTCCATGACTCACCAGTTTGTTTGGGTATCTGATAATAACAGGCTGCACAGGCACACCTGGAATAAAGGCACCTACAAGTGGAAACGTGGCATCAATTGGGAGGAACTTTGCAATCTGCTAAAACCAAAGCATCGTCAGTGAGCAGCTTTAAGACCGGTTCCTGACATCCCGATTTCCTCACCTCCTTTAGAAGCAGCTGAGCACACATTAGTGCAGAGATCACACTCAGTTTTAATAGATGGTTCTACCATCACGTGATTGTTGTCTAACCTTTCTCCTCAATGAATCACGTTTCGTGTTTTGTGAACTACATTTTACTGAACTATATTTTATCAAACCCGGAAGAAAAAGTTTGCTACAGTATAATATTTCAAAATATTGTTCAAACTGTTTTCTTGGACTGTAGGAATAAACTGGAGAATTTGGAGAAAAGCTGCACATGCACATAGAGGATACGCACGCCAACAGCACACAGGAAACAAACAACAAAAAATGAATTGCCAACCATCTAAACTCACCTTGTTTAAAAGTGATAAGACATGAACGATTTGTACACGTTCCTTCTGGGAATATCAGAACCTAAAAGAACAAAGTCTCTTTTTTAATTATCCACTCATATTTTGGACTTTTTTTAATTTTTTAGTACTTTGCCGATAGATGCAACAAAGTTGTTGTCTTTTTTAAATAATGCCAATCAACTTTTTTTACATTTGGCTTTATCTGGGCACTGACGTATAAAACACTCCTTCAAAACTGACAAAAGAAGAAGTGAGGCCAAATCAACAATACAAAGTGCTGCTTCTTGAAGTTTCTGCTTGCATTGCGTTGACAAACCTGGGGCCAGCGGCCTCCTGACTTGGCTCTACTGTCAATCTCCCGGATTGTGTTCTTCCTGGAGTCTGGGTCCTGTCTAGAAACCAACACCGGCTGCAGACAGCGCACAAATCCTGCACGATTGGCAAAACATCCAAAAAACTAAATAACACATGCGCAAAAGGCAAAAAAAAAAGGACAACACAGAGTTTTGTCAGTCAATTTCAGTGGCTGTTCCACGCTACTTGAAGAAAAACAAACTGCCCCCATCTTGCATGTCCAAGTTTTAAAGTTGCATTGCACAAAATGTTAGTGCACGGAGTATGTAGCAAGGATGACACCGAAATGTAGCTGAATAACTGTAAAACTGAGATTATGCCATTTTTGTATTTGAAAAAAAATAATCATGGCAGCCATGCTAAATGATGTCGTTTAAACTGATGCATCCAATAATACCCTTCAGAGAATCTTATTAAAATAAACCTCATAAATGTTGTTAACAGCTATCTACGTACGACAACTACTCTTTGGAACACTAACATACATGCCTCCTATGATCAATCATACTATTTTAAAGACTGGGCAATCGTGGTTGAAGTTAAATTTAACATCCCCAAAATACTTTCACACTTATTATGACTCACACACAAACACATCTTGCACATTCACCCAAAAGTTCCTGTTTTGAAACAACAAGAGTGTCTCACTGCCAAAGATGGGTGTAGCCAAGTTCTCCACACGTGAGACGGTGGAGGGCAGGCCCGCTACGATGCACACGATCCCGTCAAAAAAGGTCGAGTGAGGGGCCACGGCCAGGATGGGGGCCTCGCTGGAGCCGGCCTTCTTACCCTTGACCACAACTCTGAAACCCATGGAGAAGTAGTAAGCCCTCCCCAGGGCGGCCATCACCCTCTGACACATAAACCTGGAGATGTGAAAAAACAAACAAACAAATAAATTCAAAAATATAGAAAGAGAAGTGATCAATTAACAGGAAGAAAGTTACGTCAACCATTGCTTCCTTATAATCTTTCAAGAAGGAGGAAGTCACAGTGCATTGCGAAACACTATAAGACAAAATAATGAATGGCAGCGTGAAAGTTTTAAAACTTGTCTAGAGATTACAATCTATGAATATTTAAAGCTGCATTATTTCCGCTCCACTGAGCAGGAGGCTTAAACGCAACGTCAGGCTGATTTTACAGCAAAAGTACTGTACTTGGTCACGAAACTGTGGCTAAAACACGACTTCTTTTTTTTCTAAGCACAGGGTACAGATTAAAACTGTGTGCTGTAGGATAAAACACTTCAATATCGAACACCTCACATTAAAGTAGTATAAGTAGTAGTATAAATGTACAGCCAATATGACACAAGAAGCTTTAGATACTTTTACTATGTTGGGATGGTAAAAGTTAATGGGAGTAAAGGAACATGGCAGTCAAACGTGATTGCAAAATGCAGAAAGCTATAAAATTTGGGTGTGGTCGAGAAGGGGATTTACAAATTCATGTAAGTGTTGACAACTTGAACCACCCTGAGAATATTCAAGACTGCATGTGGCAAAACAATAAGTTAATGAGCTTAAGAAAACAATCTTTCCTGTTATTTCTATTCATTATTTAGGATGTGGTCACAAGTTCTGCAGGAGGTGCCCACTGCCGAGCTTTTCCACAGCATGAATTCTATGACCAACATAACAGAACACATTCAGCACCTTCATCATAACTCAAATGCAATTGTCTAGCATCATGGTTTCTCTGTGTAAAACAGTGTCTCAGGGTTTCTAGTCCTTGATAATGTTCGTCACCATTTCCTTTCTGAGAACTGTGGGGAGCTGAGGTTATGCCTGAGGGGCAGATATGATCTTGCAACTCATGACTCAGCAGAAAACACACTTTTCAAGCAATGTTAAACTTTTTTTTAGAGTCTGAAGTTTTGTGCTGTCTCTTTTTTATGCGTTTGCATAACCCACTTTGTCAGTTTCTTCTTGGCTCAGTAAAGCTCTCCATTTTAATCATTTAACACAACAATTTTTTAAATTGATCTGAATTAGTTCTTTTGCAGGCCCTGTTTCTCAGTTAGGATTTTAAAATATGACACACTGACGGTCAGTGGAATGTTTGCACCAGGTATGGACAAATATTATGCACATAAACTCTTTTATAGTACTACAAAAGGTATAATTAAAAAATACAACAAAGAAATAAAAGAAATCAGCACCTCAGGTAATCTGTCATGTTTCAAAAAGAGTTTCTCACAGTGCACCTTCATGAAGGTAACTAATACAAATATGTTACATGATTAATACCCGTGTGTGATATTTAATGATGAAATGTTATACCTGCAGGCCAGCAGTTGGGTGCATTTGCATATGAACTGTTGTGTAACAGTGCCCAACAGAAACCTAGTGTGACTGACATAACTCAGACACTATCATGTCAAAACACATTCCCTAAAAGTATTTAAACTATGTACTAGCTTGTGATTTTTAGACGGCATACTGTGTTTGAGTGAAAAGTGGACAGCATACAGTAGGAAAACTCTGGTTTCTTTTCAGCAGATGTCAAGGAGGGTGAGCAGGATACGGGCTTGTCTGTCGTGGTCGTCTGCAGAGGGGTACCTTTCAGGCATGGTGAGCTAAATAGAAGTGGGATTGGATTTGTTTGTAATCATAGTTACCGTCTCCAGCCTGTCATTGGCTCCACTGCTCCCTTCAGAGGATGCTTGAAGGTTATTATGACGGACACAGGCCAGGTCACCATCAGGACCAAAGACATGAGGACAGCTCGAAGAGGGACCAGGATGATTCCAAACAGGACACACTGTATTAAGAAACCAAGAGGGTATGGGTGGGTGTCATAGACACACAGACACACACAGACACACAGCTCTGGGAGTCAGCTGGGTAACACCCGACCTGTTTAGAGAGGACAAACATTCATAATTCTAGAAATCTACCATTTGTTTCCTAAAAAGAACACAAGGACTTTCATTGTTGTGCTGCAAGCTGTTTGTCAAAGGCTTTGCAGAAGATTATCTCCCATGGGTGGGTGGGTGGTTGTGTGTGTGTGTGTGTGTGTTCACACTTTTGAACCACGCTGTGTTGTATGCGAGAACCACTCCTAAGAGTCTTGTTTAAAAGTCAACACATACTCACTTTAATGATGGTGCTTTTGGTGAGCTTGGTGTCTTGAACAAACGGGTTGAGGACCTCCGGCAGGAGCAGAGACTGCTGCCTCGGCACGGCGAACACCCGCTGCGGCGGCATGGCTGCTGTCCAGTCCTCCTCAGCGACAGACAGCCCGTGTTCCTGCGTCGTTATTATGTTATCATTTCACTTCCTCAACGGAGGTGGGGGGCTGACCTCCTGCTTCCCGTTTGAAATAACGCAGATTACAGAGAGGAACCGGACAAGGGCGAAGCTCCACCCCTAATTAGCCGCAGCTGAGTCCGCCGAACCTTTCTGACCACAGTGTTTTAAGTAATTACAGATTAAATTGGCATAAAGTACAATCGAAGTGCGCGAAACAAATGAGCGAGGACATAATGCACAATCACGAATCGTGATTTATTAGGGATCCTTTTTGCTTTCCATGGTTTCACGTTTCTATTATTGTCCACAAGATGGCGCAGTTTTACTGCTAATCGCCTGACCTATCCGTTTGTTGTAGGGTTCATCCATCCAGCATCAAGGTAAGACCTATGTGATTCTGAATTTCTAAAAGAAAATTTGTGTTTGCCATTTTAATTTTTGTTGAGCTGTTAGTACCCCATATTCTGCTAATCAGGTGTGCGGTATAAAATTTTACTGCCAAGAAACTTCACATAGCTACTACTGCAAACTAATACTAGCAGATGCATGTTAGATTGTAGATGGACCAGTAAACCGAGAGCTTTGCCTTTCAGCTCATCTCCTTCTTCACCGTGAGAAACTGGAGCAACACCTACATTATTCCCAAACCATTTAGCATTGTATTTAATCTTTGGCTGATAAATTCCAAAGCTTGCTGGTGAAAGATCTTAACAGTTGTAATTGTTCATATTGACTTTTTCAAGACATATAGAGTTCAATATATTGAACATTTTTATTGATAATGGTAACAAAGTGCACAAGCATTAGAAAACATCACAATACACAACTACATTGTTACAACCCAAGAAATAACACCTAACACAACAACAAAACTGATATAAAATAATAAAAGTACAGGTTTTCTAGAGGATTATTTTCGTTATTCCATTGTGGAGCCAACCTATACAGCCTGTAGAGGCAACCTGTGCCTTATCTGCATAGTTAATCTGTCCGTACCGCCTGTAAAATCTACTGGAGAGTTGCTATGACAGTGCCTGGTCTCCTCATCATTCCTTTTTTCTGGTATAGTTTTTTGTTTGTTTGTTTGTTTTTTACAAAGTGCTAACCAAGCAAAAAATAATATATGCCTGCGGATGCTACTTTCTGAATTCCATAAAACACTCCCATCAGACTTAGTAACACTAAAAATACACATTATATATGTAGGTCTAAATGCAAAAAGCAGTCTCTAAAAGCACCATACTCGGTCACAATGTGCAAGTTCATTTTTTAAATGCATTGCACAACATTCAGAAAAAAAAACAAAAACAAATAAACATCACATTTATAAAACTGTATTTTGTACATTGAATGTAGAAGTAATCCAATGCCAATACCACAAATACCTCACTTTCTAAAATAATACGTCTATCAATTTTGTATAAATTGGCAATAACTCAAAGCACAGTGTAGCACTGCATTCAATGCACTGTGGACATACCTGATGTCTATTTTTACCAAGTACCAAAAATATAAAACATCAAAACAAGGGGATTATCTCTTTTTTAATCTTCATTATGACAAGAAATAATTAGACACAATCACACAGAAATGAAGCAAATATCCAGCTGTATATGTTCAGCCTATTAAGGAAGTCTTGAGGTGCCATTATACAATGCTGAAGACTGGCTATACAGGCCGGAGGTAATGTAAATGTCTCCAACAAAATTTGTCATGAAAAAAAAAAAAAAAATCTAAAACCGTGCACACTGCGGTTTTCTCAAGCTGTGTGCGACTCTATGCTGGTGTCCTCAAGAAGTGAGGTTATCATTGCATGATGGGAAACATTTTGGTAAATGTTCAACAACCAAGCCAGTCCTTTGTGATTTCACCTAACTTGACAATCTTCAAACTGCTGTCTTCAAGTTTGAAATAGTGGTTTCCTTTAAAGAAGTAGCTGTAATCTGTAAAGACAAGCACACATAAGCCATGTTTAGATGTACACTTTAAGATTTAATGTCGCTCATGTTCAGCAGCTGCAAATGCCATGTAAGTTGAATCCATCAAGCTTTGATAAAACAATATAGTTAGCTTCAGTCAATTTGAAACAGATTGAAGAACTCAATCAGGCCCAACTGGAGCAATAATTGAGCCCACACTCTCTGAATGATGCTAGTCAAACAGCACACAGAAGGACCTCTGTATATGGTCACAGACTTGCTTTATACAAAAAAAAACTGTTTAATGTGAATAGTAGAGTCAGTGTGACGCTTGTGTGTATGCTCGGGAAGCAGTGATGGAAAAATCCAAAGCAAAAATCTGCATAACCCCCATTAAAACCTATGTAAAAACATGGCTGTCTGATCACAAGGTTTTTCATGCTGATCATTAATCATTAACTATGCATTTTTTGCACCTTATCTACAACACCCTGCCCAAAAGACAATTGAACACAATTCCTTATGTGTTCACCCACAGGCAAATTTAATCATTAAGTATCATAAAGCAATTGTCGTCTAGCAGACTTTCCTGTCTTCCATCACTGTCAGACCACAGGTCACTCCTTCAATTCAAAGTAATGCTTTTTCTTGGTTTTGATTTCCATACACTTTTCTTATTAACTGTTGTTGCTCTTTTGATTCTAGTGTTTTTAAGAGTTTTACTACTAGGGGTATAGTTCCAAACTCACTAATAAAGCTGGGGGGATTTCAACAGAAGGTATGTCAATCTAAAGACAGTCAATCAATATGTAAAGGATCAGGAGTTTAAAACCAAGAGTCATTAGGACACCTGGGATAATGGTGTTAATTAGTTAACCACTAAGTGCATTAAAAATTGTTGTAGCTCCAATAATGTGTGTGTGTGCGTGTGAATATGTTACATCTGGCCATTTGTACAGTAGTAATCCAGTCACACTCTGTAATCATTCTTAGTGAACATGTTGACACGGTGTTTGAATGCATAAAGGCAAATAAATCCATTATTAGTAACCTGTAACTTATATTGCTGGTAAGTTAACCTTGTTGTTGAGCTCAATTAGCAAATCCCACTGGTTTTCTAACTGATTTTCTGATAGTTAAGTAGGGTTTGCCATCGTTCCTAGTTCTGACTTTCAAAGTAAGAAAGCATTAGAAAGCACTGCTGTGCCTATCAGAGCTTCTAACTTGGCCTTAGACTCTTGGCCTTCTGTAATAACTTGGCTTCAAACCAGAGGTGAAAAATACTGCTGAAACAGGTTCTGAAAAATGGATTCAAGAATTTATGATTATATGTTGTCAAAAACTGTTTTTAAGCAATGAAACCCTCAAATTTAAGAAATTCTCAGGGACTTGTACAGCATGTATTCAACCCAAGATTATATAAAAATATAACCCAAGATATAATAAACATTACCAATGCCATTCAGACTGAAGGCTGCATCGACGTTGTCTGGAATACCGTTCCAGGAATCAGCGATAAGCTTGGGGAAGCCAGTGTCCATCGTCTGTCTATCTTCATCATATCTGTACACAAATAATAACTGATTAAAATACAATTTCAGGGATTGCTTCAGAGTTCTTTCTCACACACATACAGAAACACACCCTAACTGTTTTGCTTAGAGCTTGGTGATAAAACAGTGAGTCAACAGCACAAGAAAATCCCCATGCTGTGCAAGCACTAACAGATGTGTTGTGCTTTTAGAGTGTAGTTTAGGTTTCACCAAACCTTAACTTGATCCAGATGCAGCAGAATACTGCTATAAATGGCTATGACATCAACTGCAGTAGTTGGGCGGGTCAGATATTGTTTCAGTCTTACAAATCATGCAAACCATAAGCTTTTTTTTTATCCCACCTCCAAAATTGCTCTCCAGCAAATAGGTAAGTCTTCCTGTTCTTTCGGAAGTTAAAGGCAGCATCAATGTGTTGCACGTCTGCAGGGAATCCAAAGCTGGAGAGTCTCTTAGGATAGCCTCTTTCCAGCTCATCAGCTTTGTAAACCCACATCTCATTGCCTGGGAGAATGAAACCAGCAAAAGAGAAGACATTTATTCACAAGCTACCCTTCCATACGACGTATTACTATATTTAAAGAGTGAATGCTAAATAATTTTAAATAGAACTTTAAACATTTATCTTTTAAATTTTTATACAGAATACAGAGGAAAGTTACTTGTTTTCCATTGTGCAAACATTGTTAAATCATTAAAGCTGTAAATCTATATTGTATAATTCCCGTCAGTATTCAGAACATTTGTCCTATTATCGCAATGCTGCAAATGTAACATAAGCCAATAATGACTGTGATGGAATAAACCAAATGTGCACCACACACATGAAAGCGCTCAACCAACATTTTTTCTGGTACTAAATTGAAAAAAAAAGATTGACCAAGTTAAAAAATGGTATTTCATTAGTGAAGAAAAATTTTCATGCCGTATCCAGTTTTCTTAAATGTTCCTTGTGCTCTACAAACCTGCAAAGAAGACTGTTTTTTCCTCCACTGGGTTTTCATATGCTGCATCTATCTTGGCTGGAAGGTCAGGCCAGTAGGTGGCCACTAGCATAGGGCCATTGGGTTTGTTCCTAAAGTTCATTGACCTGAACAGGAACCTGGCAGAGGAAGAAACAGTGGCTGAATGATTATGAGGTAAATGAGCTGGGGGTTAAAATTCATGTGAGCATGAAACGGACACAGAGAGGATTTGGAGTAAAATTTGGAAGAAGAAGAGCACGTGTTTGTAAGTGTGTGAGCAGTCGACTTTAGTGCAAGTGCTTCACTCGGCCAGCCAGCCACAATGGCCTGATTCATGAGCATGTGGTTTTCATCAGGTCTAAGGCGCAGACGCCAGTGGAACAAGACCCATCTCGCCCAGATTTCCAATAAACAGCTGCACAACAGCAAGAGCAGCTTCCTTTTCTTTTTTCACTGACCTATTTCTCTTTAGTAAGACAAAGGCCTGCCAATAGCAAAGATAAATATCAGGGTTTTAAAGTGAACACTCCAATAAAACTAATAGACAAAAAGTGTGTCTACACACACACACACACACACACACACACACACACACATATATATATATTTATACTGTATATATAATTCCTGAGTTTACAACCTTAAAAAAATAGGAGAAAAAAAGTATATACATTGCATTACAGAGACCCTCTAGGTGTGTTATGTGCTTATTTATATGTATCCCTGCATGTGAGCATAAAATACTAGGTGCTGTAACTCTAATTATTAGTTTGATGTACCTGCTTCTTTACAGCAGACTTTATAACAGCCTTTTACTTCAGCCTCAACAGACAGACGCACTTTTATGCTGAGCTCAGGGAGAGCTAAAGCTTGACTCACTGTGCCGTGCTAAGATTTGTTTTACCACACATATGTGCTGATTCAGCAGAAAGACAGATTCCACTTTAACAACAGAATAAAATCAACTGAACTTTTGCTGTAGAGCCCGGATGGCATTGCTTTGTTGATTTCTTTTGTTTGTTGTGAATCTATAAAGCTTGTTTTGAACCAACAGATATGACATATATCACGATACGGGCATCACAATTGGATAAATTGCATTATATCGCGATACTTATGGCCATTTTTTCTCCAAAAATTTGAATGAAAAAAAAAATCACTATGAAGAGCACACCATGCATTACATGCATGAAATCTAATTAAATGTAGTTTATTTTATGCAATCAGAAGAACGCTGAACATTTTTGATTGCATAAAAATAAATAAACAGTGCTATGTTGACGAGAAGGTATGTTTTGTTCACGTTACGGAAGCCTTTCTTCTGTACAAGACTAACAGGGAGCATGTCTTTGCAAATGACGTAAATCACTGACTGTGTTATCTTGGTAGCACAAGTTGAGGATGGTGGCATTTCGGTGTTTGAACTTGATTCAGCGTTAACTGAGCGGAAACCAATAGCTTCATGTTAGCTGCTAGCTGTCCATTGTGGTGGTGTCTAGCCATGTGTGCTCAAAGATTCAGTGTTCAATTTTAACTCATTGTCTATATAAGTAGTTAGTTAAAGCCTTATTGTATTTGTTAAAGGTGTTTTGCTAAAGCAGTGGTAACTGTCTTTAATTGGGTTGACTCCCAATGTTGTAGATGTACAATACAGTCAGTGATTACTTTATAAGCATTTCTATAATTATTAATATGTCCAGTGGTTCTTAGGTTATTTAGCTAACAGTCTGTCAGACAAACAAACACACTTACATAGATGGCAAAATAAGAAAGATAGTTAAACCCAATTATGTTCTTTCAAAAAAATATTCGGATGTGTTTTTCCATCTGTCATCTCAAGAAGTAACAAAGACGACCGCCTGTGTCTTCTACCCCCCCCCACCCACCCCCCCCC
>JAVKLF010000038.1:12663501-12678123 GCA_034783495.1 Millerichthys robustus
CACACACACACACACACACACACACACACACACACACACACACACACACACACACACACACACACACACACACGTGGATCTGATACAGGATTAATTACAAAATGAATAGTTCTAGACTTGGCGACCAAGAAAATAATATGCTTATTTAAAAGCCTGATTCTCAAGTGTAATGGGTGAACTCTATAAATTTACATGGTTGCCTCAAGGCAGAATATATGTAATGAGTGTGCTGTGTGGAATCCACTCCCCTGCACTCATCTATACCTGTTCAGAATAGTGTTTAAAAAAAGATTATACCCCAGGTAGCAGGCGTTCTCAAGGTTTGTTGACTGAAGGCTCTTTTTATCAGAACATTCTGTGAGATCCCTGCTTTGATTAATGCCCTGCTGCAGGTTTTGATTGGAGGTTTGAATGTGAGGGTGTTTTCAGCATATTTATTAGCATTACTGATTAATGAGTTCTTCTATTGTTGACATTTTAAGTGTTACAATTTTCAAAGCAAAGTTGTTAGCTTCCCTGTAGATTGTCTGTTTGATTTAAAAAAAAAAATATTGTCTGTAGTGTTCGCTCTGCTGCCCACATGGCAGGGAAGCATTACCCTTGGCCCTGCACACTAAGATCACAGAGAAAATATTTCCTGACATGTGTTGATGCCCAGGTCTGGCTCTGTGAGTGTGCCCATGGCACTGGGCAGATCAGGGGGTATGAAAGAGCCCTTATGACAGTGCCAGCCACAGATGCCCTGCAACACCACCCACCCACGCCACCGCCTGCTCTGTCTGCATTCCCCTCTGACACTGTCCGGACAGGGCCCTATGCATATCTGCAGGTGGCCCCATTAGCAGGGAAAGTATGTCAGTGGAGCTAAGCAGGGAGTGTGAATGGAGCCGGCTGTTGATAAATTATGGCTCTTCAAGAATAATTACAAGATCTAGAATGGTCTTGATGTTTTTAACTCAAATAGAAATGTAGTTTTGGAAGTTTGCTAAATATCAAAGCAACATTTTGGTGTAAAACCTATAACCGTGCAGTGATTTATGTGGGGTTTTATTTGTTTTATTTTGTTTTTCCCAGTCATGGGTAATATTTTAGATGAAGGGAATCACAAAGGAGGCTTCCTCCACCTACTCAAAACTGATATCATACTGAGCAAAATATTATACAAGTAAAAAGCAGGGGCGGCGGGGCTTTGGGAATAGGGCTCATGTGTATATATCATGCAGTACGGCATCCAGGCTCCAACTCATAGCCAGATCCGGGTCCAGCCTCACAGCTATCTGTTCCACGAGTTGAGATCAAAGTGAGGGGCCCTGGCAAATACACCCAGGCTTCGGCGTTGCTTTGCTCCAGCAGCTGCTGGGCAGGAGCAGCCCCAGCATGCCTTGCTGAAGTTAGGGAAAGGAGCTGAAAATTCATGGACTGGATGTGTCATTAACTCACTGCGTGATTGATGTACCACATGCCTATTAATATCCCAACTCAAAACTCAAAACAAGACAAGATAAATACCTATATTTTCAAACATCATTTCTTTTTCATTTTTACTCTGCAAGACAGAATGTCAGAACAATCTCAGCCTCTTTAAGTTTTATCCAAATGAATTGTTGGCACTTGGGAGGTGGAGAGTAGTAGAATAAAATATAAAAGTTTTACATCTCTGTGGTTAGAGCATCCTACAAAAAATGTCTTCTTAGGGCTAACAAATAATAGGTACACACAGACAAATGTGGATAAATATAATCTTGATTTTTTATACTAAAAAAGCAAATGCACACGTACAGTTGCAAATATTTTCTGCTTTGCTTTTACAATACTGTATGTTATATTGATCATTTTGCTGACAATTGAATGCTGTAAAAACCTCTTAAGCGCACACAACTTCACATTAGTAATAGAATCGGTACACTTTTTACTGTCAGTGTAAAGTAACTAATCACCTTTCCAAAAAATAACATCAGTCAGACTCTATGTGTGACATGTCTTGTTGATCTAATTTATTTCCCTTTTCAATAAAAGGGCCTCCTGAGGCAAGGTGGTACACAGAGACAGACATGAGAGCCCTTGACCGTCTGTGAGTGTCTACTCGTTAATTAGGCCAGGGAATTCCACCGGCCCACATTCTGAGGGGGAGCAAAAGGTACCAGATGGACTCTGGAAGGGGTGTTAAGATAAGAAAAACAAAATGGACAGAAAAAAAACAGAGAGGAAGAAACACAGTCACAAAATTGTCATAAAAATATCTACCTTTCTTATCTTCCATTCTACTCTGTTCACTTGTCCCTTTAGAAGTATGAGACCAGATACAACTCTGTTCTGTAAATAGTTATGAAACCATTACAAAACAGAATTTATGTACTCCTCTGGAATAAAAAAAGGCATAATCTGCCATAAAGCCAGCTAGGCTGTGCTTGACCCATAAATATGCGGTTTGCATTTTGCCACAGTAAATCCTTCACCCTCTCCTCGTAAATGCCAAGTCAAAGAAGCTTAAGAAAAGATAGAGGAATAAATTTGTTGCTCAGGAATACAGTTAATGTTTTTTTTTTTTTGTTGTTGTTGTTGCTTCATATGCTCTTTGGTTTGATTTTTCTGTTATTGTTATTTCAGTTCCTAATCTTCAAGGATTGGGACTCTCCCAGGCTAGTGTTTTTCAGCCAGGCTAAAATAAATCAAAAATTACCACTAGACTTGGCACTTCAGGCTCATGTGAAGATGTTTATTGTTTTTGTCTATACAGCAAATGAAATTGCACCCAGAACTGTTGTCCTTCTATCACAAAAACAGAATTCACAACAAAAAGATTAAATTTGGACACAATAAATCTTCATCCATGCCTCTTAGATGCTTCTCAGAATTTCCTTCTAACCTGATTTCCTTCTTTGTTTTTTTAAATGTGACAAAACACAATGTTGCGAAAAACATGGGGGTATGCTTTGCTATTTTTGATTGTATTGAATATAAAAACAAATATTTTTTGTCAGAGGACAATAAAAGTAGGAAAGGCAGGTTGATAATGAATTCTGTTAAGGAGGTTTATAAAAAGGAACAGCTGAAGGAGATGACAGAGTGAACAGGAGAAGTTGAAAGATTCATATAAATAAGCTGCACATAGATCACACATTGAGGAGATATGTGATAGATGAATGGGGAGAGGGGGAGAAAAGAAGAGAGCGCGTCTTGATTGCTGGTTTCAGGCGGTGTGACTGCTCACTGACAGCACGCTCCTGCTCCGACCATACGGCCTGTCTCCTTAGCTAACAGCCCAGCTGCACGGGGGAAATGTCCCCAGGCCTGACATTTTGACATGGGCGCCACGTTGACAAATAGCTGGAGTTTTCACCTCCTGCTACACTGTCTGCTTACTGGCTGTAAGTGAGGGGGGTGATGGGGAGGCTAACAGATCAGCTGTCAGGAGGGGCTGTGGTGTTTGTGTGTGTGTGTGTTGGGGAGGGTGTGGGGTAGTCTTGATCAAGGTCTCTTTGGGTGGCAAAGCACTACAAAGAGGGAGAACTGGCCATTGACAGAACAGTTGTGATTTTTGAAACTCATTGCACATGATGAGCATGTTGAATTGTTGCAGACAATGCAGCACTGCAGTGTAGCATTTCTGTGTTTCTGATGTAACCTGCCCCCCAACATACAAATATGTCGAGCTGTATTTCATTAATATTTATATGTATTGTGAATGTTAAGAATAATTTTCTTAATTTTCACTTTAATGTTGAATAAAAACAACTGCAAAATAAAACCAACAAAACAAAACAAAAAAAATATATACTGGTCTACTTGTGTGTGGAGTTTTCTCCAGGTGTTTCCAATTCTTCCCATAGTCCAAAAAAATCAGACTAATTGATGCTCCCCAATTGACCTCTGGGACTAGTGCAAGTGTGCATAGTTAGGTTTTGTGTTAGCCCTGATAGATTCCAGTGTCTTCGTCTGTCACCCTCATAGCAATCAGAGTTCAGTGTGCACATAGGAACAGAAAGCTGAAATTCAGACATTAATTCAGCACACTGTTTTCACTCATGTTGTCAGTCAGTTTAGAATGTACTAAAAACTAAAGGAAAAACTTGCAAAGCTGCTTTAAGACCTCTATGGACTAAATGTCATTACTTGAACTCAGAGATTTTTATAGTTGTGGAACGTAACAAGCTCTCTTTGCATTACAAGAAACTCAAGTCTACTCTCACTGCAGAAAGACACAGTCATAAAAAGTAAATACACAGGTGTGTGTGCAAGTTTCTGCCCTCGTGTATCTGTGAGTTAGCATCTGAGCGAGCTGCCCGAATGACTGTTTTGTATGTTGTTGATACCAGAGGGGCTTTAAGTGCTGGTGGTTGGCGGTTATTATGGGGCCAGTATTGATTAATCTCTGTGCCTGTATAACCTCCAGTTCACTTTGAGGTGTCCCCAGTGTGCTTGTGTTTTCAGCTGAGCACACGCTGTGATTAATGCCCATCTCTTGAGTCTACTCGCCACCGAGCAGTGTCAAGCCAGATTTGTCAGCTCACAACTATAGATTAGTCTACACCTCTCCCTCAACTTTGGAGCCACCATTGCCCTGTAGTGTAAATCTGTCCCTCTTCTATCCCCTTTCATTCAGCATCAGTCCCAAGGGTGAAAAAAATAGCAGATGCGTTTAACAATTCACTTAATAGATAAGCTACAATGCGCTTGACTTCCATTCTCATAACGCCCATCTTTCCCTGCCGTCCTTCCTCTCATCCCTCTCTCATCTCTCGTATCTCCTACTGCTGAAATAGAATTGGATCAAAGACGGAAAGAAGGGGGTTGGAGAAGAAGGAGGGGTCCTCATTGGGTTTTGTTGAAATATTTATAGGTCAGGGTTGACTGGTTAAATTGAATATCTATGCTGATCTCACTTGCCTGTTTAACTTGCGTCTAAGCAAATATGTTTCCTTGGTGATAACCTTTTATGTACTAGTCTGACTTCATTGAAATGCATAAAGATAAAAATGTGTCACACTTCACAGTCAAGCCAGGCAGCCGCTGATGCTCGATTATTCAAATGATAATTGACCTCCACCTGTTGCTTGCTTATATTCAGTAGTCAATCACTCCATCACTCCTGTTAAGATATGAGGAAAATACCCTCTGTCATTTACATTACAAACCAGCAGTGAATGTCAAGTACTCTAGGCAAGCCATTTGTGTGGGAAGAATGGGAAAAATATATAGCCAATTACGATTTTCAATCTTTTTAATAATTTAAATGCAGTTGATATGTGAATTACTGGCAGCATAGCTCTCAGTTCTGTGCTCTGTTTATTTCTAGCAGTATTATTTTCTCCATCACAAATGACTCAACGTTAATCTTCACACATAATTTTAGTTTTGTGTGTTAATATGGCTCCAAGTGGCTTGCTGTCAAAGGCTGATGAATTGACAAGCAATACGACAGCATTAAAATCAACACGGCAGAAATCTATATTTTTTCTAACAAGGCAGGAGCTTTGTTACATATATTTATATATTTACTTAAATTAATGCATATTCATGCAAGGCATGAACACACATCTACACATGTATGTGAACATTTTACCTTCTGATTTGTCTGCAGTGCACACTTTGATCTTCATTGTGCAGAACATCATACCTGCGTGGGGTATTTCCTTCAAACTAGCATGTTAGCTTCCCTTCAGCATTATTCTCTGTATCTTTCTGATCTTTGTGAGTGTGTGCAATCAGTCCTCATATTGTCAGTATCTAAGAAAACACACAATACGAGTGCAATTTGCATAAATTTCCAAATGGAAAGCTTGCAAGTGTGCTCGGCAACTGTGCCTGTTTGTTTAAAGTCAGCCAAAGCTCTATAATTAGCAGTGTTTAATTATGGAAATAGCTGCTGAGGAGAATTTCAAACGCACCCCTTCCCTAGATCATTAGTCACAGGGGCAAAAAAATGAAATGCTTTCAGCAATGAAGGGTTCATATTTCAAGCTTATAGCTGCTAAAAGGGTGTACTCAGAAAATCAATTTTATGAAAGTCCGTTCTGCACTAAAGGGACTTCCATGCAACTAGGCAATTTTGAAATAATGTCGGAGGGGACCTGATTCATTGATGGTAACAGGACTTTGCTCTCCTTGCCTGGGACATTATCCTCTAAGCTAAGGTCAGAGTTCAACCTCTGGTTTAAATCAACTTCTGTTTAGCATAACTCGATTCTTAAAGGGCTGCTGGCAACTCCACACTGAATAGATAAGTAGTTGTCCGTGGGCAGAGAGCATGCAGCATGGCAGATCAAAAGCCTCTGAGAGCTGTCTGAAGACTTAAAGGGGCAAAGTTCAGATAAACTATTGCATGAAACCCAACCTTGACCCCTTGAAGTGCTAGTTACCGTAAACCACAACAATGACGTCCTAAACTTAGCCACAGCCTCACACACTGAGAGTAAACATACAATTTGCACATACCACCAAGCACACAGGCGCCCTCCATGCTATAAATCCAGTCCCTGTTGCTTCTTTGATTCCCCCCACCCCACCCCCAATCAAGCTGGCTGTCATTCCCTGGTAGTAAGGATATGGACGACACATGTGCAGGAGACTATTGGAGACAAACGAGAATGTCAGGTTTTCTAGCCTCAGCTTTAGAAACCACATCACCAGCATGCAGCGCCCACATACTCTGTGGGAGGCCCAGCGCTGACAGCTTGTTGTGGGGATTAGTGTCTTTTGGTGTGCTCTTTGGCGAAGGCAGCTACAGCAGAACTGGGGACATTTTGGTTTGCCGTTTAAGCTGGGAGGTCACATATAAAAACTGCTACAGCTGCACTGGGACGGCTGGCCCACACTCCTCACAGGGGATTCCCATTAGGCAGATTGATTGTTTCCTCTCCTCTTCTCCTTTGATTCATGCCTTCCATCTGAGCTCTAATGAGCCATCGGCCGTATGGCACCACTCAGGGCATCTGTGCATCGCCCTGCTCCATACTGTACATAGCTAATGGGAAGCACAAACTGCACTATAAATGAACTAACGCCCATACAGTACTGGCCACAAACACACCTGGGACATGTGTTGTGACATGTGTACAAACTCTGCATTCTGTGTGGTTCAGATGAATTATTCTCCTTTATTACACCTAAAATAAGGCTTAGAATCACAGTGATGGTCTTAAGGAGCAAAGCAGATTTGAGATGAACACATATGTGCATCAGGGGCATGCACATTATTTATTCCACCACAGAAAAGGGGGGACACATTTACAACTCTACACAGTAACTGCTATTTTCAGCCTCACCCATCCATATATCTTCCAGCATCCACTTTTATGGGACACACAGAATAATAGTTGCCATAACAATAATAACTACCCTTATAAAATACCTTTACTGCACTTTTGAGTATAAATTAGCTCATTTTTTTTTGTTTTTTACTAGATGCTCTGTGTTCCTCAGAGGAGATAAAGTACCGTAAGTCATTTCCATCAAATGAAACTTAGCCTGCATTTGATATTGATTCAAAGCTACGTTTTTGAACATTGTCTTCAGGATAATTTTTTACCTGGGGAGTTTGTGATTGTAAAGACTCCATAGCAAATCATTCAGCATGTTTGGAGATGCCGTAAAATCGTTTTATTAAGCTAGAATCCTTGTGCAGTGCAGCTAAAGGCTACACATGCTCTCTTCCTCGGTGAGTATGAGTTTGGGAGGTGAGTTGATGGGTGGGGTGGAGATGGGGGTGGGTTGTGGTTGCACATTAAAATGAGTTGAATTTGTCGTCCTCAGTCCACAAAATAACAGTATCTGTGAAGAGGAAGCATGAAATTCTACTTGGCTTCTATTCCACGTCAGGAGTCACGTCAGAGATTTTAACTTACAGCTTTAGATAGGCGTATTTATTTTGAAAATATAATGTTAAATTCTCGCCTCAATTTATGAGAGAAAGATAAATGATAAACTAGTCATTGACTGAATTAGGCTGGAGCGGAAGAACTGCAGATGAACTGAGTGAGTTGAGGCAGAGTCATAAACACATGCTCCTCTGTGTTATTGATTGGGGAGAATAAATGACTGTTTGCTAAACATATTACATCAGAGAAGCTATGGCGCTCACACTGATCAGGGTGATCTGCAGTGTGGGCCTGGGTCTTGTCTTTTTTGTGTTTGTTTATCTGCGAGTGCAGGAAGGAGCTGCTATATGCTTTTTGGATGGCATATGTGTATATGTTTGTGTTGTTTTGTGAGAGCATCTCAATCTGTGCATTTAAGAAAAAAAAACAGATTTGGTTCTCAATCAGACTCAGTTACACCTTTTTCTCTCATGCAGACAAACATAGACAAGTACACATAGCCTTACCTCAACTAATTTGTGTCACAACACCTTAGACTGGCTTTCTCATGGTGTGTGTGTGTGGGTGTGTGGAGGAAACAGTCTCTAGAGGTCACTGCAGTTCCATGGGTGACAGCTACAGCTGGGGCTCGAAACAACATCTTGTTTATTTGAACCACTAAAACAATGACCGTGAAAGAAGGGAAAAAAAAATGAAGAAAACTGGAGACTATCACAGTGTGATTTTTAACGTTGAACCGCCACAAACAGTAATGCAAACCATGCTACCTTGGCATTAAACTCTGAAGTCCTAAACCTATGTGAAGCTGTTTTGGGTTTTACACTGACACTACTGCTGAACAAATATACAAATCCTATCACAGCTGTTATTTAATGGCTATAAGCCACTCCAGCATGCACGCAATATTGATACAGTTTGATTTTGAGATTTCACTTTCCAAAGCGCTCTCCTGGGCACAATGCATATTGGTAAAATCAGATGGCAAAGATTTCCCCTGTCACAAGCAATTCCTGAGAACGAACTCAAGAACCCACCAGCAGCCTCATCCTTTTTTTCCCCGTTATGGTTATGCTTCTAAAACTATTATTTTAATCTGTCGCAGAAGTCAAAGAAAAAAAAAAGGGGGAGGGGAGGGGGACATGCTGCCAGACGCCTCTCTCCCACTAATTCTATTACACTGGGTTATTTTTGAAAGTTTATTTTCTAAACATTTACTGTCAGTAGTACACTGGGAGCTGCTGTTCCATTTGCTTTGTTTGTATTGTGGTTGTGGTCGCAGTCGGGCTGAACCCGCCTGTTTCCAGGGAGCTTTAGTGGCAGCTTCGAAGTCTCTTTGGGCCAAATTTAAAATTAGTAACAAATTTAAAATGTACTCTGCTGGCATCTGCTGTTTTTTTGCTGAGTGCAAAAGCTCTGATAGTTTGTCAAGGGGTCGCTCTGAAAGACCACAGCTAGGCCCAATATGGAAACTCCAACTCAAAGACAAAGATTAAAAAGAAAAGCCAAATCCAGAGCAGATGGTGACAACTTGTGCAGTGCTCCGGCTAAGAAAGCCAGAGCACTGACACAGGACCACCAAGACAAACTCAGCACTTGCGATGACTCCCTCTTGTTGGCAAATGGGAACATGCACAGCCACAACCTCAAGCCCAAACTATTAACATGACCTAAATGACAAAACCATGCTCCTGTTAATGGTATAATCACAGAGGGAAATGATTTATGGCTTTCATTTTTAAGAAATGCTTTCCTCATAACTGCTAATATGAAGGAAAAAATATCTGTTTTTAATGTGGACACCCTCCCATAGTGGCCATAGACTGCATTTAAACTTAGAAAAGTGCATATTGCCGCCATAAATTTGGGTTACAGACTAGACGGCATGAAGCCTTTTGTAGGATTAAAAAAATGGTGACAACAGTGAAAAAGTTAAACAGATTGCACTTTTGACTGGCGTAGAAATGAAACAGGAAACTTTGAAGCAATCTTTAATAATGGATTTTCTCCCTGTAATGTGTGTTGTCACCCACCACATTCTCAGCTGTCAGGGATCATTTACAAGAGATGTACAACACTTTGTAAAAATAAAAAAAAATAATAAGACTTCTCTCTTAAGTTTTCTGGGAGTTTAAAAAATAGGCTCACAAAACAAGGGAAATTTGTCCTTCAAATAAAATCCATTTTTATATTTTTGTTTTTTATGCCACTTTTAAAATGTGGTTTTTGTTTTACTGGACAAATAATATGATTGTAATATTTTAAGATGCAAGAAAATGATGTCCTCATTTGTTTGGGTTTTTGTTAACTGGACACTGCACTGAGTCTCTGATTTTGCTCCTGCAAGCAAAAAAGCAGAAAGCTGGAGGGCCAGAGAGGTTTTATTTTACTGTAGTTTGGCCTCTGACCAGTAGAGGGAGGTCACTGATTTATTTCTGCTCTTGCTTGTAAGGATTCTGAATTTGCCTTCTTGGAGTTCTTGATTATGAGTGACTCCAAAAGATACGTGTCAGGTATTATTTTAAGACAACCACATAATGCAAGCACTGTGGGGTTGTTTAAAGGCTCATTTATTCCATGAGAGATAAGCATGTTGCAGCAGCCAGATTCCATTGGAAACCGGTCACCAGCCCTTATTAAAAGTGACTCCACTTCAGGCCATAAATATGTGTCAAGCCTACCTTTGAGAGGCAGGCGAGCCGTGGCTTCTCTGCTCGTTTGCCACATGAAAGTGCAAATGGAAACACTTTAGAGTTGGGAGCTACATCAGTCATAGCTGGAATAAGATGGCCAATAAAAAGGGCGTAATTATGATGCTTCATCATTTGACACAGCTCGAGGCTTTTGGGCTGTTTGCCTTCGTGCTGTACGGGAGAGAAAGAGAAATCCCACCCATGAATAATAAGACTTGTACTTTTATGAGCCTACTGTGTTTAAGTGGGAACTTTGAAAATGTGTGGTCTCTGTGTCACCTCCTTTTACCCCACCACCATTTCTGGCTCAGATCCCTTTCCCTCATTCTTTTGCCTCAGCTGTCTCACTTTGCTGTATGCTGAGTGTGTCACCATTGCCCACTTCTCATGTCTCCTAATCCACTTCTGTATCAAAATCACATCGTGACAATGATACCTTGTTTCTAGTCTCCCCATGTGTTTGCGTGGAACACTTTATGACCCAAGCATTGATGCAATTTGATTGTCAGTTTGTGATAAATAAAGCAATTTTTTTCCCCACATTTTATGGAGGCAATTTGATTCACAGCCCATAAGCATTCCTTTAGTGCCATAAATTACTTTTATTTTTGATCAGCAAGTCTCTGTAGGTATGCATTGTGGTGTATTTATTAACTTTTTATCAACCTTGCATGCATAGTTTTTTGGGGTCAGATTTGTCACCGTAATGATACATTCTGCAATCATGCAGAGGGGATTCTTGGAAATACCTCTGCATTCTGTGGTGTGCGCTTGATTTATGAGGGCCATGAGTAACAGTAAACTGAGCTGATGGAGACATCAGGCAGGTGTGAAGACTCTATTAGTGAAGGACAATTGGATTCGCAGAACCACTGTAATATTCCATACAAGAGCTCCACTCATCTAGAGCCCAGTGGAAAAGTTTCCTGTTGATCTAAACATAGTGAGTTTTATGCCTGCATGATGGGATTGAAACTAATGTGGAGAAAATGCTCTGAGTTCAGGTGGAGGCTGTTTGTTATTGCTAGTAGATGTACCATATATCTGCGAAGGGAAAAAAAAGTGTAAAGCTGGTGTAGACGCTACGAGAAAGACAAGCTGGTGGCCAACTGAGTTGGACTTCATGTGTCAAACCGTCAGGCTGAATTTGGGATATTTGGAGACATAAATTGAAGGAAATTGATAGCGCTGCTGTTGCTGCTGTTTCTCAGAATGTTTTTTTGGGTTTTTTTTTTTTTTTTTGCTGAACATTGTTTCTGTATGCAGTCCAAATAACTAGCTTGTCACTGCTACAGCTCCATGTAAATGGATCCATGGTGACCTGATGCTGAATGTGATTTATGCCCATGTCATTTGAAGGTTCAAAATTGGGTTTGTGTAGGTTTCTGGAGAGTTTAAAAATAATAATAAAAATAAAAAAACAAGACAAAAACAACAACCAATTTTGATATAGCATTTTTTTCATGTCCCTGCATCCTTTTTATTAGACCGGTGTTTTTGAGTACCAAGGCTGAAAACCCACTGCTTTACATGACTTCACTACTTACCTGCTCCGTGCATTAGACAACAGATCTTGTAAATTATAGGTAAATTATTTTTACCACAGTTTTCGTGAAGAAGATCTGGACAGTTGCTTGTAATAATAATTCTTTATAATCACAAAAACATAAACAAATAATATGAAAACAACTTCAACATACTCAATAACAAAAAACAGGTAATCTTTGACTTTAACCTTCAGCAAAAAGCAAAGGCAACCAAACAAAAAAAAGTTATCTTTGGAGAAACAACATTAACTTTTTAACCAAAGGTTTAGATCTAAACAAAGCCCTGTAAATGCAGAGGAATAAGTTATAAAATAAAGACAAACTCTAGAACCAAAACTTACATTTAACATGTTCTTTCAGTATCACTTTAGCACTTTCCCTGTTTATTCACATTTCACATCTATTATACTGCTTAAGATGTATTTTAGACAATAAATGCAGATAATTCTAAATTACATAAACTTATACATATTTAATGCCCACCACTTAAAGGAGAAAAGCAGACCATAATGTTTCTGCTGGTGTCTGTGTGTAAGCTTTTATCTGTCATGTAAAAAAAACAACATATCTACTGAGCTAAATTTGATTAATTTTTCAGGAAACAACCAATATTGCAATACTTGTAATCATTTATCAGTAAGATAATTAGTTTAAAATTCTAACACGACTGTTAGTGAACAATTTACACTTTTTCAAGGAAAACTGGGTCTTTAAATTTATTTTAGATTTTAAATTTGTGAACACTGTGTGATCACATTACAAAACATCATATCCTGTATGATAACCAAAGTGAGACTCAGCAGCACTAAAAGCCAACAGATGCCTAGCATAAAGGGGAAGAAAAACAGAAGGAGGGCACGAGATTATAAAAATGAGATTCTGAGGATTATTAAAGGGCATTAAAATGGCACAGAAGATTATTCTGATGTTGGTGACGCTGACCCAGGGATCAGTAAGCAAAAAGTGTCAGCACAAGAAACAAACATTGTACAGCAGATTTTTATGACAAAAATATTTGCAGCTTAAACTTTCATTTATTATTGAGCATTTCTGTGGGTTGATTTCTCTAGGGCTCAGTGTAAACTTTGAAATTATTGTTTGATTATTCTTATTTTATTTTGTGTCTCATTGTCATTCAGGTCAAAAGTCCTTATTCCCACACTAAACAGACCTGTGCATGCTCTAAGCATACCCAATAGAGGAATGAGGTCCACAAAAAAAAAAAAAAAAACTAGGCCCTGGGAAAATGGCAGCAGAACTAATATTACTTTGTACCGTGCTCCAAATCTCCTCCAGTTGCTGATGGCACGTATGCATAAAAGGAGCAAATCTTTCTGTTCTATATGTCATTGATGATGAAAGTGAAGCCTGAATGTTTGGACATGAAGCAGAGGTCAAATGCAGGTTAGAGTAAGAAGCAGGGGTCATGATGCAACATCCACCCAAACTGCACAAAGCAAGCTTTTCATCCCCTCTCTGTCCATTTCACCAATTCTGTTTGTCTTTGACAAAACTCATTAGCAGAGACCTTGTAGCAACATTAGCAATCAGAAATTCCATGGAGAGAGACATGCACAGAAACAATGTCCCACACACATTTCATTGCGCCTTTTGACAAAATGTAATGAACTGTGTATATTGTCCCCCTCATGTGAACCCTGAGCCATTGGTACAAAGACTTTGTTTTATGAGCCTTAGCTGCCCAGCGTGGGACACATCAAATAGCACCTTCATGCTGGCTCTTTTGTCAGACATGAGGGCAAATTATTGTTTGCTGTGTTGTTTTTGTTATTATGGCTCCTATTTTATACAAAGAAGCCATTGATATAGTGTCATAATAATTCATATTATTTTACATTGCAGGCACATGCTCATTAAGTGGGGGCATAAACAAAAAGTGCACACATGATAGATGTTTTTGACGGTGCTTTGTCAGGGGTTAACCCCTCATTGACCTTTAGCTTTTCATCGTACAACATAGTCATTGTGAGACTGTTGCAAGGTTCTTCATGAAAAGGGATCTAAGTAAATGAAACAAACAAAATTGTATAAAACAAGTACACCGGGTTTTCTCTTTTTTAAAATCTGCTACCCTGATACATGCCTAAATTGTTGTTTCATTTTTATTCAAGAAGATACCATGTAAATCTTGCCATTATTTTTCAATGTGTTAATGTGATACTTTTTAAAAACCAAAACAGATTTTAGAAGTTCAGATTACTCAACATTTGGCTGAACATGTGTTATATATCATTAGGAAACAACATATACATATTAAAATAATCAAATGTTCAAATAAGAAATATGTAAAATGAACAACATAGTTAATCACACGTCTTTGTCTCTTTTTATTTTATTTCATGAGCGCCAAACTTTGACCCAATGGACCAGATGTCATTTTTGACAGTCAGTTGGCCTGTTGACTTGAAAAGAGCACATGGTGCAGGCAGCAACTTGGCCCAAAAAGACCAATGATGCATGACAATATGAAAAGGGTGTGTGTGTGTGTGTGTGTGTGTGTGTGTGTGTGTGTGTGTGTGTGTGTGTGTGTGTGTGTGTGTGTGTGTG
>JAVKLF010000038.1:12678223-12689083 GCA_034783495.1 Millerichthys robustus
TGTGTGTGTGTGTGTGTGTGTGTGTGTGTGTGTGTGTGTGTGTGTGTGTGTGTGTGTGTGTGTGTGTGTGTGATTAGACTGAATGCAAACATACATACAATGGATGGTCTCAGATTATAGTTGTCAAACCAATTTAAGTATCCATGTTTATCCAGTGTTTACCCCCTTCGTTTCTTGCATACATTCAAAGATTATCTAAAATCTGTTTTGGATTATGCAAAACACACTCTCACAGCCACCCACCACCCTCCCTACAATAAAAAAAAAGTAATTTACCAAGAGAAAGGCATGTATTAGGGAGATTTAGTTGTGCATAGAGGCTACCTAAGGAACTTATTTTTTTTTCTATAGCGTTGCAGTTTGTCACAGATTTCATGTCTCGCCTTAGATTAAACTATGTCAGACAAATAGCAAATCTTGTGCTTGTCCCCTCCCACCCATCCTCCATCCAGCAACAACAAATGCCTATTTACTGATCTTTACTTCCTCTGTGAGTAAATCTGTTTTCCTTTTTCTCACTACATTTATGTTTAAATTAAAAGCTTCAGCCTCTGCTTGTGCAGCTGCTGTAGCCACATATATGGCCTTTCCTCTTTATAAAACATTGTGTATTGGACATTTTAATTGACTTGTTAGCTGATCCAGTAACACGCTGCTATATGAGCCCATCACAGTCATTATTATAGCCTTTGCTCTCCCTGAGGTAACACGGACATGGTGGTAAAATCCCATTGCACATGCATCATTACCTTCAACAGCATAAGACAGTTTTTCTTTACAGCCTGTCATTTAATCAAAATTAGTGTTGAATATTAGATACAACCTAAACATTTTAACATTTTAATGTGAAGCATTCGGGAGTCATGGGTGCTTATTGTTGAAATGGTTACCAGCTTGTCCAGATCAGACCTTATCTCAATGCTGCTTCAAAGGGGTCAGATTTTTATTCTTCTCACATTTTCTGAGCACATTGTTGTCTGCGTCGCTGCCAGGGTGGTTTGATTACACTGCATCTGTTTCTGCTTGTTTCGACATGGGTTCTAGGATGTCCTCGTATCGCCCACAAGTGAGCATCACAAAGCAAATTCAATGTGCCAGTGTTTTTTTTTTTATTTCATTTTTTTTTGTTTTTTCTTATTAAACCACTTTAATGCAACAAGTGGATACATTTTAAAAAGATATTTGGATAACTGTGTATTTATTTGACTTTTATATTAGAACTGGAGAAAGTAATAAGAATAGGCCACATTATTGTTCCTGATCCTTATATTTCTCATTGTGTAGATTCACCAGGATTTAACCTGCCAGGCTCTGTGCATTTCCTGTTGGCATCATCTTCAGCTAAAGATCCAGTTTGCCTCAGAAATGAGCCCAAACTGCACTGAAAGTACTTTTGTTACAAACCTTATCCCTCAAATACAACCTGAAGGAACATTTAAGTGGGGCTGTTAGCAAGTCTGGATTCAGATTTACTCAGAGACTTTGAATCTGTGTTTGCTGGTGTTAAGGCATAACTCTGTGACAGGAGGTTAAGATAAGAACATTAGAATATATCTAATGGTAAGAAAAAAGTTAATTTTCTAAATAATATTGCATCGCAATTTAGCAATGTTCAGATTTTTCTTTATAGTTGAAAAAAAACAACAACATTATTTTAGAAAACTATTCATGTAAATTCCATAGTTTGTAAATAAAGTGCTCAGATCATCCAGTTTAATGCATTTTTTAAAATAAGTTGTAATTTTTTTTGTTATAATCAATATTCATATCCAAATTATTACTTCTATACTCCCTTTCGGGAAAAATTAGATTTATTTATTATACGTTTTGTCGTACAGTGTCAACACAGATCATTCACTACACTGATCTACTGGCTGCGTCTGTCTGCAGGAGGGGAAGAGTTATTCTCATAACAAGATGGTCCAAAAGCAAAACAGCCAAATCAAAGGGCCTCTGACAGGCCATGTGAACCTCTCTGCTGGGTTTGATCCTACAAATGACCTTTTAAATTGACACAATATTAAGTTAGTGCAGCGGCTCACTACACTGGGGACAAAAGCTGCATTCATCCGCTGTCCCTGCCCCCGCTGCTCGGCCCGAACAGTAACAAAGTGTTTGATGCCACTTCTGATTAGATGCCGACAATAGAGAGCGGATGTCCTCTTTTCTTCCACAACTTGTGGATTTCACTCACGTCCCTCCTCTGAATTATGACCTTCCATCAGTACTACAGAATTTTTTTTTCCTATCTAGATTGCAAACTTTGATCAAATGCACATCTGCCAATGTTTTATAATTGGCCAGTTAAGGCTCTATAAATAACATGGTACCAAATGTTCTTATAAAAAGTGATGTATTGTAAAAACAAAATTCTGCAAACAAGTGGTTTTCACAGTTTAAACACAATGACAAAAAAACATCCAAAGTTACGCACCAAAAACAGCAGATCCAGTTCTTTATAGTCAGCTAGATGTCCCAGCATTTCTATTATACATTAGGCAGAATGACACAAAAACACAAGAATAAAAAATAACAATAACAATTATCAAAATACCTAAATTAAATATAAATTCAACCAATAAACACAATAAATAAAAAACAAACAGACAGCACAACAAAATAATAAATACACAAAAAGATAATTAAAGATCACACCATATATTAGCCATACACAGATCTGAGCCAATATTTTGCATTTAGAAATCTATTTTTTTGCGCTCTTTTTTCTTTGTCTTTATTTTTTGTTTGTTTTGCATAAAGTTATTTTCATCTTAAAATTCAATGTTGTGCAAAATTAGTCCAGTCCAGCAATTTGACATATTCCACTGCAGCAGGGCCGGTACAGAGCTCCTCTGTGTCAGACTGAGGCAGCGATTCGGTCATTGTGTCCTTTAGTGCATAAAAAAATGTCTTGTTTTTATTATCGTTCAATCTTCAGTAACCTATCAGAAAAAAGACGATAAAACATAAAATAAGTTTTGTAAGGTAAAATGAATTAAACATGTGTACATTTTCAAATGATACAATCTGATTACCTTTGACAAGTGTAACAGAATGTGAGCATTTTCTTAAATATTTTATTATCGTTATTTACACAAAACACAACACTTTTGTATTATGTACATTAGTAACTTGTCATTTGCCAATTTCCTAACAACTTATTTAATTAAAATGTTACTGTTAAGTAATAAAATAAAACACTTGTTATTTAAATTTCATTTAGGTTTTTTTTTTTTGCTTCATCTTTGTGTATGTGTGTCTGAATATGTGTGCATTTGTTTCTTTCAGCTCACTGCAGATTCTCACCTGCTCACCTCTTCATGACTGGTCTGAATGCAGTGACCTTGTCATCCTGCACAGTCCCACAGGCCCCACTGAGGTCGGACGACTGAATCTCCACTTTGCCTCCAGAGAATTCTGCAGACCCAAATAAAAGCAGATTTCAAGAAAGCTGTGTCAAGGACAAGTTGGTTGAAGATCTTCCTTTTTCATTGTAACATTTAAAACATTTTTTTAGATACAATATTATATATATTTGAAGCAGTTAGTTGTTTTATTAGGCACTAGTTTAGTTATGACAGGGCTTAATAAATGTGCGTGTGCTCTGGAATGAACGGAGGAATAAAAAGCCAGTCTTACCTTCAATACTGGGGTACTGACATGTGTCCGTTACAGCAATGTAGGATGAACTGTGAAGTTGAAGGCCCTTGTGATTGTAGCTGCTTGTGCCATAAACTTTGGAGTGCAAGGATGAGCCCTCTGGGAAGGAACTCTCTGTACTGCCAGAATCATGGAGGACCCTTGTAGCCCCACATTGTCCAGAGGGAGCCCCAGAAAGTCTGGCACTCTGCAGCTGGCAGTCTCCAGTTAAGCTTCCTGTCCTCAGCTCTGAGCCATGCTGCTGGGGGCTTAGTATGACCCCCGAAGCCGCTGTACGAGCCAGAGACCAAATCCGTGGCTTGTCTGACGCTTCAAAATGAGACAGGGACACTGTTCCCACTGATGGGCTGGTCAGAGAGGCTGCCTTGGACACAACGGGATCCAGGAAATCCGATGGGAGAGGGGGGAGGGTGGGGATACTTTTGATTGCACAGGGGAAGGTGAGTGATGAGTGGAAGCTGTTATTCACACTCAGGTGCAGCTCAGAACTGCAGTCTCGTTTCTGGTGCGCTCCGGGAACCGCCATAGCTCTTTGGAGGTCCTGCTCATCTGCTGCCACCTTTTCACAGTCGGTGTCCAGCTTGTCACAGTCGTCCTCATCCATGTCCTCCAAGTCACTCAGATGCAAATCCTTCTCCTCCTTGCAATCAGGGGAATCTAAATTAAAGTAATATATGTTATTTTATTATTATCATCATTATTGTTTCCCTTTTTATCAATATTCTGGTGGCAACTTTTTTCTTAACTTATATGCAACAACAAAGAAGTAACTTTCTACTGAGTGTACAGATGATTACTGTACCTTTGGTGACACAGTCTGGGTCGCTCTTGTTAAGATCCTCCTTCCTGTCATCGTTTGCCTTATTCTTTGGTGACCAGGTCATCTTGTTCTCCTTCTTTAGCCTCCTCCTGGCGTTGGCAAACCACGTTGACACCTGGGTGAGGGTCATCTTGGTGATGATGGCCAGCATGATCTTTTCTCCCTTGGTGGGGTAGGGGTTCTTGCGGTGCTCATACAACCATGTTTTCAAAGTGCTTGTGGTCTCACGTGTGGCGTTCTTTCTCCGAGCTGTGCCATTAAAATCCATGCTCCCATATCTGCAACATGCATTTTGGGTTTACACTTGAACTCAAGTGAAAGTGTGGCAAATTCCCTCCAAGTGGTTATTTTTCTTACCGTTAGGGAGTTAAAGAACATATGGTGAACACAATAATAAGAATCTTACCTGTCGTATTGATATTGTCCCAGACAATGATCGTAGGGATAGTAAGTAGCTGTTTGAGCGATGCCAGAGTGTAAAGTGCCTGTGCTGTCCTTGATGTCATACTGTGGGTTCTGTAAAAAAAGACAGATGGTGGTAAGATAAAAAATAAATAAATAAAAATCTGACTCCAGATTTAAGTAAATCAGCCACATAAATAAGGATGTGAGGAGCTATCTGTTACTGTGTTAAACTCAATAGTTTTTAAAGGTGCTTTATATGTGTGCAGCGCATATTTTACTTATTTATTTTTGACCATTGTACAAATTAATAGATTTATAAAATATACTTATTAAAGTGTATTTAATGTAGGCCTCTTACAGAACAACCAGAAAACTTTCAGCAGCAAAACACTCATTGCTTAGTGCTTTATCAGCTTCTAGACATTTTTTAAAGTAAACAATAAATAAATAAAAAAAATGTATGTAACAAAATCTAACTCTATCCAAAGTCTGGTAACAGTAATTTACCAGTAATAGTAAAATTCACAGATATATTGAAAATAATGCAGACAGACTGATTTAGGTGAGTTATGTCCATGTGTTTGTGGACTTTCTTCATAGTATTTTTGCTGGTATGATTTTAAGTAGAACATGAAAAGACTGGCAGCTGGATAAACTGGCTTGTCAATGCAGATGTGATTGCAGTGGAGGACAAATTGGTAAACCCTGCCTGATTGATCAACCTGATTCCACCCTCTCCCCTCGTGTTTTTTTTCTCCTTTTTTGCGCATCGGGGAAACCCACCAGAGAAGAGTAGATAGCGGATGGGTCGGTGCTGTAGGGGAAGTAGTTGGCGTAATTCTGGCTGGCTGTGGCTGCTGCGGCGTACGGAGAGCTGTACATCCCCAGCGCTGCGTTCAGCTCCGTCCGGCTGCTCGCCAGGAGCCGGTTCTCGTAGGACGGGCAGTAGAAGGAGGCTGCGGCGGCAGCGGCGGTCTGAGAGCTGCCTGTCCCGTCAGTGACCGACCTGGAAATCGAATCGCAGCAAGTGGAACTGGGGTTTGCCGACACGAAAAACTGCATGAAGAGAATCGTGGACAGAGACGGTCAATCAGTTCTCATCCGGATGAGTGGCAACTCTGAAGTGACTGTGGGCTCTGTGCGCTACGAAAAGAGACTTTTATTGTAGCAGGTGATTGGGTTTTGAAATCTTAAATGTACTTCAATTTAATCCGCCTTGTTTGGAAATAAGTCTAATTGTTCTAACGTTTGGCTTGTCTCAGTTCAAGGTAAACCAAATTTCAGATAATTTTCTTTATGAGGGTTTCGTTCAAAAAGCACAGCAATGAGAAAAAAAAGGTTTCAGATGAAAATAAAAGACTAAAAAGTTGTGCGTAAATCGTGCGTAAAAGGTAAAATGCTCCAGTTATTTTAGCGTATTTATGCCAAATGCGACACAAATAAAACAAAAAGTTTAGTGTGACCCAAACTACACTTTACCTCTGATTAATATGCTTAACATTTCCTACTTATTCTACTGGGGTTTGAATAATACTCAGCTGAAACTTAGGGGACAACTTTTATTTAAAGAGCAACTTCTGTCCCCTCACCTTTCTGAACTTCTTCAAACTTTTCTTTTTTTATTAGTTCTGTTTTAAATTAGAAAAAGAATGAGTCCGATCATATCTTATAGCTCGCCTTCCGTTTTTTTAAGTGTTTGGTTTTTTTTTTTCGGAGATGAAAATTACGTGTAACTGCCCCATTCCACCTTGCAGCGTCTGCAATAGGTGACATTCATTCCTATTGTCATCAGAAAAGCACGTGAGTTCATTCATTATTCAGTGTAATTGGACACGTGCGCGCGTGTGTATCGATATTTGATTTAACAACAAAAAAACAAAAGTTGAAAAACTGCTGTTAGTGGTAATTTATCTATCAGTGTTCCTAGTTCAGGAAAGGTCTTGTAATAACCCGAATTAAGAAATTATGCAAAAGTTAATAGTTTGGATATAAACTAAAGATAAATAAAAAGCAAAGTGTCTTACCTGTGAAGTTGCATTATAAGGGTATCCAAACTGCGAGAAAGACATCGCTGCTTCCTTTGTTACCATCAGGAATATTCTTCACCCTTGATCGATTGCAACCAGTTCTACTTCAGATCCATTGTCTTACCCACATTTCCTCACACGGCCTTGCGCTCAATAATAGATGACTTCACTCAAAGGAGGGAGACTTTAGGATGGAACCAGCTGCAGATTGTTTTATATCAGTGAATAATCCCCCCTTTGGATCCGATAAAAAATGAAATTAAGCGTCATTAAGTGAAAAAAAAAATGTTATGTTGGCTGAAGGAGGCTTAAAGGATAAGTAAGTCTTCCAAGATATGGACTCTGCTTGTGCTATTATTTGTGGCTCTATAGTTCTTCAGCATTCACCCATGCAAGGGGTATCAGCGTGACGTCACTGTAATCCCGGAACGGCAGGGTACCAAGGATGGAATAATGTCAATGCCAATCACATCCAGCGCAGGCTTTCCTTAAGGTGCACTGTATACTTTTTATGCCCTGCTTCTTCTTCTTCTTAATAGTATTATTTGTATTCCCTTGTAGGTTTATTTGTATATATTTAAAATCATTAAACTATAACAAGTTAAGCTTCAGAAACCTTCTGTGAAGTTAAATAAATCAGAAAAAGTAATGTTATATTGTGTTTTTACTCCACACAAACAAGAGACACGCTTATTTAGTCTCCCTGTATCCCGTTCTTCAAAACAAATATTCAATTATTTTCCCTTGATATGCATATAGCTGAAGTTAATATAGCCTACTCTTTATACGTTTGTGTTTTTTTTTCTTCTCTTAGTTTTTCAAATTCCGATTTCTGTTCGCCTCTGCCACTCTGGCCAGAAGTCCGTCCAGGAGTTAATGATGATGATGTTTCTTTCTTTCTCTATTAGAGAGAGGGGCAGTCCCAGCAGGAACGGTTAGAAGCGTTTTTGGCAGGTCAATAGACCAGTGATTGATGCGCGCCTGGAGACCTACGTGACCACTACGCGTAATGCGTAATTGTATCAATTAACAAATGGATACATGCCCTTGTTTAACCAACGAGCAACACATTGAAAATATGCCTCAGAGGTAAAAAAAAAAAAAAGACTTTAAAAAAATCCGAAAAGCAATGCAAAAAAATAATAAAAAATACACTGGAAGCTGCTTCCTTGTCTAATTAAATATCCGTGTCTCCCTCTGTGTGTGCGTATGTGCGGGGGGGTGGGGGGTCACGAGAATTGCATTTTAATTGAATTACGCTCATTTGAAAGATGGGCACGAAATGATGATGCCTCACAGTGAATGAAACTAGGATTGTAGTTTTTTTTTTAAGTTTTATGAAATCTGCAACTCAGCCACGCTCTCTAAACATCATCAAACTGTCCCTTCTTTCCTTGAGTAGAGCTGGGACAGGAGAGAGAAAGAACGAAGGAGGAGGAGAAGGAGGAAGAGGAACAGAGAGGGTATTTATTTTCCCAATAAGCTGAATTTATTTGTATTGAAAATGACAGTGATGATCAGTTCCACTGAGTCATATAATCCTCCCCTGTTTGTCTGCAACGGTTTAACTTCTCTGTTGTCAAGACTGAAACCTAAAACCAAATCTCCCAGTGTCCCGACTTTCCCTGACAGATGAATTGCGTCCACTCCCCAGGAGAGCCATCTGCGATTACGGGCTTTCTCTCCGAGGGGCGCTAAAGAACCACGTGTGGTGGATGGAGCTCTCCCCTATCAGAGGTGTTTTCATAGAGGAAGTGGACAGGACGCCCGGTGTCCAAAGCTCGTTGAGGTGTCATGTTTATATGCGCACAGATATACCTTTTACGCACGAATAGCCTGGATCAGACAAGTGTTCATTGTTTCTGACAGACAACCAAACTCCAGCAGAGAGCTGGTTTGTCAGAAGACCACAGAACGTCCATTATTTTGTATATTATTAAAGCATCTTCATGTGTTTGAATTGTTCACAAAGTAAATTCTGTGTTTGTCATCATCTCACAAAAATGCATTTAATAATTCAGTTTAGAGACAGTTTTAGTTAGTCTGCAGAAGCAAAAAGTTTGGTTCAAACAAGAGCTCATTGCTTCGGACAAAGAATTAAACTACAGCAAGGAAAAGTTTGTCAGAAAAGATTGAAATTTTGTCAGATAGATGTCTAGTCTTCTAGCAATGCCAAACTGATCATGTAGAGTTATCCTTACAACATATAAGTTTTTCTTAAATCTACAGTAACACCTAACTTCTGTCACTTACCTAAAATAAATAAGGTTGCACAGAAATAAACAGTTGTTTTGCTGAAGATGAAAGAACAGAAAAGTCTCCAATAGATTAAATTGATTGAAACAAGAAAACTCACCAACTCAATAAAAATGAATGAAGCACAACTCAGCTTAAACAATTCTCACAGGCAAATGTGCACATAAAGGAGGCTGACAAAGTAAAATGTAATTATTTTAGTGCTTGATGCATTTCTACAAGGGCAGGCATGATGGCCCAAGTGCATATGGACACACTCATGTATTATGCATGAGCAACAGTCAGTGCAGATCTTACTGAATACGGCAGAAATGAACACTAACTGTAACAGCACACCAACCACATTGCCCTTCCCTCTAACATGTTTGACAAGCCAACACTGAGACACTTCTATACAGTGGTTTGTTGGCATTATCCCATTGAAACAAGGTTAATTTCTTGAGCCACTAATTGTCTGATTTAATGACTAATTTCCTCTTTCCTACATTAGTTTTAGGGTCAATAGTTCCTTGGGCAAACCTGCCAAATTTAAAGTGTAAAAGTACTGGAAGACTTTGAACAACCTGCAGCAAACTTGCAATTTGTAGATATACCATTTGACCCAGGAGTGGTCATAATAAAAGAAAAAAAAAAACATTTCACTGCAAGCAGACAGTCATTCACCCTTTTAAGACAATTACAGAAGTTATTTAGGAAAATGCAAGCCCAATCCTTTATTATATCTTGTTCTGACTGATCTGACTTCTTATCAACGAGACTGAATAATGCACACATTTTCCATAAGAAACCTCACCTCATAGGGGAAAAAAATGAAAGGTTATGTCAACACTCAATAGCTCCCAGCCCTATTCTGCTATTTAATACATTTTCTATGCTGACTTAATGAACCTCACAAAGCCTTTCTGGGTTTTCATCAAATGGGGGAGGCAGCCGTGTTGGTTGAGCCAGAGAGTAGTTGGGGAGGGAGGGTGGGTGGGGGTGAAATGGTAATAAGGGTAGACAGATGAAGAGATGGAGGGAGAACCCCAAGTTGAGCAAGGGATGAAGCAGCACCTTCCTGGAGGTGTGTGATCTCATTAGAGCCAAATTGGTATATGCCAATAAATCCAAAGCACTTGTGAACTGGAATTATTGCATATACACATCATACCCCCGCCCCCCCCCCCCCCCCCACACACACACACACACACACACACACAAAGCAAACACTAAAGAAATGTTGAGTATGACTTCAGAACATTGTCTCCACGAGTTAATCTGGTTTTAAGTCTACAGAGATAATTGTATGTGATGACAGTACAAGTTTGATTCTGTAAGTAGTACTATGGTGATGTGGTTTGATGGGTTTGGGGAGTTGAAAAGACAGTGTGTATTTTTAAAAAAGAGGATAATTACACAGTTATCCATTTGGTTTTGTTTTCCACATGGCTTAAACCTGGAAATGTACATGAACGGACAAGTACAATTGGTGCTTCATTTGTTTCATTGTCACTTTGACTATACCTTGTTGTCAGATGTTTAACTTAAATAAACCCTAGGCTATTTTTGTTAGGAGCTGTCTCTCCCAGAGGCTCCTGGGGCTCCGAGGAGAAGGTGAAAGTGAAATAGGCAGAGTGAGAGAGAGAGAGAGAGAGAGAGAGAGGGAGAGAGAGAGAGAGAGAGAGAGAGAGAGAGAGAGAGAGAGAGAGAGAG
>JAVKLF010000038.1:12773784-12800102 GCA_034783495.1 Millerichthys robustus
TAGTTAATATGTTTTCTCTGAATTTGTCATAGAATCTAACTAAATGTTTAGACAGTTCCAATGTGCAGACAATTTATTCATGTTTGAAAAGTGTTACGTATCACAAACTCCATTGCTAAATAGCTTTATCGGTCTCCTGCTGCTCACAAAGCCACAAAAAAACTTGAATCTGGTGTTTTTTGGCACTTTTGCATGAGTGAACATGATTGGTCACATTGCTGCTTTAGTTCATGAGCTGTGGTTTTAGCCATCTCAGTATAACTTTAGAATGAAAACTTTCTTCCATCTTCTGACTTGCCAACAACGGAGCAAAACTATAGCAGCCCATGCTGTGGCTGTGGCCTTCTTTGTATAACCTGCCTTCCTACTGACTCAGTTCCATGTGCTGACACCCCGCTGCAACTGAGCACAGGCCTAACTCCCTCCTAATGGTGAAAAACGAGAGCTGTCATGTCGTAATCGTGTAATAACCGTGCATCGTGTCACTTTCAGCAATTAATGGAGACGCTGTGACTGGGTTGCGTAAATCCTGGCTAAGTCAGCTCTTGCAGAGTAAGAAAAAAGTTAAGGAGGGTTGCAGAAGTGTACATCTGGGTTTATCTGGCCATACATGTGTATTTGTGTTTTGTTTGTTTGTTTGTTTTAGAAGATTTCATGATTACTTTCAACCATGGTTAAATAAGTTCTATAACTGGTTATTTTATTAATATGAATATTTTTTTATAATTAAATGAATATTAATATTTTGTAGTAATTAGAAATTACAAGTAAATAGTTAGTTAAAAAATTAGTAATTAGAAATGACATTTTCTAGTTATAAATGACAACTTGTTTTTTTAAGTGTAGATTCAGTATTGAAAAAGGAAACTGTTTTTTTATTTATTTATTTTTTATTGGGGAAAATTGATGCTGCATTCGTGAAAGTGTTCAAGAAAATCATATAAAGTTGTTGTTGTTGTTTTTTTTTGTTTAAGTCCCTGTATGCCCCACTGCTTGAAATCCAAACTACTAATTATCAACACTGTTTTTAGCTCATGCAAAGATGATCCAGAGGCTATAGGTCTGGGGGTCAGGAGGTGGGTTTTTAACCTGCCCATAAGGCTGGTCTTTGTAAAGGGCAGACAGATGAGGTGAGTAGGGCAAGCTGTCAGTAAGAACTGAGTAATGACTGCTGCAGTCTGCTCCTGCCAAACCCTCTGATTGTTTTAAATTCATTTGGGTGCGGGCGGTCTCTGACTTTATGAGGTGTTGGGATCGTATGAAGTTGGTGTGTGTGTGTGTGTGTGTGTGTGTGAGTGAGCAGATCTGTGTGTGTTCCCTCCCCCTGCCTCCAACTTTGCAGTTCAGATTAGTTTGGAGCCTGTGTCTAGTTTCAAACCACTTGGTGTGTTTTTAAAAATGAAAAAGCCAGCTTTTGGCTATAAAAAAAACAACAAGGACATACACACACAAACACACACAACTATTGTCAACTCTTAGCTGGTCTGGGACAAATAACCACATTTATTGGATGACAGTATAAAAATATTGTCTTGAGCAAGACCAAATAGAATTTTGTGACCACCATCTTTAGATTTAAAAAAAAAATGTTTTAGAACATTTTGATATTTTAACTTTCAGCTTTAGAAAAGAACATTCCCACTGTTGTATTTATTTATTCATTTACTTTTATTTAAACAAGTAATCTCATTGAAACAGGTAATCTCATTTACAAGTGACCTGTAACACAAACACATAACAGCATTTGTTAACGCCATCAGTAATCCTGAACCTCACTTGTTTGAAGTCATGCTGACTAAAGGCCTCAACATGCATAAAGAAACAGATTGAATAAAACGAAACTCACATGAACTGATCTGAATCTGTGGCTGGTTGTGAAAAAAATATGTATTTATATATTTATTCGTTTTTCACACATCTTATCTGTGGCCTGTGTTTTAATCACTTTGAGACCCTCCCCACTTTCTTTTTCTTCAGTTCTCATCAGTTTAGTTACAAAATGGGTTTTGTCAGTGATATTGATGTAAAATGCATTGGCATCAGTGAGTGTATTTTCACACTAATAATACTGAAAACTTTTTAACTTATTAAATATTTTTTTAAATATCTTTGTGACAGAATGAAAGTGGTACAGAGATGATCAAACGGCATCTTGTTTCAGGTCACGTCTCTTCTGTCTTTCTGTCAGAGCCATTTCAAAGAGGGCTGGCGAATGACAGAGCACTATTACTGGAGGGAATTTCTCCACAACATTGCCATATCACTCGGTTTCCCTGCACCTCCCAGCCACTTTGGAGATGTGTCAGAATTCAACGTCTGTCACAGTATCCCAAAGCGACCTCTAGATCCAACAACAAACTAGTGCCTCTTGTCTTGTCACCTGTTATCTTTACCATGTTGTGGAGTTCTGCATCAGAAATGCAGAGAAGGAAATTTGCACAGCACTCAAAAAATAGTTGGATATAGCTGGAAACAAGATTAAACGAAATTAGTCCTTTGGATTTAGTTTTCTCTGATTATCTCACCAAGCTGGTGGTTTATTTTGTTCAGAAGTAAATGAGAACCAGTTTATCACAACGAGGGATAAAATGTTGGGCTTCCTTTTTCAAGAAAAATAAAAACATGTGTGGTATTCTTGTTTATTTAACAGAAATTTGTGTTTTACATGCAGTCAAGTTGTAAACTTGTTCAACAGTTTGCACTTTGTTGTAAATGTATCTTTAAGTTGTTTTTTTTTCTGTTAAGTACATTAAAATACTGTAACAAAATATTGTATGTAAATAATGTTGTGGCATATGGTGTTCTATTTACATTTGTGCACTTTTTTTTGCTTTACTCAAAACAATCGAATGCAATATTCGGTGTAGTTATGAGGTTCAGTCACAAGGAAGCAGTGTTGTGTCAATCACAACTAGGTTTTTCTAAGATTTCGCCCAAATGCATCTTGGTACTTCCTGTTTGAGACTGAACTGGACTGGAAATCTACAACTGGCAACAGTGGGGATACAATTCCTGTGCTAGTAGGTAAATATCCACATGATTTGTTAAAATATGTTTGTAGAATAACATTTAAGTGGTAATCAATCAGCATTTTAACAAGATTGTGTTTTTTGGAAGTGGATTGTGCAGAGGGGCCTTTGTGTTGCGTGGCAGACGGCCATGTTCCCTGGTGTACAGCATTAGGTTCAGCTAAGCTGTAACGTTCAGTGTGAACTTTGTGAAACTCAAGTGGGTGACTGGATGCATTTCACTTCACTTCAGCAAAAATGATTCAAGCTTTACTGAAACTGTTCTTGGCAATAACTGCCACAAAATGTGAGCAGAATCTTAACAACTTTTTAGTATAGAAAATAATATATTTAAAATCATGTGGATTCTTTATAGTAATGTTTATAAAAAAACATTGTTCTCTGTTGGTGCAGGTGTTAATTTAAAAACAAAGTTTTAAAATGCTCTGAAGACACAAAGTAGAGAGCTTCAGCTTGCAACCAAATCATACAGTGTTAAGCTGTTTAGTTTTATTTCTGTAAACTACTTTGAGACTCTTATTTAGATTTGTTGAGGCCGTTTTTACTTTTCTCACGTCTGTCTTTCTTTTTTCACTCATTTACTTCTCTTCCCCAAAGAAAAGTTGGTACTCTGACATTCTATCATTCGAATCATTAAGTAGATTTCTTATGTGGCAGTTTTTCTTGTGGTTGCTCATAACAAGAGTCAGATTTGGCAATTGGTCATTCCAGATGACCCAATCTGGGCTTGAACCCACAGATGCCAAATTACAATACCGCATCACTGACCACCAAGCTATTGTAACCTCAGCAGTTTGATGTAATATTAACAAATTAAATAAAGTTGTGAGATGCACAGTATCCATTTGTGAAAACAAATGTCTGTCTGTGCCTTGCCTACTCGCAACTGTGTGTCACACAAATGAGAATGTCTTGTCATACCGAGAAGACTGGGGATAAAAATAAGAGTTTTGCATCTCAAGAAATGAAGTCAACATGATATGTTCTTTTGGTTTATTTGTTTTGTTCTAAGATCAGTGATACTTGATGTTTAAACATTCAGTCTCTATAGTAAACAAAAGTTATACATGTTGCAATTATGAATTTACATTGAAATAATATTATGAATGAAAACAGCATACTTGAAATATATATTAACCACTGATTTATTCTGTTTGTCTTTGAAACTTGCCTTTCTATCAAGTTTTTTGATTGCATCACCTGATATTTATAAAGCACATTAAATGCTTTTAAAATGATTGTTGGTGATAACTGACTCATCAACAAATCCACACGCAGACTCAGGAAATGCAAACACAACACATTATATACCATCTTAACCCACTTCTTCCTTTCAGGGTCACGGGGGTCACTGGTGCCCATATCCAGCAGTCATGGTGCGAGGGGCGGGGTACACCCTGGACAGGTTGCAAGTCCATCACAGCATTACATACCAGTCCAATGCAAAACAAACAAACAAAAGTAAGTCACCTTATGTCTTGCATTGGTTCTGTTTGTTAGCGCTCACTCTCAGACTTGTAAATGTCAATCTGATATATCATCTTGTTCAGTTCATTCACATCTGATTTTGTCATTACTGCCATGGTGCAAATCTTATATGGCAAAAATGCATGCCATTTGTTTCATGACATTGTATTATTTTTTTTTTTTTTATCAGACTTGCCACAAACTTTGGAATATTTTTTCCTTGACTTTGTAAAATCCAGTTAGTCACCATAGAATATCTTGCTTCCTATTTGCTGGTATGTGACCTGATTTTGGTGAGATGTTATTGGTCTGGAAACAAAAGTTGCAAAGTGCATTTTCTGGCACTCAAATGCTTCAGTGTCATTTTAGGCCCAGGGATGTGCATTATGAATGTCTGTGTGCCAAAAGCATAAATATGATGCAGAAAGTTTAAAGGTCACCAATTTATTGCTATGCTTTCTTGAAACTGGACGGTGAAATTAAATACTTTTGTGCATTTATTCAGAAGTTTCAGTGTCTCCTAAAAGTACTTATTCTATCTGTTTTGTAAAAAAATAAACCACAATGACTCGGGGACTAGAACCCACTCACGGACTGTCTTGATGAGAAATGAAATGTTTATTACATTCAGTGCACAGAAGTTGTTTGAATGAAATTTCTGCTGCTGTTTTCTGTGACCATTTTTGTCATTAACTGGTTTCTACAAATTTATGTGATAATCTATTTATTTTTTTAAGAATATATACAGTATGTAGAAAAATCTGAAATGTACAACTTTTATAAACATCCAAGCTTCAGCATAAAAAAATGCTGAGGATCTGTCAATTTCCTGCAGAGAAGTGGGCATTTTTACCATAGGAGTTTGTCCATGATTTTACCTCGCAGCTTCCTCTTCTGCCATCCCCTCTGACAAGCAGATTACATTTGCTGTAAAAAAAAATATATTGTAGGTACAAGCATACAGTATGTACTTTGGATTAAGAAAGAGTGATATTTGTATAAAGAGCAGTGTACTCCCTAAACCTTCAGAGGGCCTGTGGTGAAATGCTTAAGGTAATGGATTAGCAAAGAGCTTGTGACAACATAACATCTCCTACAGGTGTTCTGCTGTTGAGGTGTGTGTGTGTATGCTTTTTTGACATTGAAATATTTTGATATTCCCTAAGAAGAAGTAATCATAAAATAATATGCTGTTCATATCAGTGTATGATTAAAACGTGTTTGAAATATTTGTCAGGATGTATGTGCATACTTTTCATAGATTTGTGGCTCGAAGTCATACTGAGCATTCATTTTTAGAATTCAGTACAATGTCACATTCCGGAATTTGTCTTATTGGGTCCGCTGAGGTACAAAGTAAAGCACTACAGGCATACCAAGAGGCTTAGACACACCACAAATATCTAGCCTGAGATATGACACAACTCCAGAGTCAGTAAATAAAATGTCTGCCGAGTGATATGATTGTTTTTTGTTCTTTTTTCTTTCTTTCTTGCTCACTCTGCTTCGGTTTTTCTTCTTCTCTTTGTCAGTGCTCCTGTAGATTCCCCTGCTGTCGGCTCTCGTCACATTTTCCAATCTGTTAGCCTTCTGATACCGAGGCCAGACTTGAAAGGAAGTCTTAGGGACGAGAGCTTATACACAGTGCCAGATTTTGTTAAATAACTACGAGATGTTGGTGCCAATTCATCGGTAATTGTCCCTTCTGGCACAGTCTGTTGAAAGTCCTGGAGAAGCCTAAGCTCAAGATCACTGCAAGTGTTAATCTTCTTATACTTAAGGTATCAGGTTTTCTTTTGATGTCGCTAAACATGTTGACTCCTATCTCAGTGCAAAAGGCAATCCAGACATAGCTATGAGCAAGAAGGGGGTTTGTCTGCCTTTCGTCTTCCAAGAATCTTTTGGTTTTTGTGTTCTTTCCCATAGTATTCATTATGTTGCTTAAATAAATCAGCAACAAAATGACAAGGAGAAGAAAAAGGAAGAAAGAGATTGATTCTGCACTAATTGTCTTTCCCTTGATGTAATTTGACTTGCTCTTGTTTGTTGTAAAATGGCCAGATTTATAATTAATGAGGCAAACTTTTAGTGCTCAGACAAGTCAGTGTGATAGCCCAGAGGTATTTTTCGAGATGTGTTTTGTAAGAGAGCTCCTTTCAAGACCAACAGAAAAGTCACTTGTCTCAAAGTATAAATGATTTAATGTCTGATTCATTTTCCTGACCTGCAGGCATACTGTAGTAGTTATCAATTTAAATTATGCAGTTGTGAGGCTGAGTGTACACACAACTGTGGTGATGACCACACAGATCCACAAACTGGGGAATCTGCCCCAGGTATTCAGGTGGACAAGCCCGGAAAGGTGCACCCTCTTGGCCCCATAGTCTTTGGCACACCAGGCTTCCCTTGGGTGCTCAGGTGAGTCTCGGTGATCAATCACTGATGCTTTTTGTCAGATGAGATTCTCCCATTAGTCAGTCAGGCAGTCATCCAGGCAGGGCCTCAGGTGCTGGGTGCTAGTGCAGAGGCTGTGGGATCAGGGCGAGCTCTCACATGTACGACTACACTGATCCCACACACAGGTAGAGATTTGTCATGGGCTGCTAGGAGCTCATCTGTGATTGAATGTGATGTTTGAATGTGACAGTGGGTTCATGTGGATGCATGTCTCTGTGGAAGTATTCATACACAAGCTTGCCTATTTCCCCTTTGTGTTTCTCATGTCTATTTGTGATTCAAAATTACATTTACAGATGGTATAAATTTTAGAACTCGCCCATGAACACAAAGTTACTTCTAAGTTTCTCATGCTGAAATCAAAAGCAAATTTATGTCCGCCTGGAGGGACTGCCTGAATATGCATACTTTAAGATTTATGGCTGAGTTTAAGGCTTAATTGTGCTGGTTTGGTATTGGGAATAGACAGGTGAGAACTGAGTTGAGACATGTTTTATCAATTTGCTTGAGCGTCTCTCGGTGTATGTTAAGTTATTGGGGCAATAAAACTTGTGTTTTACTGTAGTTTAGCTTTTGATTTAAAGGTGTATGCCTCTTCTAGCAGGTGGTGCTGATGAGTACTCCCTCTGTAGCAGCTGGCCTTGAAGAAACAGACTGGAGATGATTGGGTGTTATGCTGCGAGGGCTTGAATCCCATGCCAGAGATGTGTCCCAGAGTAAGGTCAAAGCATTCATCACAAAAACAAGAAGAGGTCCAGCATCACACAACTTTGGAAAACATTCAGAATATCTGTTAGTTGAGCGTTTTAGGCTTTGGGCACATTTAAAAATCTTCTCAGTTTGAAGGCAATGCGGCATATTGTCTGAACACATGTAAACGTCCTCAGATTCTCAGCTATTCTCGGCCAAACTGTGCTGGACAAAACCCATTACAGAGCTCCAATGATGCTTGGTGGGCAGACTAGCATCAGTGAAACCCACAGGCTGCCTGGGGGTCAAAGCAAAGCTGGCACTTAAAGTTTTAACACACAGACAGCACACACATTATCCAACTAATGACGGAATTACAGCACTGACTCACCATGTAGCTACATGTAAGCGATGGGAGGACGGCAATAGATTATCGTCTGAGAAAAAAAGCACTTTCCCAGGAAAAGCAGCCTCTGGTATGAAAGACCGAGAGAGTGAGAAGAAGAGGTGGAGATGGACATAAACTCCCTAGAATGGAGGTCTAGATTATTGTAATTATGACTCTCAATAAAACATTCAATACTGTCATTAACATTGAGTCATATGTCCATGCTAAAGAAAGGGGTGTTTAAATGGATGTGTCATCAGTGTCTGAGGTTAAGATGGGTAAGAGAAGTTTATACAAGAAAGAAATAGAATACAAAAACTGTCTTTTGACATTGGCAGAATCAATAAACACATAAAGCATATCCAAAAGAATGTAATGGATTCTGGTGATTGTTTGCATGTAACTGTGCAGGTTCTACTCTGGAATTACTTGGATATGTTAACTTTTTCATTGGGTGCAGAACTCCTATGATTCTCACATAGACACATAAGGATTTATTTAAATATTTATATACCTGTAAGAATATGTACAAAAGCTGTGGGTGGACATGTATGTGTGTGTTGAGAGCCTGGATTCTCTGCAATTTAATACCAAAAAGCTGCATGTCTCACTGCAGGGCCTATGGGCCTCAATGTTGTGGTGACTTTGTCCCAATGCTGTGGTCGCTGTGTTTTCTTGCATTGGTTTCAAAGTGACTGTTTTTAAAAAAATGTATTTTCAATGGCAACTTTGACAAAGCCATAAATTCACAGGGTTTTTTATTTTTGTCTATTTCAGATAATGAAAGTTCCAGAGGACAAAACAGTAACAGAAGGCGGTAAAGAAGTTGGAGGGTGGGGATGGATTGTGGTTTTTAGGGACACTGGAGTAGGGTGAAACTATACTGGACATGTAGCCTTTTGGGAAAAATGACTCTGAAGCTTTCCTCAGTGTTTGTGCCCTATTCAAAACATGTGCTTTTGAACTAACAGCCTGTGGAATGTTTGTTGAATTTTCCAAGTGAAATCCAATCAGCTTGGTCTGAAAATTTTCGAGCAAAATGACTCCAAGTTCAATAATGCATTATGAGCAGCATGACAGTTTCCATTGTGCAATACTCAATTTAACAAGACTACTCTTAATTGTCCAGGCATCCTTGTTCACACAGGAGTCAGAGTGCCGAGACAAGAGGGAAGGGCCCTCAACAAGAGGCCCTCTTAAACACTCTATTATGGTAACACATACCTGTAGTGAAGCAGACATTTGAGACCCACAAGCAAGCAGGTAAAGGCAACTGAAGTATTCCGCTTCCTTTTGGCTGCACCCTCTTGTACCTGGCTGTTGTCAAACTGTTATGGTTCTTATGCTTTTGTGTTGACTATTCGACATGTGAGTCATGGAAAGATTATCCGCAGGCCCTAAACCTTAGGCTTCATTATTATATTATTGTAATAAACACCAAAGAGATTCTCTTCTGTGCTTAAAGAGACAATGTTTCACAGAGCTGTTCACATTTAGTACAATGTTACTGATAAATACAGTATAATTATCAGTTTCATTTCAGATTTTGGGAATTTAAGCTGCTTTGGGGCTTTAACTCTAAACTTATCCAGACAATCTATCTTCTCTCTTTCTCTCTCTCAGGCAAGGCAGTGAAAATGTTATGCTCCTTTTCATAACGCTGGAAAATATTGAAACAAATTAAATCAACACTACAACAATCTTTCTTTACATCATCATGACTGAATGCATTAGGTCCCAATTTACTAGATAGAAACTTGGGTTTCTAAGGGTTTTAAAGACATTTTCTAATGAAATGATGCCAATGGATGCTATTAGCTGTTACATGTTTTTATACACTATCATTCTAAAGTTTAAATAACAATTATTAAGTAATTCTTTTTTTTTCTGATACCACAAATACACCAGTGTCAGACCTAATTATTCTTCCAGATGAGACATTTCTCTACTCGTATTGAAATCAGGGGAATAGAATCTGACATGCATCCATTTCTGTGTACTCAGTACAGCCTTTGTTGAAGCCATGTCATTGATGACACACGGCTATATGCATATTTCATTAGTACATGCATATTTTACAATGTAATTCTTTGCACAGGGCTTCTTTTTTGTCAGTACGTGAAGACGCCTGAGGAGTAGGAGGTTTTCTTTGACTGAGTTGTTTTATATTGGTTAGATGAAAGTCAGAAAAATCCAAACGATAGTTGGTATTTTCATTACATCTTTAAAGCCTGTGCTAACCTTGTTAAGGACAGTCCCCCCAATTTTCTCCAAATGTGTAAAATCAGCACTGACTTCAAATGCAATTCATTGCAGATCTGCTGAATCTTGAGGGTCAGTTGCCTCCGAGTGGGTCAGTTTGCTTTAGTAGAGTCTACAATGGCCTGTTCTGCACCAAATCTCTGCCTCCAGGCCCAGGGGATTACAACAGCCAGGATGTGTGCCTGTGCTGCTAACTTTATTATCTGCTTCATCCGATATTGTAATCATTGCTTCACTTTTCAACAAGAACAGTTGCGTTTAATTTCCACCACTCAATCAAGGTGCTTATTTTTTATCAGTGAGTGTACACTGTACATATTAAATTTAGTGAATTGTATTGAAACTTTATTTAAAGACATTCAATTTGAGAATGTGTGTATGAAATGGGGTCCCAAACCCTTACTTACACAACCCAACAAGATTGAGGCTGCGGCAGACGTATACAGGAGCTGAGCAAAGCCAAATGTGCTTGTGCAGCAAACACGATTGCACGTTGTAATTTCCTGTATCGCTCTGCATGGTGTTGTGGTTGAAGAAGTGATTATACTTTGCCAGAGTAATGCTAATGTATGTGTTCACAAGAGACATAACATCCAGACACAATTAAAAGCACAAACAAGTGTCAGCCAGTGTTTGTGTTAATAAGCGGGTTCACTGGAGAGGGAATGAGATGGAGTAAAAAGAGAGGGGAGAATGTGGTCACAAACACGTGTTGCGTGCACTCAGTAGGGAAAAGAATGGCAGCCCTATGAACAAGATCCAACTGGAAACCAGGAGGGGAGTTTGTCTGGCTCCTAGGGTAAATATCAACTGTTAGGACATATACCCTCCCCCATACTGCAAACTAAAGTACCCCTCCCCACCGACCCCAACGATGGCAAACATCAAGTAACAGCAAAGTTCACAAGTTAACTTCAAGCATATCACTCACAACTAATAGCCCTCTGTATTCTGGCTACTCATGCTGCTGTTGTATTAGCAGTCTGGCACTTTGGCACTGCACCATTTGAATTCACCTGGTATAAACAGTTAAAAAGAAATTAAGTAAAGGAATTACAGTAGCTGCACTGGAATTTATTCGGAAAAAATTCTTGCATCTTAGCTTGATAAAAATATTAGGACCAAAGATTTGTGTAAGCTATCCAGCTTCTTACCTGTGAAGCCTCAAAATTTGAGAGTGATGTATTAACTTACAGTTACATTTTTTATTGGATTCCTGTGCAATCATCCCAGATGCTAGTTTCTGATTGCCTGCAGTACAAACATGACACAACACGAATCAAAAACAGATCTTCCTCACTTTCAACACTATTTCTCATTCATTCAGGGAAAGATCACATGTCCTGTTCATCTGTTGCCAAAACACAAAGTGTCTCAAACTCTTCCAAGATTACAGCCTGAGATAGCCCTGTTTATCCATCTGTCACTATGCAAAGCTTTTCTTGTTTAAGTAATTCAAGCTCAAAGTATAATCGGATGAGCATGCTTATTTGTGTGTTTGTGTTACTTTCATACATGATAAAATGGTCCAATCAGACACTTTGTTGTGAAAGAACACAAAAGGCAGAGTCAAAGCGCTGCACAAAAACAGCATATGCATAAACATCAACACACCTGCATGCATTGAGTTTGATCTCAAAGAAAATTAATTAATCTTGGAGTAGTTCCACATATTTTACCTGCCCACACAAAGGCACACGCTTGACAACCTCTTATCAGCCCCATAGCTTTGTAGATAACAGTGTTCCAGTCATTGATAATGTGCACAAATTTTTAAATGTGTGTGTGTCCATTCTCATGTATTTACTAATGACAGTGCTGCCCTGCTAATGAAGTCACTGCATTTTTCAGAAACCTGAATACGTACATGGAAAGAACCCATGCAAACATGAGGAGAACATGCAAACTCCACAGAGAAAAACAATACGTCTAATGGGGCTTGAAGCCAGGATATTGTTGTTGTAAGGCAAAAGAGCTAACTACTAAAACATAAAGCTGTACATATTTCATCTGTGAAGTCATTATCTGGAAATTACGTCACATTCAACTTGACTATGTTCCAGTTCATGCAAGTTGGAACACCTGTGAATTTTGACTATTTTCGTTGTACTTAGTAACCAGTCCACCTATAACAAAAGAGCTATAACAATAAATTAATAAAGATTATTTACATTTTGTGTATAAAAATACTGCAATAACATGTTCAATAATACAGACTAGAAGCTTTATGCCTGTCACTGATTAAAAAAAAAATGTTGACACAGGTGTAGGTAAACAGTTTATTATTACAGCTGTCACCAGTTTTATGCATCAGGCATCCATCTTGGATTTTGGGGTCAGAGCTTATATTTAGCTTTAAATTTTCAAAGTCAAAACTCCTAAACATGTAACAAACAGCATTTGTCTTTTTTTTTTTTTTTTGGAACGTGGTAAATGACTACATAAATATGTACACTTAATTCGAAATACTTTTCCACAGCTTTAATTTCTATAGGAGACAAGAGTTCATGAATGAGACAACCGGGGAGTCATTCTTTAAAATTTTAGCAATAGGACAAGAAGGATATTTTTGTTATGTTTCGCAGCGTTAAAAGTGATATGACAAAAATTGCATTCTATAAATAAAAACATGCTGCATAACTGTTCTCATTCTGCATTTGGTATGCAGTACAATAAGTCATACTGCATGCTTGTCAGAAAACTGAAGCCGTTTTTGTGAAGCTAAACACCCACTTAGACTTTCATTTTAACACCCATTTTTTCACTCTGTTGACTGCATCTTTTGTTTAATAACCACTTCCTCCTTTGTCATCTTCATCTGCTTTAGGATGAAACATGTTCATGAAAAATGTATCACTGTGATCTGCATATGCCGATTCCCCTGATTGGGTTGCGGTTTCTTAATTTGAAGAAAAATAATGAAAGCAGTATCAGGCAGCACTGAGTGAATTCCAATTTTTCTTTTTGACAAATGCATTTCATCTCCACTGTGCTAGCAGAAGAGGCATTCAGATCCAGATAGCCTGTGCCTGAACCCCTCCATTTACTCCATCAAACAGAGAGGGAGAACGAGCAAGAGAGGGCAATAAATATTTAAAGATGTTTAACTGGTAACATTTATTATGTAACGTGATGGGCAGGGCACCACTGTATTTTTGTGCACCTCTTACTTAGCGTCAAAAATGTTATTAGTAAATACAGTAAATTCTAAAGTAATAAAATATGAGCAAATTGTATCTTTTGAGCAATATTTGGTATGAAGAGCATGTACCCTAGAAAGAGACAGAAAAAGAGCTTTCTCAGAAAACTTATGTCATGAGAGTCTCATTATCTAACATTGGCACCCAGGAGAGCAGTATTGCCAAGAAAATATGGGAATTCTAATTGTCTTTATTGGTTTATTGTGCGAGGGAATGAGCTCTTTGATGTATTTGAGGGACCAACTTAATGAATAAGTAAAGGCAGAAGCCAGTTTACCCAGGGAACTGATCTCAAAGGGGGTGATGGTGGGGGTAGGGATATGAGTATGTGTTGTAAAGAAAGGGAATGATGGGAGGTGTGTGTGTGTGTGTGTGGATGGAGGGGGGTGGGCATTCAACAATGCATTCTTTAGTTGTCAGAGATGTTGAACAAGTTAGAACTTAATCAAGCAGAGTTGATCAAAGAGCAGAGGCTAGCTGGACAGGAGGTGTAATCAAGGATAAACTTCCAATAAGGAGACATGTGACACCAGATTTATGGGAGTCAGCTGAGTGGAAGGGGGGTGGGCTTATTTAGCAAATATGTAAATGTGCTTATGACCCTACAATGACCGGATCACAAGTGGACTACAATTGCCTCACACACAAATACAAACACAAATATTCCCTCCCTGTCCTGCCTGTCATTAATCATCATTTGTGATGAGAGCCGGACTTGTTTTTGTGGAATAATGAAACATGAATAGTTCTCTTGAATGCTTTGTGTAAACTGTGTACTCAATGATTTCTGTTGAGTCATTAATAAGGCTGTAGCCTCCTCTGTGTTTCTGTCATTATTTTGTTCCTTAAAATGTTGATGAAAGGGAGAGTCTGGGAGACGTTGTCATGGTGGCAGAAGAAGCAGACTTGGTCTGCCCTTTCTATCTTTTTACCAAGATCGGAGATCAGAGACTAAAAGTTTAGATTTTGTGTCACTCACAGCAGGGTTTCTTGTATTTCCTGTTTAACCTTTTAATAAAATGCTCGTTGTATTTCTGTTCTGCTCACAGACCATCAGTTACATTCTCATGGACTATCCGGTCATCCAGGTTAACACCAACGGGAGGTAGCAGGTAGGAGGGCAGCACTTCCTCATCTATGCCCCTTTGCTTGTCTGCAACCTGCACAACACATTGGCAGAATCAGAGAGAGGTATATTCTACAACTGTTTGATGAGCAGCAGGGCAATAAATTCATTAATCATCATTATATGCCTCATCAAACTCTTTGCCAGACTCTCCATGGGAGTTACACAAATTAGCCAGTGAAAAAAGCAGTCATTTTAGAGGAGCTAGGTAAGTGCTTTTTGATTGCCTTCTTGAACAATGCTTCCCCTGACAAGCTAATAAATCAGATCTTTCTATACTTAAAGTGCAGTTACTGTGAACCCAATCTGAGCTCCTCAAACAAAAAACGAAGGCTGTGTAGGACAAGGGGTTTTACTACAGACCGAGCTCTTTCACTGATTTGTTTTGGATTCCTCTTCTTTATTCTACAACAAAGAAGCCTGGCTATAAAGCTTTTGATTTCTGAATGAACTACTGTTATGTCTCCAGATGCAACAAGGGCTTTTCTCACATTGGATCAAAATAACCTCGTGTTTGTCTTGAGATGAGAAAAACCAAGCCAATAGTGACCATATGGTGTTAAATTCTATTAGCTTTTTTTGTGCCGTCTGTTTTTACACATGCAAACTCAAATGAGATGCAGAACTACAGACTGCACGCTTTTGTCCGAACAGAGAGTCCTAGTTGGCAGGTGATGCATACCTACTACAGTGAGCACATCCTTCTATCCAGATGGCCATTCCATGCAAGACCAACAAATCATCCATCAGACTGGAAATGGCTCCTTTATTGAAAATGAGGTCAATAGATGATTTGAGCCTAGTTTGTGGCCGGCCATGTTAGCCTGCTTCAGGTGTTACCGGCTCTCGCTTATTGCATTTGATGGGACGTCTCAAGTGGTAAGGGAGGCAGTTGGCGGAGGGGGGTAGTTAGGGGTGGTCTTTATCTGTTTAAAGCTTCTCTCTGATGAGATTACCTATTGGAGTTGGCTGTAAACTGTGCTGTTAATCAGTGAGCAGCAGCCAGCACACTCCCACTGGCAGGCAGCCACTGCCAGATTTTTTTTTTCTCTTCTCCGGTGAGGTCCAGGGTTTAAAAAAAATAAATAAATACTACATATTTTTTCACCAAAAACAACCCTTTAATGTTGACATTTATAGACGAGCATAAACATGAAATTAAACAATCTGATTTATTTTTACTTTTAGATTTGACTGTCATTACTTTTGTGTTTTGAGTTATATCATTCGGGTACTTGCATGTAGTGAGCAGTCATAGTGGTTGCTACTGATTGACAAATTTGATAGTTACATCACTTGTGGGCACTTACCATTAAGACACTGTCACACATGGAGTCTGTGCAGCTTCCTTCTTCTTCATATGGAGGGAGGGCTGGTATAGGGCAGAAAGCTTTGAATTAGGCAACTGTTGTCAGTGACTCCTTGGCCCTCCTCATTAGCATTGTCTCCACACACCACTGAACTGAGCAGAGCTCAAAATAACTTGGGGAAACTGGGTAAAAAAAATATAGTTCCCCCCTCCTTTATCTCCATCTTGGGAACTGATCCAATTAAGTAAGTGCCCATTTGCATCCATCAGACTACAGCAAACTGGGAGCAAAAACGAGAAGCTTGGCGCAAACAATAAGAGGGTCAGCAGCAAAAGAAGGTCCATTTGTTGTGCAAGGTGGTTTGAAGAGGGTAAAGTGTCCCAGATGAACAGGGTATAATGGAAATGTTACAGGCAGTGTGTGTGTGTGTGTGTGTGTCTGTGTGTGTGTTTATGTTGGAGCGAGTGTGTGAGCACAGGCATTATAGCGGTCATTAGGACAGATATCTGTGTGGTAATGTGGAGCAGATGTTGAGAAGAAAGGGATCATTTAAAAAGGGCAAATGTAAATAAACATTCAGGCAGCTTGGTACCCCTCCTCCCTCGTGAAACCTGTGAAGTCACTGAAAGAAAACACTTCATCAATCTTCTTCACAACCATTCATTTTGTGAGATTAGTGCTCTGTGTCATATAATGATTTATTCCCTAACAAAGGATAAATACAAAGTTTTTTACTATTGTTTTTTTCATTAGCGTGTAATTGAAACTTATGTCGAGTTTACATTTTCATTGGCAACGGGATCATACCTCAAAAACTTGAGGACGGGAGTTCCATGCAAGGGCACAGGCTGCACATGGTCACAGGAGGAAGAGCCTGCCAGTAGATGTACACACTTACTGATCTGTGGCTGTGCGTCTACCTGAGGGGCTTTGGCATGGAGCAAGGCCACGAGTCCCTCCTTGCAAACATACATGCTTGTGTGTGAGTGTGTGGGCGTTTGCGCATGTCACCTCCCCCAGGGCAGGGCAGGACCCCTCCATGTGAGCTCCAGTGAGCCCTTACATGGCTACTGAACACAGACCCTTTGCAGTCACGGGGTCAGAGGCTCATGCCACACTGCTGTCAGAGCAGATTGGTCCATGAGCAGCTCCTTTCAAGGAGTCAAGGTGCTTTCAGGGGAGCACTCTGTGGAGGTGCGTGTGTGAGGATTGTGTCGCTGATTAAGTGTAATTAGGCTACTTGTTTGCACTGTTCAAGCAGTTCACAGCAATAAAGCTAATTGTATTAAGATCTCAACCTTAATCCATATGAGAACTTTATATAATTTATTTTATGTAGTGAACACCATTGTCAAACCATATATGAATATAGTTGCTATTAAACAAAACAACCTCATGGGACTCCAACCCTTCATTCATCACTCTTCCTTTATGTTTATTTTTCGTACTTCATGAAAAATGTTTTATTTATGTTAGGGGGGAGGTCACTTAAAACATCTCGCAGTTGAAAATTACACGTGTAATCTCTGCCAGAGGGGCTCTACGGAGAAACAGAAAAACAGCCCGCAAAGTGCAGGAAAACAGTGGTAAATCACTCTCTGCCACCTTATCTGGGTCGCTTTAGTGTGGCGTTCAGGGCCCCCTTTTTATAACTCCACTTAACGTGAGCGTTGAGGCTGGGAGTGACGTTCCACTGACACGAGTCTTCATCCCAGTAATGGTGCGCGTGCAGTTTTAGATGCAAAAACGCAGAAGTCGGTGGATCGTTTGTCTCATTACTGTCTCATGCGTGGAATTTGCCTTTGGACATGATGGTGATTGGAACCTCACAGACTTAGTTTTTAAGCATTTGAAAACAAATAGAACGATTTGAATCCATTGCACGGTTATTTTAGAATGCCTTCATACTCATGGGACTAATATAAACGAATATAAAAATATAAAATATAAAGGACCAGGCAGCAGCCACATTTCACGTCAAGCTTGTTTTATTCCGCTTTTGGCAACCCTTTCTGCCCATGGGCCTGACCCCTGCACACAATCCGAGGCGCTTGAGTCCAGCCCGGTGTCTGTTTACGCACTTTGAGCTGAATCTGAGCCCACTTCCAATGTGTTGTATCAATAGTCTGTTTATTATAAGATGTTCCGTTAGCTTTTAGTGACTTTAATCTGCGCGTATCAACAGGGTTTGGTTTCACCTTGCGCTCTGACGCACAGACTCCCCTCCTACCCCCCCCTCTTCCTCCTCCTCCTCCTCTGTCGGTGACTATTTGTTTGGTCAAGTGCTTCATATTTAGCAGCACGTGTCTTTTCAAATAACGTAATTAATTTTTTAAAATCATTTTAGATGACATTAGATTAGTCAAAAATGGTTCTACTTCTTAAATGTTCTTGTTTAGTGTAACCTGGATTTTACACTTTGATGTAATTAATTATTTAAGACTGGAAAGTTAGTGTCATAGGTTTGAGTTTAGTGTGGTCAACGTGGGCCTTTTTTCAACTGGAGAGACACAAACACAGAAAAAAACAAAACAAGAAAAAAAAAATAACATGTCGCATCAACTACCCCCCATCTGTAATTACTTCAGCACAGATTCTCACAGTAACATAATGGATTATACTCGATCACAGATCGATACTAAGCTCTTATTTATTTTAATGCGACATGGTTTGGTTATTATCTCGTTTTACATTCAATTATATCTTTTATTCTATGTAACAAGTTGTCAGGTTGGAAATATGCATAAACAAATTGCAAAAAGCCTGCAATATTTTGGTTGGGTGCATTTTTTAGGACAATTTTAGGAAAACAATTTTGTTTTTATGTTCCTGTATAAGCATCCAAAATAAACTTTATTTCAATTTACCGAGCCATCTTTGGAAATCGTAATTTATGTACAGGTGCTCCTTTTTGGTTGGTAATAAAAAACAACACAGAAGGTGATAGTCTTTTTTTTTTAACGTTGTTACTTTTGTCCCCATCGTTCATGATTCATCAACAAAGTCGGAGTGAAGGGCACAGACCTTCTCCTGTTTTCACTCCACTTTCTTCTTCTGTCGGATTATACCCCCCCCCCCCCTTTTTTTTTTTTGTTTTTTTCTCTCACACGTGGGAACGGCTTCGAGACTACTTAGTATTCTCAAATTGTAGCGAACCCAACAATGAACCGACCGACACGCCATTGAGGAGGAGGAGAAGCCATGCAGGGACCGAATGGTGGAAAGTTGCGGAGAGGATCTCCTCCTCCCCTGCAGATTCTCATGGTTCTGATGAAGAGGAGCAAACTCTGCCGCTCCTCTTCTCGGAGAGGAATCCCGGCTAATTATCGGGTTTTAGCCCCAAAGAACAAAAATAATCAACGATCATGAAGTGTAGACAATAATTAGTAGGATTGATGTGTTGTTCTCTTTGCTTGATCATAAATTGTGTTATTTAAAGCTGATATTTTTGCTTCAAGCAACACAAGTAATAATAATTATTATTATTTCTTATAATTCTCAATGCTTTTGTGAACGTCGAATGTGAATGACTTTTTTTCTAATGTTAAATTTATAAATTTGTGCAACAGAACATCTATATAAAATTACCTTAAAAAACTGAGAAATGAAGCCCTTATTGAGAGGAAGTTACAAAAAAGTTCTCTATTGAATTGATTAATTAGATTTTTTAAATGTATTTTTGGTCCTAGGAGCAGCTTTCCGGTGCTTTCTTGAATATTTAATTAATGCAGAAATGCAAATATCAACTCGCTCTGATACACCTCATGCACACATGGAAAAAATTGTAAAAAAAATTAAAACATAAAAACTACCGCCTCTCTGACATGTTTATTTTGCACCACACACGTGGTTTTCAAGTGGCGCGGCACTGTCCTTCCTGTAAAGCATTTTATTAATATTATTATTATTGTTGTTGTAAAAATAAAATTTTTATATTTTTATCCGGGTTTTCTAATAAACATGTCAAATGCTCTCCAAGGGGACATCGGTTCAGTTCAATTCCCACAATCAGCAGAGGGTTCAAAAAGGAAAATCAAAAAAATAAAAATAAAAATACAAAACCAGACAATTATGCTATTTAGCCGGTTGATGTGTCGCAATCACTGCTCCAGCACACTCTGTCAGATTAAAATAGAGGAGCCGAATAGAGGACATTAAGGCTGAGGGAATTACAGAAACCTCAGGGGACATTTCCCACTGGAGAAACGGGGGAAAGTAAACTATAGAGATTAATGGCAGCCATAAACAAGAGCATGCTGTCCCACCGCAGTGGAGGTCAACAATAACGACATCAATAATAATAATTATACTGATTCAATGCCCTTTAAAAGGTGTGTAATAAACAAACAAAAAAAAAAACATTAAACGAATAAAAAGGGAATCGAATAAAAAAAGGAAACTGGGGCCTTCTTAGCTGTGAAGATCAATTCTGTGCTATAAGTTTTCATAAGATATATTGTTGTTTGTGTAAGAGCAGCTTTCATAATAAATCGCAAATAAATCGAAAAAATAAATAAATTTGCATTATCTAATAAATTATACATATAACCCCCTCGTTTTCTTTTCCCTTTAAATTCTGTTAGTGTTTTGGTTTTTTTCTCTCTTTTTTTTTTCTTTTTTATTATCCTCTTGTCAAAGTTGCTCTAATCCTCATAATAACTGTAATCATCATTGTTGCCCCAGTGGCTCCAGATCTTCTCCTTTTTCTTCTCCAGCAGGCCATTTGATCGGGCATGGGTTTCCGTGACGGATTAACAGACTCCCCTCCTCCACCTCCACCACCCCTTCCTGAAATTAGGAGCAAGTGTGACACCTACCTGCAGAAGTTGGAAGAGTCAGAAGACCCCTGGCTCGGTCTATACCCGGCTGCACATAATAATGATGATAATAATAATAAAAATAATAAGTTTTTGAATCCGCACGTGCGCAGCAGCAACACTCTCCAGGGCTCCACATCTAACGCGTCATTAAAAAGAGACTCTCCATTAATGACGTATATTTATCTATAATGGGCCAGTATGTTTTAAATGCATGGCCGAGTCCCCTTTTAACAACTTTGCCACGCCTTGGAAAATAGTAATGAGGTTTAAATTTGGCATAAAATCGAGCTCATTACCGGAGTTCACCACCTGATTGCACTGGATAAAACACAGAAGGTAATTGGGTTAAACGACTGCGCCTTAGTGTTATTATATCAATATTCACATTTAAAAAAAAACAAAAAAAAACGCACCCACAGACGCAGAAGGAAAGGAGGCCCTGAGTAGGCTGCTTCAAGTTCATAAAAAAGTGGTGTCATATATAATTTTAATCATTCGCTCTTACAAATGCGTGTAGCAGTAAAGGAAACTGAAGCCGTTTTATTATATTTTTTGACGATATTGCAACATCCTTCTGCAGAATGCAGGCCGTTCCACTCCCTCTGCTTTGAAATTTGGAAATAATTACCTTTGGCCCATCTGTCATTGTGCAAAACGGAATTCAAATTTCGCATAGATTAACTGGCCTTAAAGCACTGTCGACACATCAAGCAAAACCAGCTGTTCATCCAAATAATGGCTGCACAACTTTTTTTTTTCTCTCTCCATAATTTACTTCAAAGATAATGTGCTGTTCATCTTAAATACAAAAAAGCTACATTAAATATACATGTTAGTCTTTAATACAAATAGGCGGCCGCAGCGATTAAGACCATTCTTGTTACAGTTTAGCAATTAACCATTCAGAAACTTAAAAAAGGGATAAGCATTTACTCAGAAAATAATGTTCTTAGAATTTGCTTCATCATTGCTCTTATTTTTTTTTCTCTTTTTTTCAAATGCAACCACACAGAAAAATATTAAAATAAATAAACGTCCGCGGTGAGTGGAAAATATTCAGGTATTAAATATTTGACATACCTTTCTTTAGTTCATAAGGGGAGTCTTTACAAAGATCTACCTGCGTTTGGCCTCTGACTTTCTGGGTCTCTCTTACCAAAGCCTCTGCTCTATTTAACACAGTCTGACTTAATCCATTGAAATGTGCCGTGGAGCCCGTGGTTACCGAGCCGTGGTTACTGTGGAGGTGTCCAAAAGTGCCACCATAGTTCGTGTAGCCGGGATAGAAAGGGGACGTGTAGTACAGAGGCCTGGACAGAACTGTGCTGTTGGGGAGCGGGCACTGCGGGGAGGAGCGGGACGGGGACGCGGTGCTGCCCAGGACAGCGCTCTGAGCCAAACCCGGACAAGCCTGCGACGCGTCGCCTCCGCCGCCGACGCTTCCCTTACACCTGTCTGAGGACGTGGCGATCTCCGCGAGGGACCAGAGTTTGGGTTTGGGGGCCGAGGGGGGCGAGTGGATCACAGAGGTCACGTTGCTGGCCACCGTGTTCGGTGCGTGGCTCAAATCTGACGGCTTGTCTTGTTGCGCCGCGGCCAGGCTCCCCCGGGACCCCGCCGGGGGGGACGAGGTGGTCGGTTTTGCGGAGTCCGGCAGCAGCTCCGTAGTCCGCTCTTCCTGGTCTTTTAACTCCGAGTCGCTCAGGAGAGGATCCATTTCTTTGCCACGGTTCTCTTCTTTAAATCTGTCGCAGCCCATGTCCCCTGGGTTCAGTAGTTTGTGATCTAAAGCGAAAGAAAAAAACACTGAAAATACTACCAAATAACCCTAACATTCAGTTGACATGTATTTAAATGGAATTCATGTAAAATACACACACTCCTCCTTTCCTCTAAAAACGGTAAACGTGTGCTGTACTTTTCCTCATAAACATGTGCATCAGATTAAAATAAGGATAGGTCAGATAACTGCTTTCCAGTTGTTAAACCTGCACAAATAAAGTTAGGACCACCTCTAAATCTAATTTTACACAAATGTATTTTCCCAGTTAAAGGCGATCTTTGAAGTAGTAAGAAATGAACATACAAAGGCATTTTTAGCCGAATTCCCTGCTCCCTCGTGCAGCTGCATCCTTATTATGCGGTTAAAGATAAATTGGCTGCTAAACACTCTGCGTCACCAGCAATTTTAGCCCGTGAAAAGTCAAACGAGGGGAGTTCAAGGTGATTATTATTTAAAGCAATTGTCTCATTATAAATTATATACCACCATTAACCAGCAATCAATTTTGCACCCTGAGTGGAAACGACTGCGATGAAAAATTGATGATCCCCCCCCCCTCCTCCTTCTCTCCCTCTCTTTTTATTCCCCCCTGTAACACCAACCTGCTTCTGTGTCTGTGGAGTCTCCTTTATCTAAAGGCTTGTTTGGCTCGTCGTCGTCATTTTTCTCCAAGTCAATATTCTCGTCCTCCTCCTCGTCCTCGCTCCGGTTCCGTGGGGTCCAGGTCATCTTGTTCTCCTTCTTTAGCCTCCTCCTGGCGTTGGCGAACCAGGTGGACACCTGCGTGAGGGTCATTTTGGTGATGATGGCCAGCATGATCTTCTCGCCCTTCGTCGGGTAGGGGTTTTTGCGGTGCTCGTTCAGCCAAGCCTTCAGGGTGGCGGTCGCGTCCCGCGTCGCGTTTTTACGGTACGCAGGGTCACCGTAGGGGTACGTGCCCAAGGGTGCAGCGTAAGGGTGGTATCCTATAGAGCCGGCCATTCCCGTGGTGTGGTCATAGGGAGAACTCTGTAGTAATAATAAAAAAAAAATAATTAATAATAATAATAATAATAATATATGTGGAACAAAGTTCTGTTATTTTTAAACTGCTGCAAAACAGCCTGAGCAGACCTAAACGGCACATAAACATGAACACACGGACGTACACACATGCGCGTGCGTCATAACACTATCACGCACGCTCCCGTACACACGAGTGGCCTGGCTCAAATCCAGCAGGTCAAGTTGGAAGTTGATAGAGTTGCTCTGAACTCGAAAGAAAATATTAAATAGAATAATCGCGTCTGCGCCTTTCTTTCACATTTTTCTTTATGTTTTATGGATTTATCTTTTTTTTGCTGCAGGACGTAAACATCTCGCGTTGCTCCCTTCCAGCAGTAAAACTGAGCAATTTAAATTTAGTATTATTATACGAGATTATTTTATTATTATCTTGACCTCCATATAAAACAAGTTTTTGTAATACTTGGGTCTTTTTAATGGTGTCTCACTAGTGTTGTTGTAACGATCTTAACATTTTTAAAACGGCAAAATAAAACTAATAATACCACGTAGCCTATATATTTTTTGTTTTCAAATGTTAAACTTTAACAGCTGGCACTGCTATATTATGGAAAACAAGCTGAGCTCTGAGCTGCCTTCAAACGGAGCTTTTACTGTCAGTCATTAGCAGAAGGAGTTCAGCACTTTTATTTTACAAAAAATATTTTCATATGATCTATAATAGCAGATATTTTTTTTTAAAGAAAAATCGTTTTTCCTCATGAGAATGTTTCTGTAATCTTATCCATCCGTTTTTTTCCCCGTGACGCACATTTCCCAACACCTCCTCTCCAAATCAGCAGAAACCCATAAGTTTAGAAACGAGTGAATTCCCTAATATTTCCCCCCTCGCTCTTTGTAGATTCATTAATCAACTTGAATCTACTCACCACGTATGAGGTGAAGGTGGCAGCTGCCGCCGCGTCTGCACTGTACGGTAGGTGGGAGTTGTAGCCTGGCGAGGCGCTGGTGAACGCGGTAGATCCAGCGTAAGGCGCAAAAGCAGATCCCGAGGACGATCTCCCAAGTTCCTCCGTCCTGGGTCCCGATATGACGCTCGTGCTGTACGCGGGGCACGAGTACAGGGCCAAAGAGGCGGACGGCTGGTACAAGTAGCCCTGAGGATACGCCATGCTGGAGCCCCGGAGAGTGTTGAGACACTTAACTTGCGCACTTTCACCCCCTCCTCTCTCTCTCTTTCTTTTCTCTTTATTTTCTCATGCGCTGTTGTCGGCGCGCATAGAGCTGTGGGTCTGCAGACCCCGCTGTCTGTCCCTTTTTATGAGTAAAAAATGATGAAAAAGTAGAATTTGGATAAAAAAGGCTTGAGTTTTGAGGTGGATTTAGTTCGCTCGCTGCCAGCCAGCCAGCCAGCCACTCCGTCGGAGGTTTTGTCTCTCTGCTGCTCCCTTATCTGAGTTGCACCGACGCTCTCATGCCTGTGCAGAAGTTTTATTTTTTTTAACCCGTCGGACGGGGGTTTTGCTTGGGAAAATGTCCTGCCAAGATGCTAAGTTGGAAATTGAGGATCCTGACGCCTACTACGCTGCACACCACGCTCCTCCTCTCCGGGTGTAGTCACCGAAGGGACAGGCAAAGCTTATGCTGGGTAACCACAACCCAACCCAACCCAAACTCATGCTCTCTCTCTCTCTCTCTCTCTCTCTCTCTCTCTCTCTCTCTCTCTCTCTCCCCCTCTCCCCTCCCTCCTCTCGCGTTAACTAACAAGTCTTCTCATTCTCCATATCTCTTTTGCCCCCCTTTAACAAGACTCGTTGCAGTGAAGCCTCAAGTGCGCCTGGCAGCCCCCCTTTGGACGGCGACGTCATGCGCGTCTATCAACTCCCAACTTTCCTCTTTCTTTCTATTTTTTTCTCTCCCTCTTCCTTCCAAAATGCGAAGTCCTTGCTTTCACACTTGATCAATAACAAATCGGCTGCTGTATTGCAGGAATGAGACGCTTGCAAGATACCGGCAGGAATCAAGAAAAGGCGCTTCGTGCAGTTTCCTCTCTTGTTGTTTTTTTCTTTGTGCGTAAAAGAAAAGAAAGAGAAAGAAAAGTGGTCTTTTGTTGAAGCGCGCGTTAAATGAACAGGCAGATGCTGTTCGATCTCTGCGCGCGTCGTGTTAAACATCCGCATCGGGGGATTCAGATGGATTATACTGCAATTGCGCACGTGAACTTTCTGAAAAGCCAATCGGTAAGATATATATCGAAAAAAAATGTAAAAAAGAAAAAGACAAAAGCAAAAAGGTGGCGCAAACTGCACACGAACGAACCGAACAACTCTTTCGAGATTATTTTTAAGAGTGTTAGTTTTTTTTTCTTTTTAATTAAATTATTATTTTAATCATTTATTTGCATTTCGTATTGTCATTGTCTGCATGTGCGTGTTTTAATTAAACAAAACATTTTAGCTGGATTTTTTTATTCTATTTTTTTTTTAATCCTGGAATACATCAGTCACTTTCAAAAAGTCAAAAACCCTCAATCCAGGGCAGATTATAGCCAATTACATCAAATCCGCCCGGACTAGTGAGTTTAATCTCAACTGATCATAACGAACATGCAGTGTTTCTATCATGAAATGGCATCTAATAAAAACTTCTACACAGCTATGGTTGTATTTTGGTAATTTGCCTGATAAAATGTTATATTTTTTGCTATGTGTTATTTTTTTATTTAAATGTATTATTATTATTATTATTATTATTATTATTATTATTATTATTATTATTATT
>JAVKLF010000038.1:12816971-12832541 GCA_034783495.1 Millerichthys robustus
CACACACACACACACACACACACACACACACACACACACACACACACACACACACACACACACACACACTACACCACCACTTCACTCCAGCACAGCGTGTGCACAGAGGCGCAGAGCTGTTTAAGGAGAAGAAATTCACAAATCAGCCGCCGTGGAGCTAAGCCTGTGGCTCTCTCCACCAGGGAGCCACTAGAAGTATTTAATTCAGGCTCTTCTCCTTTTTTTCTCTCTCTATGCATCCATGGAGGACCTGTGTGTTTGTGTGAGTGTTTTTGGAGGGTGGAGGGTGGTTCACAAGAGTCCATTTCCTGCCTCATGTTTACTTATTTGTACCATTCTCCAATAAGTTCTCCTGGTGCCTCTTTAGCCCGTGAATAGCCAATACTGCGAGAGCAAATCGGGGTGAAAAATGTGAAAAACATCCAGATACTGGTATCATGCGTAGAGTTTCTGCACTCACAGGGGCATACAAATGGGTAAATCTAAGGATAAAGGCTCCCAGGATCCAGCTATAGTCATATGAATGCAAATAGGATTAAAGTGCCAGCTTTAGAGGCTGATATACAATTCACAGTTCTTATAGGAGTCTGGCTGCAGTCAGTCAGACCTCATCTACTGTCCTGGAAAACGAGGATATGTTTATGAAGATGCCCCCACCCCCAACGACACACACTGACTGAAGCACACATGCACGTTCAGTTCTCCCTTTCCATTAAAAAAATGACTATGGTTAACTGCTGGGCAGGCCGTCTATTTAGCGGTCTATTCACCACCTCATCTTTCAGGTGTTTCTTTTCAGTCAATATTAGTTTGATCTTTGTCTGAGAATAAATGATTGGCTTGATGTAGTGTTCGTTTGTTTTTACAATCCCAACAGAGTGAACTACAAAGGACTTTTCATTCAGGTTTAGACAGCATTCGCCAGCTATATTAAAAAAAATATATATATATCATTTTTTGTAATACTTGGCAGATTTAACAAGCATTTAAACAAATTGACATGATGACCAAAAATGTGTTTCATGCTGTGGTTCACATTTTTTGTTTCACAAAGTAGCGAGTGCGGTCAGGGCCTCTGTGTCCATAACCTCCCAGTGGTTGTTGATCGCAATAAATATTACCAAACATTTAGCTGCTGTCATTATTTGCTGTCATGCCATGGACAAAAATGTCAGGAGGCATTGTCCTTTATACATTTTAATTTGTTTGGTTCTCTGAGAACTAAACCAAGATTTGCTTTATCTCCTCTACTGAAGTTAAAGATGATGGCAAAGCTGTAAATTTGGACGCCCTTCGTTAGAGGTGCTCCCTCAGCTGTAATTCATCTCAATCCTCAGTGGTCTTTAGCTGCCTTTCAGAGGCTGTAAAGTACTGCTTAACACTCAGTGGCAAGGGGGAGGGGGACAGAGAGGGTCTTGTTTTGGAGGGGACAGTCTGGGGGTCTGTGACACATTGGGGTCAGGTGACAGACATGGAGATGATATATGGACACACATGCGACACAGTGCTAACTAGTGTAATCTCTTTTTTTCTGTTCTGCTTTTTTTCCTCGTTTTCTTTTCTCTCCCACTTTTGTAATTTATCCTTCTGTTTCAGTCAACACCACGTAGGATGTTGTATTGTTTAAAACTGTAGTTTTGACATTTGTCAAATGAACTGAATGAAAATAAATGAACATTAGAAGTGTGATTGAGAAGAGCAGGGAAAAGTTACAACGAGTTGAAAGTCTGAAGACAAACAACATTTTTTTTAAGACATGTAAGACATGTTTGGAATATTGTCTTTTACTCTGTACAAATCATTTGCTCATGTAAATATCTACCACAGTTCTACAGGGAGTCTAATGTTGATTTTAAACAAACAAAAAATAGCTAATTAATATAGCGAATAGGTTCATATTACCCATAGAAACTAACTAACTAACTGTGCTAAATATTTTTATATATAGATAGATGAGAGTTAATATCATATGCAGTTTTTCTATAAACAGTAATATGAATCGGAACGTTTTCATCACTCGGACACATGACGAAATACTGAGTTCCCGTTCTTTTTTTCATGTTGCACTTAAAGATCGGTTGGCCTTTTCACACAGCAGGCTGCTGCATTTTTTGAAACAGTAGCTATGAACTAATTCGCTTTAAGAGGAGATGGAAAGTCTTGTAAGATCAGAGCGTGAACTTTGTGTAACTATGATCTCTATTTCTGTGGGCTGAGGATGAAGATCCAGTAAAACCCAATCATGGCTTGACGGCAGCCAGGCTTTATTTTGGGATCTTCCCCTGGAGGAGGAAATGAGTGGGCTGCGTTCATCAGGGAGTTTGTTTAAGGACTCATCTGATGGAGAGTCAGGGAAACAGATGGAAGAAGTAAGAGAGTGGGTGTCTGTGTGTGTGTGTGTGTGTGTGTGTGTGTGTGTGTGTGTGTACGTGCGAGCAGTAGGAGTTTAGAAATAGCACTTCAAGTTAGATTCTGGCGTCCCAGCTAGCCACCCAGCACCACCCAGTCAGCCAGCTGAGCAGGAAGAGAGGCCTTCCTTCAGCCTACATTCCAGCTCAGATCTGATTGCAAGGCAAACATGGCATCTCTCTCCAAACCCCTCAGTAAACATTTTCTAAAGCTGGGAAAAATAGAATAGCTGTAAACGTCTGTTGAGTTAATTATGGCAATATACTGTAGTTAGCTGATTAAAGCTCAATCAAGTTTGTAATGTGTTACACAACAAAAACATGCCATTTATATTGTAGGGCAGCTTTTATGTTCATTTTGGAGTTAAAAAAAATGAGTAATTTAGTTTTCACATTACAACTGTCCTCTCATACAATGACTCAGAGACCCCATCTTTAAATGTCCATGAATGGATTCATGTTTTAGTTTACTGGCTACATCTAAGTCAACTTTTACAAGGTTAAGAGAGGAGATTGCTGCTTTAGGTCAGAACCTAAAAATAGGTCAGTCCTCAGAAGCCTTGCCACAGGCAGCCAGGAAGTGCTTTGATTTCTCTTCCATCGTCTTTTTTTTTATTCTTATAAGAATATTCAGCAGAGCCTCTGGATCTGGCGAACAGGTGGTGGAGCTTAGTTTTCGCCCACAGTAAAGCAAACTTCCTCAACATATTTTACATCACAAAAGCTCAGCAACACATTCAAAATCTTGCTAATTTTTAGATATTTGCTCACAGTGTTTCATTTTTGCTCTGCAAGTAAAAAGCCAAAGTGAGTGTCTGATATTAATAAATACAAACAAATTACAGGGTTTCCTACTTTTGTTCAAAAATATAAACAGAAACAAAATAGCCCCATAAGTGAAGAGGGATTGTTGCGATTCAGCGTGTGTTTGCAATTATGTGACGCACATTGTGGCTCGTCTTGGAAACCTGAAGCCAGGCTTAAGGGTCCACCTGTCTCTAGTTGTGGAAAGACAAGACCTGGCTGCCAAGCACTCCATTTATCTCTGTTGCAAATACTAATACTAAATGCTAACATTAGTGCTAACATTAGCTACTGTTCCTGTTTCACTCTGTCAGGCTCATGCCATCACCCTGGCCAGAGCCAAAAATAAGACTGATAGGCTACTTATGCAGCTATGCTCTTTCTGCTGCTTATTGTTTCTGGAATAAATAAAGTAAAATAACACTAACTATAGGATATTTTTAATAGGTATTAAGTTTGATAAGTTATATCTTACAATACTTGTTACTTTTTTAATGTAGTATTGTGTAATGTCTGCAGTTTTACACATCTATCTTTAGGTATGTTTTTACTTTGAGAAAAAAAAAGATGCAATGAAGAGGTTTGTTCCAAAACTTTGTGTATTTGTGTGCAAAAGGATAGTTGTAATTAATCCCATGCTGAGAACATTACATCAAAACTATTTTTTAATTGAGCAATTTGTAATCAGTTGTTTACTAATACTCAATGAGACTTGGTCATGTATGTGTTCTTCTGAAACTGAAACAGCTGATAATTTAGAAGAGCTAACTATTGATTTAAAAGATTACAAAATTGAGACAATTGTTTATTTGGTGTCATGTATCTTTTTTTTAATACCTGTAAAAATGTATTAAAACTTTGTTGTGCTAAGTTTGTTACACCGATGATTCTGCATATTGCTTTGCTGTTTTTAAGATAAATAATCAGATAACACGTTTTTTTAAGTTCATAAAAATACATTACACTAAAACTTTTACTGAAACATTTGAATCTTTCTTGCAGATGATGTATTAATTCATAAAACTTGAAATGAAAACAGTAGTTAAGTATTTTCTCTCCAGCAGATTTATTGACCATTGTTTCATATTCTGTTTGTGTTGTTTATATGTTTACGGGTAATTAAATGTAGAAACTGATTTCATATATATGTATACATATATATATATATAAAGAAAAAAAAATCTCTATAAGAATCAGTTCGACTTAAAATCTGGTCTCTTCTTATGATGAACTGTAAAAGAAAATAATTATGCATTTGATTCAACAACACGTGCCTTAATTTGCTGGGAAAACATTGCCTAGTAAGAACCACAGTTATGTCTAAGTATGTTTCTTTAGTTTGTTCTGTTTTCCTTTTTTTAATTTCCCCTCATGTAATTACAGCATGTTTTATTTTGGCAACATGCATACCGAAATTAGCAGATGAATGTTTTAACCCGGGTGAACTTCCACAGTGTTTATACACTTCCCTCACCGTTACATTGCATTGCTTTGGAATGAACACAACCGCTAATGACCTTTAGCATCACTGGCAGGTTTTAAGTGTGATCAGTGTGTATATGTTTAAACGTGTTGTCCTGCGCCTCAGAAGATTACAGAAACGATACCAATTAGCCCATTCTCATTAGCCAGCTAAACTTCACTGAGTCACACAAATTAGGGATCCTCTCTGATCTGACAGTTCTAGATGTGGGCCCGTGCCCTTTGTGTGTATGCGTGAAAAGATAAAAAAAAAGACAAAGACTGTGGTCTTTCATTTTACTTGCAGTGTTTTTATATGTGCCCTGTGCATGCAACTATGTAAAGCAATGCACTTAATTAAAAGTCAAGAATACAAAAAAAAAGCTTCTAAACATACAGCCTCTTGCTCACACACACAATCATTCTCGTGCACAAAACTCGAGAGTAGCTTGGAACTTCCATGTGTTTGTTTGGACATATTCAGTGCCTGGTGATTAATTTATGAGTTCTTGAAAGGAGCAGGCTGTGTTCAGTCTCAGGTTTAAAAGCTTCATGTTTTCTCTGCTGTCTCTGAACTGCACACTCTAGCTTGCTTTGTACATTTGTCTGTTCAGGCTTTGAACAAAGGTTTGGCCTTCAAAAGAAACTCTTAATTATAATACATGTAGGTTTTAATAACTTTATTTCAAAATAAGTTGTTTTGTGGAGATTTTGGAAATTTACGATCCAAACCACTGTGCTGTAAAGTGCTGTAGGATATCATCTGTTAGAGGTTGTGTGTTTTAGTGAGCCTTCTAGACTTCATTTTGTCTGCATATGTTTTTCTTTTATGTTTTTAAAAACAACCTATCTGTTGAGAAACCATGATAAAATAAACACTTTTAACATTTAAAAAAGTTCTTTACTGAGGAGCTAAATTCTCTCTCATGCCCACATCTGATTAGTCTCTATTAGAGATCAGAGGGCTGAGGGGGAAGGATCCTGCTGATATATGTGCTGAAGGCGGTGTTACCTTTGGATGAGTCTGTCCTCCCTGCTGGCACACCACTCTGTTTTATTACTGAGTTCATTACCAAGTGTTGGTTTTCACCTGAAACGTTTATAAATCTAACAATAATGGGAAAGTATTTATTTTAAATGATTTAGTTAATTGTTGTATTTCAATGCTACTCAGCTATTTCATGAAACCAGCATACTTTTCATGTAGAATATGTCATCTAAGAAAGCTTATGGCACACCAATGAGCCCCAATAATGTCATTTAACACCGCTTTGTACTTTTTTTGCCTAGACTCATTGGGTCAGGATTAACTGGATTACTGTAGCCTCAGGCTACTTGCACTTTAACACTTAAATCTTGAAAAAAATATGTTTAATATATTTTTTTTTTTCAGCACCTTATATGACTTGCAACAGTTAGGCTTTTTGGGCCCTGGCAGCCTATCAAAGAAAATGGCTCAGGGATAGCTTTGATACCAGAACACTTTCCACTTGCACCTTCATTCATGTTGTGTTTATTCACCGTTCTCAGAGGCAGGAAATTAAAGCAGACATATTTAACATAATTGGACTATTTTTTAAATCTTTTTCTTCACATATTTTCATGCCTATCCCACTACCTGGGATTCCAGAAAATAATGTATTTGAGGCAAACAATCTGAAGGATGAAGGGTATTATTATGTACTTTCCATTTTTTATCTTCCTCTCTTTATTTCTTTCCTTCTGTCTTTACTTACAGTTTTCCTCAGGACAGATGTGGGGGAAGAATGAACTCAAGGGCTCACATGCATGAGCAAGAGAGACACTTCAAACTGAACCGACGATTGCACAGGCCACTCAATTTAAAGGGGTCTGTGACAATCATGACTTTAAATCGAAGAATTTGCACATAACTCACAAGGAGTGTGTCACATTGGCTCAGCATCTTGTTCTCGGGAATCACTTGTTGTTGCTGCTGGTGTCGTTGGCGGAGCAGCTGTTGTTTGTGCTGTTGTTTTGGATGATATCGCTTTCTGAAAGGAACCCGGCAACATCCACAAAATATCTATGATTGATCACTGTATTCTGCCATCTTTCTCTGTCACCCCGTGCGCATGCTGGAATTCAAAACACTTTGCTTTCAAAACTCTCAAATATAGTGAAGAGTGTAGGAAGGTAAATTGGCATCTTTTTGGTTTGTTTGTGCACGGTGTAAGTCTACCTAACAGCCACCAGACCACAAGACAACAAAGGAGTCATTTCAGTTACATATCTGAAGTCAAGCAGCGATATAATGCTGCCTGCCAAAATGACACTCAAGTGAGCTGTAATGACTACATTGTTTTTACTGCTCTCTCTCCAGCCTTATTCTAAGCGGCAGGCAAACACACTGTGGTAAGCTAGCAGCACACCAAAGTCTGTGTGCTCTGAGAACTTAAGGAGTTTTGAAAGTTAAAAGATGGCTTTTCTTCTCCGTGATCCTGTTGTGATGTTTCCCTGGCTGTCTTTTGTGTTGGAGTTCACTAGACGGTGCTATTATGTTAGAGGTAGAGTAATATGACTGTGACAGGCTTCAGTATCCATTTTGAAAGCGCGTTTGGAAAGACAGCCTCGTGTAGCGCAACTCTTTCCTTTAAGAAATGCACTTTTCCCTCATGCACACTTTCAAGATTCTTGTTAAACACAAAAGGAGCAGCACCTGCTACTGTGGGATGAAGCGGGGGGATGGAAAAGAGAGAAATACTTTAAAAGAATATGCATGTACATATACATATACACACACACATATATATATATATATATATATATATATATGATTGCAAATGGATACACTTGCCAGGTATATGAATGTCAAGTTGAATTTAGTACAAAGCATGAAACAGTGCAGTTAAAGAGCTTAAAGGCTGACCTTGAAAAGTCTGCCGTCAGATTCGTGTTAGTAGACCTGCTTCTCGCCTGTCAAGGTACGGCAGAATCACGACATTGTTTATTCACTTTGATTTGTCAGGGATGCATGCGAGAGTATTGACAAAAGATCTTGCCTCACTGCACCTACTGTCTGTACATCCCTTCTGAATTCCTCACACCCATGCCATGTGCACCTAAGTCATGCCCACTCCTTGACCTTTATTGATGTTCTACACTAATGATATACCTCTGTTAGTGGCACTTAGGGAAACATTGATGATTTTTTTTAAGGGGTCATTAAAATTAGCACCAACATAGGCTGAGGCATTTGTCATGCGTGTCACACACACTGCTCTCTCTTCTAGCCCTTCCTCCCCTCATGTGCTCTCCATATGGGTGTGTGTGTGTGTGTGTGTGTGTGTGAAGGGGTTGATGGGGGGGTGCCATCCATACCGGGGCTGTGGTCCTCTCAGTGTGGCACATCAAACTCTATAAAGGGAATCATTTATGTGCCACTCCCTATTACTGAACAGCATGGAGACAGCTAATGAGGGCCAAGGCAAAAGGAATATATCCACCACTTTGCTGTTAGACAGACACTGGCAGGAAAAGAAAACCAAGAGTCTTCAGGGAATCATTGTTTTCAGTAGGGGAGGGGGTGAAAAAAGGATAGAACAAAAGGAATATGTGTGTGTGTGTGTGTGTGTGTGTGTGTGTGTGTGTGTGTGTGTGTGTGTGTGTGTGTGTGTGTGTGTGTGTGTAAGCGTGTGTGTTTTTTTCCGACCTGCTTCATCTATCAGTTTATTTATTTCCTTTCTTCGCCCGCTAGCGGTGTACTTGAGCTACAGTAACAGCTTGAGGTGAAGAGTCTGCAAAACACACATCGTTTTGCGTGTGCTGCGTGTGCATTTTTTTTTTTCTTTCTTCTTCCACGCTCTCACTGGTGAATTTATGATTGGTAATGATGGGGATAAATATGTGTGTGTTAATGTGTAAATAAAAGTATGCCCTGGATGTGTTGTGTGCTCATGGACACTTAGGTATAATCACCTACGTTTGCAGTGCATGTGTATACGTGCACATGTACGTGTATGTGAATTCACATATAGGGGTCTAGTGGTGCTGATAAAAAGGTAGCTGTGACATTTCCAATTTGCCATGCACCAGCCCACTCCATTTTCTTCCCTGCTGCCTCTTACATGGTAGAGTAAGCCTCTAGGATTGACAATAATTACAGCCTGCATAAAATGAAGAGGGTAATATGAACACAGCTTTGCCATAATTGCCTTTTCATTATTTGCTAACAGTGAGCTATTCAGTCATAAGAAAGAGATTGCATAGTAATTGGCTGACAATGGGAGGCTGAGGCTCTGTTCAGAGGCTGTGGTAATTTTTGTGTTGCTGTGAAGGTTTTTTGAGGGGCTTTTTTTATTAAAAATCTGAAGCATTAAACTGTAATTTAAAACTACAATTTCCAGCATGAATGAAAATCTGGGTATTAACATGAGCTCCTATTTAGAGTGGAACATCCTATTAGCAGTATTAGCACTATTTGGTAACTTTCCATATGGGCCGCCCTCTCAGCCCAAATGGGATTCGAGACAGCTTTGTTTCTCTCCTCAGTCAGTCTCAGACATCAACAACACAAGGTTGTTTACACCAGAGGAAAATTCCTGTCCATGGTGTGTATGCCACTGTGTTAAAACTGAGGGTGAGGAAACAAAAGTCTGACATTTTCTGATGTGCAAATAAACACAGACACTCACAAATTAGAATGCCTTTCCTCGTCACAAAAAAATTACACACCTTCACAGTCACAGTAAACACACATTTAATAGTGTGGAACAACTGGACAGCAAGAGCTCTTGGTAATAGGCCACACTTGTGCTCTAAAATTACCTGAGAAAAACCAGGGTGTAAATGTGACATGTTTTTCAAAGCAACCTCTTACAATGAGTTTGCTGCAATGCGATGGGAATCATAATGATATTTAGCTAATCAGGGTTTTGGGGGGCCTCTAGAGATGCTGTTGCAATATTATGTCAAGGACGATGAAACAAGGCCAAATAAAAACCCTGTGTATTTGTAGGATGAGCAATAGAGCTGAGTGTGTGAGTTGCGCACATGAAAACATTGCCAAATCTTCTCTGCCTTTCTCAAACAGTTTATTACGCTGTTGACAGTTATTTTGAGTTTCTGGTACCCCCAGGTGCTGACAATCAGATGTCTGGTATAAGATTTATTGCGATGCGGCATTGTTACAATAAGAAATAGTCTACCAAACTCAAATGTCCTTACTTTTTGTGCAAAGTGTATATATTTTAAAAATTAGTTTCAATTTCAGGGCTAATGGAAGTTGTTATTCTTATTATATATATATATATTTTTTCAAATCATTATCACTTCAAAACGATAATAACTAAAAAAACAATCACTAACATTTTATTCTAAAAGTGTTTCTGATTATGTTGTGATCAAGTAATAATTATATAATTCGTAACTTAATTGATGTTAAAAAAAAAAAGATAAAATGATACGATTGTCTAATTTAGACCATTTTCTTTTAACTTGCAGCTTATTGTCTCAGGTAGCTGTGTTCCACGTAGCCTTGAATTGCTGCATTTTTGTATAATGATGCTAGCCAAACCAAAACAGAAGAAGTGATTTTGTTTTGTTTGGGATCTTAAGGCCATTGGTTTCTGTGAAATCATTTTTTGTACACAAGCCAAGTCTACAGGTTTTTTCTTTTTTTTTGACATGACATGATGGCAGACGACATCTATGTACCACAAGTATCACCTAATATTTCTGTGTCTCTCTTCACTCAAACCCTTTTTCTTTACTGTAGCTAACAAACCATCCAGTCAATCAATATTTATCTTATATAGTGTGCCAGTCCTCAGTAGCCATAATCGTTTAGCTCGAGTGCTTGCATGAGTGAGAGATAAATTAAATTTACAGTGCTATCATTGAGGGCCTGATGTTTCCCAGGCATTAGCGGATATTTAGAGATTGCTAAACGTGGTAGCACATTAAAGAACAAGAGTAAAGGAGATTGATTAGATGAGCAAACAACAGGCCAAGCAGATGTAGAGTGTAAGTGGAGGTTAATATGATTGTTGAACTGAGGAATTACCCATCCCAGTCTCTTTAGATAATATTGACTCGAAAGTTTTTACTTAGTTAAAAAGGTGTGCCCTCAGAGTGCCATGAAGTCAATTTAAATGTCAATTTATATAAAATTGCAGTTATTTTGTTTGTCACTGTGTCTGAAATGTACAGGATTTTTGTATTTTAGCCACTTATCGTTGTAAATGACTTACCCAGCTGCATTAATACATAGAAACACTACATGCTTGAACTTGCCACAATTAAACTTTTTAAACAACTAAAATACAGACGATAAGTGAGGTTCTGTATTTTTGTGATCCTGTTAGGTATGAAAATATAAATATGACATTATAAATTTAGTCTGATATTTGGTGAAGTAGTAATGCCAATAAGTTCTTGTCCCCTTGGCTTACAGACTTTCTGCAGATTCTGTGATATTGGAGCCGTGGTACACCAGCCAGCCTGGGGCCTCTGCTTGTTTGAGGTGCACATTGGTGTCATAATTATCTAACACAACGGGGTTGCTGCTCTTATTAGTAATTAGCTCCTACCAAAACTGATTGGTATGGGTTCCTCCGCTCATCCCTTTTAATGTTTAAACATTTACTTTGTGCTTGAAGGATTTGTTTGTATATATCTTGTGTGTGATGAGCACTTTTCAAGTAATTGGCTCCTAGGGGACGACACTTTCTAACAGTTAAAGAATAATTACAGCCCTATGAAATGTTAAACTGCCCCGACTGTCTTTTTGCAGGGGCTTAATTGCATGCAACAAGTAAGGCAGGCTTTTCATTTTGTTCCATCACAGGAACGGACTGAACTCACATGGAAACACTGAAATTTTGTAGAGTTGTAAATAGCTTCTCATATGGTAATTTTGTAGGATACTAAAGGAGTTTGAAAGGCACGGCTCTCTCTGAATTCAATGCTCATAGCGTGTTTTTTTAATGTTTTAGAAAGGGGGAAGCAAGGGCTCACAGTCAGTGCTTTTATGCTCTAATGTACTTTAGAATATATTAATTGTAAAATAATTTTTTTAAAGGTGGATACCATATATAGTACTGCCTTGAGGACTGTATTCAAGCTGCACATAAAGGCATAGTTAAAAGTGTTTGTAATCCTTGTTAGTGGTAGGTGACATATTATTGCAGTTGGAATTATGACAATCATTCTTTTTGTCAGTTTTTTTCTGTCAAAATGAAGATATTAAACATGTTTGCTTTTTTCATCATTAGATATTGAAGTGCATAGATAAATGATTTGATTCGTATTTGCCCCAAGGGTGCATTAGGTCAGCCTATAGGTGATATTTTCACTGTTGCATAGTGGAGATTATTCAGATAAAATGCCAGTTCATAGTACCAATGAATATGAATTAAGCCTTATTTTTTTCATATATTCTGTGACTGTTGGTTTGTTGCATACCAAATGACCATATTAGCATACCTCTACCCTTGTATCTTGAATGTACTTTGAAAGACAATGTTAGCACAACTTGTAAGTCATGAACTCTGGTGACCAAAAATATTCCTCCTATTTCATACATGCATAGAAACACCGCTACACAACATATTTTCACCATAGATTAACATTGTGTTTCCCATGGGCTGCTGTAGCTGCACATGCTAATGATTTACTGCAGTGTTTGGCATGTGTTTGCTTTCCCAACTGTGTTCTGAAATAGTGTGTTTTATTGATTTTGACCCAGTTGGTTTCTTGCTAAATGCACCATTGATTTAAGAGGAGTAAATTAAACCTGTGGTATACATACTTCACATTCCTTCCCAAAATATAGTCCTGTCTCGTCCCTTTTTGGAGAACTTATGTGCAGGTCTTACTACAAAAATAAAAATAAAAAAGTGATAATTTTGCTGTCATGTGGGACTCTCCCATTGTAATCATCATGCCTTTTTTTCCAGCTTTTGTAGATTCTCTGCTGTTCTTTGCTGAGGCCTATGAATGTTGGGAAGTTTCTCTAACGTGTGTGTAGCAGCTCCTAATTTCCAAAAATCCTGTGTGACTAAAGCCTTTCCCCAAACAAGATGCATTAAAGGTAATTAAAGGTAAGTATTAAAAAAGGTGTCCTAAAACCATCTCCCTTGGTGTTGATGATTAGTGGGTAAAAAACAGTTTTACTATATTGGAAGTATGGGCATGCATTGTGCCCAATGGGTTCTTTGTAAATAAAATGTTATTACACGCCTGGATATGTCATGCCCTGTGTGAACACAGGGCTCAGTGGCGTCATACTTCCACAAAATCACATGCAGATGTTAATCAGAGATTAACATACTGTCAACACAGGCCTCAATCAGCTTCTCAATTGCCGCGCTTCCTAACATGCCGATTAAGAGAGAAGCCTACCATGCAGAACTCTCCTGTAGCTTTTTATTCAAGGATCATAGGTGCTGATAATTAGATCCATAATTAGTGGATGGCACATGATGCTGTGAAGTTGGTGTCGTAGAGCTGCAGATGTGGTAATCTGAAACAATTTGTGCTCAGTTTTGCTCATAGATAATAAATTCACTCTATTAACAGCAACCATTTTTAAAAAATATATCTGTGTAAATCTGGTGATCCCAGTTCCCTATGGATTCTTGATTGTCATATTCATAGATTTCATACATAGCATTTTTTTACATCACTTTCAAAATTTGCATGGCAAGACAGGAAACCTATATGAAGGTTGCAATGTTGTTCAGATCTCTGTTGGTTTTAAAACAGTTTGCTTTCACTAGTTTCTAACAGAACCTTGCCTACAGACACAAGACAAGTTACTGTTGCCTGCTTTGTTGACTCCGAGATAATATACTTTAATCTATAGAGGTTTAGTACATAGTGTTTAGTGTTGAATCTAAACTAATTGTGTGGTGTTGTAACCCAGTGTATGTTTGGGAATTCTATGCTATGTGTGATGAAGTTAGGAGATTGTGCTTAGTGCCTGCTAGATCTAAGCTCTATGATCCAGAGGGGAAGAAACACAGCCCATGGCTAAACAAATCCTCCTTTGTTTTGGGGTGTGCTGAGTGATCTCCATTGAGAGGAGGGGATGGGTAAACACTGCTAGCTCTATAGAGCTACACATTGTAAACACACAGCGCTCATTAACTATAATGAGATGTTATGAGGAACCCTTGAGCTCATTGTGTGGCTTCTACAGGAGAACCTGCCTGCTTTTGTTGTTGTTGTTTATAAACAGCAAATCACGGCTTTGGGTAGAAAAAGAAAATACAGCATTCTTCACACAGTTTTTAGCCACTAATCATCAACACCAAGGGAGATGGTTTTGAAACACCTTTTTTTGATGCTTACCTTTCATGAAACTTGTTTGCCCCAGCTTTTCAAGTAATGTCTGCAACTTTCTGCTGGTTTGCGTGTTCTGCTGGTCTGAATGTTAAATGTGTCATCATGTGCTTCTGGAATCCTTATTTACTGGTGTGGCCTTAAAAGCTCAGTCCTATGTGTCTTAACCTCTCTGTAAATCTATACTTATTTTAAGGGGAGTGAACTCTAATTCATCCAGGGAGCAAAAGCCTTTCATTGGTTTCACCCATTGTGGCTTTCTAGACTGATCTACCCACTAATCCACCCTCATAATAACTGAAAACATATTTACTCTGGGGATGTGAGTTTCCAGTGCTATTGCTCTGCATTTATGTGTCATTTACGGCAGTATCAGGCAACCTGCAGCACTGTTCAACATTTCGAGCCTAATTACTAACGTGCCAGCAGAAGCTAGCAAAGAAACAGGAGAGGTAGGTTTCTAACATGCATGGCTAGCATAGCCTCTTTGACAACATTAAGGGGCTTCACCTTGACTGCTAATTACCCCCTCCCCTACACACACACACTACCCCCTCGAATCCCTGGTTCTCGCTAGATCCTTTCCTTTTTTTTCCTCCTTTTTTGTCTCCCTGCTGATTGGGAGCAATCTGATTCAGCTGACAGTTGGCTGAGATTTCTCAGCCACATGCAGCCTGACACTCCTAATTAGATGCTGCTATATGGCGGTTTACATTAGACAAACATTTGTGCAGGCCATGGGAGATGCCAGCTTTTGTTTGGAAAGCTCCTTACACATGCACGCACGCACACAAACACACACAGATCTTGCAAGAGAAACAGACGAGTTTGCTCATTTGTGCTTGCTTCCAGACTGTGTGTGTTGTGTGTCTGTCTGAACCATAGCATGGATTTGGAAAACTGTGCAGATAATGAATTTTAAATCCCATCTCAGAGATGGCACATTGGTAAGAAACCCTTAAACTTAATTTGCTTCCTGAAAATCATTAACATATTCCTAGTTATTGGCATAAGGGCTGTAAAGAAGCTTCACTTGTTGTTTTTGTTTCCTGCCTTCAGCTTGCCAGTAGCAGAGTATGGATTCATGGCTACTGTCTGCTCTTTTTTTTATCTTTCTGCAGAGATGCTCACTTGATAAGCATCCTGCAATGACATGCTTAGCACCAGTGTCAACATATTTCCATCAGACCTGTCTTTTAATTTTCTGAATAAAGGCCACTCCTTCACACCCCCTGCAGTTATCAGCTTTACAATCGCTGGCCCTTTCAGAACTAACAAACCAGGTTTCAAATGGCCTCTTCAGTCTGTGACAAGATGTAGCTTATTTCCCTTCCAGACCCACAGCAAGGTCACCAATCTTTTAGATTCATTCTGTTGGAGAAAGAAAGAGAGGAGGGGAAGGGGAGATGGAAGCAGAACAAGGTCTTGTCCTCTGCCTGGAGGTCACTCCTAAAGCCAGTCATCATATTCAGCTGGATAAGGGAATTGAAAAGATAAGTGTGTGCCTCTTTGAATGTATTGGTGTGTGTGTGTGTGTGTGTGTGTGTGTGTGTGTGTGTGTGTGTGTGTGTGTGTGTGTGTGTGTGTGTGTGTG
>JAVKLF010000038.1:12885137-12911148 GCA_034783495.1 Millerichthys robustus
CACACACACACACACACACACACACACACACACACACACACACACACACACACACACACACACACACACACTTTCATCTCTTCAGCAGGAGCTGTCTCCTCACTGGCAGACCAACCAAATAATGGAGCTTGTCACAGGCCTTGTTCTTTGTGTTTTTCAAGACCCAAGAAAAATGCAAACACTCTATTGTAGTCATTAGTTTTCCCATCCTTCCTGATGGGGCTTGTGGGTGGGAGCTCTGACTGGGTTCAAAAGGGACTCAGAGAGGAATTTGGCTTTTTAGAAAAAGTGAATTCTCGATGTCACATATTTTTATTTGTTTAAAGGAATCTCCATTAGTCGTCACCATAGTGAGAAGTCTTCTTCCTGGGGTCCACAAAAAAACATAACTTTAAACAAAAAAGAAAAATTATAACAACACACAACCCCTCCTCCACACACCCCACCACCTTTTCCACATATCCAACCCAATTCATTTTGCCCAGTCAATCAAAACTTTTCAGAATCTTTCTGAATGCTACTAAGCGATCAGCAGGTAACATATTCCTATATGTGGCTCCGTACATAATTGTCTTTTGAGTGCATTAGTTATAAGTCGAAGCAAAGTAAGTCTATCATTTACCTTAAACCATAATAGACTTTGAAGCATGAAATCCACACTTGTTCTAAAATCACAAGTGCTAATCTTGCAGCTTTGTTTTGAGCATTTTGCAATTTCCACAGATCTTTTTTAAGCCCTGGACCACACAGCAGGACTGTAGTCAAGACGACATAAAACTAAAGATTACCAGTTTTCTCATTCCAGTTGATATGAAATGTGTGTTACATTGAATAATAGCAATAGTTTTAGTCATTAACGTTTAAATATGTGCAGACCATATTGTTTGATCAGCTGTAACTCCTAACAGTTTGTTGCTTGGTGTGTCTGCATTAATCACCATGAATGTGCCTGGTTGTGTATGCAGCTATTAATATGCTACTGAGGCCACGTTTCTATTTTAGAAATAACCTCATGTTTGCTCATTAGTCACTGGTCTGGATAGCCAGTCTCACCAAGCTTCTTTAAGATATAAACATGTTTAGTTGTCATGCAATTAAATAATGAATATCCTTTTGGCAGGACAATTTACAGTATTAATATTATGGGAATCAGGAAGCCTGCAAAGATGTGGTTCAGGTGGGGAACATTTGAATCAAGTTAAATAATTCCTTAGTATGTCGAAAATGCCTATCAATTGGTATTCATATAACTTTGTAATTAGGACCAACAAAATACAGACAATTTCATTTAAAAAGTAGCAGCATAGTTGAGTCGTATTTTTGTAAAATTTACTAGTAACAACTCTCTAAATATATGATACATTTTACAAGTGTTCTTGTATTTTTATATTTTTGTTCTTTATTCATCACCCTCTGTCCATTCAATGTTTGGTGTAACTCAGCAGACTTAAATAGGCTGAACAGGGCTGCTAGTGCTGTTGTGATATTGTGTCAGTGCTTGTAGAAACAAACCATTTGGGCCTGATTGAGGGGCTCATCAAAAGACTGGGATAGACAAAGAGACTGTCCGTGCTTGCTGCTTTTGTACTCATTTTAAATTCAGCTGTTATCTGGAATGTACCAGCTGTCCACTGTACACAAAAAACTAGTGCCTTTCCAAAACCTTATCCTGGCAATTGCACCGAGGGAAGAAGAACTGGGAAAGCACAGGCCTCAGGCCCTTAGGGGCCAATTGGAAGCCCCTGGGAGGAACCTGATGGACAGCAGTGAAGAAGTAAAGCAACAGGCTGGCACCCACACTGGGGCCTGTATGTGTCTGAAAAGAAGCTGGATGTACGATTGGCTTAGCGTGTACATGTGTGTATGTGCACTCCTGCGGGTGCTTCCATGCATCAGTCTGTATAAATGTGTGTCAGATTTCTAAAAAGGGTTTGCAGACATTGAAGGAAGTGCTTTTAAAGAAGCCTGTGTAAATATAACCTTAAAAACATTGTCATATTTACTCACGTTTAAACACATCCACTGTGTTCAGCAACTCTAAGATCAATGCAAAGAAAACCCTTTAGACCAAGCATGAAAAATGATGTCAGACTTATTAAAATACATTTTACAATTATTTGTTTTGATATAAGTTACACATTCAACAACAAAGGACTTAATATATATTTACCTAACTTCTTTATAGGATTAATTTGCATCAATATATCTTTTGTCATGCTCATTTCATTTTGGCAGACTTTTAAGTTGTTTAAACACATCTATCATGAAACGTAACAGTATTTATGTGTGGCTGCATTTTTCATGAAGCACAGACAGTGAGCCTCAAGTCTGTGAAGCTGTGTTTTTTTATTTTTTTATTTATTCTTTTTTTTAACCACAGCTCATTTGATGTTGTTATCTAGCATTAGCCACAGTATTCCTTCTTGTCTTTAGCTAGCAGAGCCCTCTGGTTATAGGCCCTCATCTCACCGGCTTTACTAAACGACTTAACCAAACTAATGAATTAGCCAATTAATCAGAGCAGGACCCGCTCGCTGCCCTTAAGTGCTCGTTTATAAACGGAGACTGGCCCCTGACCTCTATCCCTGCAGGGCTATTTTATGCAGTTTCATTGCGTAACATTAGGCAAATATCATTCCAATACCGTATTAATTCCTCATATAACCATTCATAAATAATTAGTTGCACTTATTGTATACGTCACAGTGTGTTGATACGTGTGTTTCTAGCTAACTGAATGTACATATATGTGAGAGTGCATGCCTACACAAAGTTGACCTGCATCTGTGCACCTCTGTCTTTAACCTGTTTAAAGCCACTTCCTCTTACCATCCACCTTATCTGTAGCTTCTGGGGACAAAAATCATTTACGCCAGAGTAAAATGACTGAAAATAATGGGGAAATATCAAGTGCATCTTTTTGCTCCCCACATTTATTCCATCTGCTTTGAGTGAGCTTTATCGTGCCAAACACATCACAACATACCCCCTCCATTTTTATTTTACTTAGATTTTATTTTATTTTATCAAACTTTTCATTTACTGACAGATTGAGGCACCCTATTTAGCAGTTTTATTCAACTTTGCCTGCAGGCAGGGACCAACGTTACAGTCAATAAAAATGGGAGAGCATTGCAGGCACCTCTTTTCCCCCTTTTCCTTTGTGTGCAAAGTGCCAGCCGTGAATTTAATCGAGGGAGAATGTTGTGATTACTTAATGGTTTCCCAGGCAGCCGTGGACTGGAGAATTAAATTCCGCATCTGCTTTCCAAGGCGTTAATCTCTTCTCCTCACATTCCGCCTGTTATGATGTGCACACAAGAGATAATGTTTAAACCGACTAAAGCAGGGTAAACCAGTGCAGTCTGTTATTGGCTTTATAATTACATAATTAACTTTTTGTTTCTAATCGTTATGGAGGTAATGGCTCCACTAAAGGAGGAGGCTTCTGCTAAGCAGAAAAAACAAATCAAAAATCAATAATCCATAGAATGCCATTACAGTAGGTGCCTAGGCTTGAATCACGAGAGGAAGAGACAGAAAGAAGGGGCCGAAAAGGAGAGCAGGCTTGTCCCTTCATTTCTCAACTCTCCTTATTTCTTTCTTTCTTTTCAGTCGAGTAAATGAATTTCATTTGAAGACAAGAGTGTTATCTGTGGGAAAGAAAGCCCAGCAGCTGTGGGGAGCAGCAGGGTATCAGGCTCTGCCAGGTGTATGGCAAAAGAGAGAGAGGGCCAAGAGCCACAGTAAATTACACCTGGCCTCCCAGCACTGCTATTGTAGGGCGATTGACCTGCTCCAAACGAATTGCATTTTCTGCAAGTCCCTCCTTATTTCTAATTTACATTGTGATCATATATGTCTGAAAAATGATATCATAAAAAAGATGAATGTACTAATTACCTGTCCTCTTATCTCTCCCTCGCCCAGCACTCACCTCTTTGGACTTGCTCCTCGCAGCATGTAAGTATGTCACTTATTTCATTGTGACAGGCATAATGTATTCACAAAAGTGCATCATAAATACAGGCGTTCAGGTTGGCCACCTCGCACTAACGTCAGGGGTGGCGGGTGGGGAGGTGTGTTGGCCCTCACAGTTCCATGCTTGCTCAAATGAATGGCGAATTGACAAACATTTCTAGAGCCAAATTACCTCTGGTGTCACTGTGAAATTAGGTTCTTGACCCAGTCTCTGACGCGTGCTTATATTTCTACATATTTCCCCCATCGATTTTCATGCATGGCATCTAGCTATTGTGGTGTGAGACGAGGCTCGCTATGAGAAAAGGGTTAAGGGTATTTTAATACACCTGTGAAATGAGAATCTACTCGTCATGAATATGCTAAAGTAGAGCTGTCACAGCAGTCAGAGTGATATCCCCTCACCTCTGCCAGATGAACTGGGGGTGGGGGGGATAACAGACTCCGACTTTGAGGAATAGCGAGGCCTAGCTTATGCTGCCTGCCAGTGTCATTTTAACAAATAGGCTTACTAACAGTTCAGAGGCCAAGGACAACAGCAAGGTTAAGTAACTCTACTGACATAAATGGGAGGATTGGAGAGAAATATAGAGTTGGCTGATGGCTGCTGATTGTGTGTGTTCCACGTTTATGACTAGACAGCCTTGCTTGAATATCTTCAGTGACCAGTCAAAGCGATAACTTCCTTAAATGTTTACGTCTCTTCACTTTGGGATGAACTTGTACTCTGACTGTCAGCATCTGTTTGCTTGAGAATTCAGCCAAAACATTTTGTGGCTTGATGTATGTTTCTCTGTCTTTGTTTTATTATTTTTCTTCTGCATCTGTTAGGCTCTTCAGCCACACATGCTCCATCACTTGACTTTGTATTCCATGACACCATGCTTTGGCACTTGACCTTCTGACCTCATTTTCAGACTGCTAGAACCAGAGCTCAGAACCCAGTATGGCCAGCAATATAACAGTAAATCACTGAGGTCACTGTTGCTAGTCTAGACTTGGTACAAACACCTTAACAACATGTGTCCAATAAAGTTACAGACCATATATTTTATATGAGGTCTGTTCTGTTTTTAAGTGAGATTTTAATAGAGCAATTCACAGTCCAAGACTTTACTTACATTTATGTTTTAGTCAGTTTAGTTCTCATCTTCATATCAAAGTTGTGTAAGTTTGTTTTACTTTGTGGTTTAAAGTATTTTTGTTTTCACAGGTTACCCCTAGGAAAAGAAATGCTCACTGTGGTTTTTTTATTTTTATTTTATTTCACCTCAGAAACCTTTGAAAGGAACACCGCATTTTGTGTCCTGCTAGTACCCTTTGGTGTTACTTTGGACATTTGTTTCAAAATTGACTTTTTGGGACAGAAAAGTACTATCTTGTGATATAAAAACCTGTTTGAAATGCTTTGCCTATAATCGGCTGACACAAAGGAACCACTTAAGCCATTTTCGCCTTCACTGTCTGCTAGTGCAATGACTCACTTTCTATTTCAATCAATAATGGGGGATGCCTGTAACTGAATGTAACTGCAGCAGTAGCTTTAACTGTAAAGCAGAATGCAAAATGTGCCAAATATTATTATAATTTAAATATTTGGCAAGAAGATAAATGCTAATAAGCACTGAGGTAAAAATGGGATAATTTATTCAACATTTAAAAACAAGATTAGTGTTTAAGATATTTGTATTTTTAATGTAAAACTAGGAACCGTATAAGGTTTGCTCATTTGGGATATGATGCAAATGGTTGTGTAATGTTAAAAGCTTTATAATTGCTAATTATATCATATTACTTTTATTAGTTGAGTTCACTGAAAAATGTATTTTTTTCCCCCAAAATTTTGAAGAATACAGTAAAATTTTATTTTTTATTGAGACCAAGTAACATTTGCTGTCAAGCAATTGTTTTGAAGACTTTGAAAGCTTTCAGATAGAAATGGTTTGGAAAGGATTAAATGGAAGTCACCAGTAGAAAACTAAAAATTAGGTTAAGCTAAGTTTCAGCAACTTTTCAAAACAAACTTTTCACCGTTTGTGAAAAAGCTAAAATGCACAAAGGGTGGCTGGTAAAAAAAAATATCTTAAGGTACAATAAAAAAACCTCATGAAAAATATACAATGAGTTCTTTGTTTTTATTTTTAGGAAAAATGAATTAAACCTTTAAGTATAAGCTAATAACTTTTAGCAACCAAAAGTACTGACCATTCAAATACATCATATACATCCTATATTTTTTTTCTTAACATTAAACTATGCCATTATTTTAATATTTTAAATTATCAAACAATTGAATGCCACTTTGCAGTCAAGAAAATTTTACTTATGCAAGAACTTACTCGGAAACAAGGTAGTGATGTTAACACCTAGTATCATGCAATAGACAAAATTTAAAGTGTCTGCTTATGTTTACAGAACATGTGTTTGTTCAACACATACAAACTAGGACTAAAAGTATAAGCTATACACTATTGGTTATTATTGTTTTAAAAAACTAAACTGTTTTTAACATTTTTTAATCCAAAAGTTATTTAAAAATGAATAATAATAAAAACAGACCCATTGAGCTAAAATGTCCTTTAGGGATTATGGTGTATGTGTGGTACGTCTCCAGCCCTCTGAGCCTGTTTGGAAGTCTGGAGGGCATGAGGCCACCTGGTCAAAGAGGGGAGCAGCAGTGATTAATGCACCTTGTTTAGAGGGCCGTCATCGGAATGAGATGGACGAGGGCTCAAGATGATGGATGAGGATCGGAGCAAGGGCTGATAAGACATGGCCCATGAATCTGTTCTACATCATCGGCTCCTTTGATCACTGACAGAAATTCAGAGATGGGCCTGTGCATCTGTCCAAACAAACAAAAGTCTCTTTCCTCCCAGACACCTTTCTTGCTCTGGAACACTGCAACCATTCTCTTTACCCCACCACACCCCATCTTCAATGCCATGCCTCTCAGGTTAGCCTTCACCAGTAAACAAGCAACAGAGAGACAAAAATGGAATGACAGAGAGGGCATGAATCTGAGGGCAAAGCTGAGTGTTAAAACCGGATAGAGAGTGGGACATGAATTGGAAAAGACAGTGAGACAGAAAGAGAGAGAGCAAAGTATCCATAAGGGTAGCTTGGAGCCTGTGAACCATGGCAGCATGGGTTAAAGCTCCCCAAAAGGAACACTCCTCTGCAATGACAGATTCGGCAGATAAGGGATGATCCATGAAAGCCGATCGGTGTGCTGACAGCAGGAGAGAGGCCTTGGCCCTGTTCAGCGGGGCGCATTACTGTGGGCAAACGCAGCTGTCAGGGCCAAGCGGGCCATCGGCTTTCTACCATGCCACCACACTGACGTCACGCACCCAGAGCCTGTCCACCCCCTTCTTCACTCAGTCTAGTCATCAAACACTGCATTCCAGCATTGAAACATTCCCAGGCCAGTCTATAGCACAACTTCATTTTGGAGTGTAGAATATCAACTGACAGGTGTTGAAATTAACCTATCTCAGCAATTCTGACATATTGACAACGTGTAAAAGAATGCAGGGGTGAACTGAGTGAACGATTCTGACAGGTAAAGCATAAAAGATTAGGCTTGGATTTATTCTAGAGAATCACACTGAGCCACACTTACGAGGCCTCTTTTACTCATCTAACACTGTTAGACTAAGGAGCTTTAGCACTAGTCTCAAGATAGACAGACAGAAATATGGACAGCATGGTGAATGAGATCCACAGTGTAAAACAGAAGACTTTCATGTACTTTCCCTGCTGAACACGCAGCTGCATGGCACTTATTCCACTAGCCTCCAAAGAAAATTACCCCATCCACCAGGAGAACTGCATGAGAAAAAGAAAAAAAAATGAGCACATACGGTTCCCTCTAGGAAATGAAAGGCAGTAATAAGCTATTTAATTTTGACTTGAAATTATTTTATGCTCAATAGATACACTCACAGGGTCCTTATTGCTACTTAAATGATTATTCTCGGCAAATTATTTTAATCCATTTTCAGAGGAAAAAAAATTCTACATCCTCATTTAAACAGCTAAATGGGGGCATCTTTTTACTTTGTATGGTCCACATATCAAACTAGGGAACTAAAAGCCTGTCTTTTATTTTGGCATTTGGAAATATTAACTTGCTATAATGCATATATTTGCAAATTAATCCTAAATTAGTTTGCAAGGAAATTCATTGCAAATTAATCCTGAATTATTTTACATATACATACATTTTGATTTAAATGCTCCACCTCACGACTCATTGCTGTGGTTTTAATTTGTTTGTTTAAAGCTTCTATATAGAGCATTAAAAACAACCTTGAGTTAAACAGAACTCATATTGGCTTTTCACTCATAATCTAAATCGCTTTAACTGAACACTTACAAAATAAGCACACTATATATTTGCTGCCAGTTGATTTATACTTTTTTTAGACCTATGTACATGCAAACTAAACAGGGACAATATAAGATGATAAAGCAAAATAATGCATAGGACAAGTAAAACAAAAAGGCCAGTCAGCTATACTGTGGTCATTTAAAGCTCTGTATAAGATAAGAACTGAGGATATGTACCGCACAGCTCTGACCTTGGTCTGAGAGCAGATTGTTTTTGTCTTTTTTCTCTATTTGATCAAGTGTCTCTCAAAGTCATGCTTCACCTCCATCCATATCTAAAGCTCCCCTCTCCATCTCTCTCTTTTTCCTCTCACTCACCTCATTCTCATGCTCACCTTTCTGCTCACATTAAAAGCTGTTGAAAATACTCGAAAAGATTGGTGACCTTTTAATGAAAATGTCAGTATTCCTGTAGCAGGAGCAGAGGCGAGCACTGTGTTTCAGAAACCGAGCACAGCCTCCGTGACACTTGAGCTTTCACAAACCTGGCTACATCGTCCATGAGACCTGGTAAATGTTATCAATTTATCAAAGCCTTGAGGTGTTTTTTTTTTTTTTTTTCAATTGTTATCATGATGAGGTCTTTCTTTCTTCTTCTTAGGATCTGTAATTGTAAAGTGGTTGTGAGTAGTGTGTCATATTATCTTTAACTAATTGTAATATTATTTTTTTCTTATCAGCCTAAGTAAATAAAATCTTACAATATATGGTAAAAATATAGCACATACAATTTCTAAAATGTTTCCAGATAATTTGTATTAAAAGTCAGTAAAATAAATAAAATATTTTTTTTAAAAATCGTTGGTAATTTCCACAACAGTATTTCAGCCGGGCTGCAGATGTACACCTGAGAAAAAGTCACTGGAGCTAATGTCACTTTGATGTCTTTCTTCTCTGCTCTGTATCTTTGTTTCCTTTCCCCCTCGTTTTTAAATCTATGCACAGGATTCTAAGTCCACCTTAAGGATTTGAAATTAAGATCTTTCTGAGTGGCTCAGTAGCAGATGCCACGCGGAGCAGTCATGATCAATTGTTGACTGTACCTCTGCCTTTTGTCAAGTTTTGTCTTCGATCTCTATTTTTAGTGTGGCAAAAAGACATCAAGGCAAAGGTGTGCTTTAAGTAAGTGACAGCCTGACGCCCAACTTGATTTGATGCTTGCCAGATCAAAGCCTCACTGCAGGGCACGCTAATTTGAAGTCCACCGCAGTGATGATCGCTGTGCATGATTACCCCACAATGGCACTCCTATTAATCACATCACTCTGATTATTCTAATTTGATTTGACTCAGCAATGCCTCGCCACAGTTTTATCTCTGTCTCTTTTTTTTTCTTTTCTTCCTCTCTCATCACCATCATCACAACGTCTCCCAATAAAACTGTCAAGTGGGGCAACTGCTCTCTGCAGTAAGTGGATGACATTTAAAAGGCTACAACATGACTGACAGTGTACTCACAGAGGGAGGGAGTGAGAGTGCAGAATGAAGGGGGAGGAAGACGAGGAGCGGGAGAGACAGGGAAGATGAGTGAACGAGGGGATGCCCAAGTTAATACTTACAAATGACTAATGTCTCCCTCAGCAGGTGCCACGGCCAGACAAACTGGATAAATATTGAGATTCCTCTGAGCACAGCAGCATGTGAAAAGAAATCCAACTGTTTCTAATATAGCTAGATGTGACTGGCTCTGTTGGGTAGCTTAGCTCTGTCTACCCATTTCACTCTGCGTGGGTAATTACTCTGTGTGTTTGGTAAATGTTGTCAGGACATTCACACACATGCACATTCCATCAACTGTGAATATTATGAGAAATGACAATGTATTTGCTGTCAGTTTTTTCTGTGAATACTTTACAATTGGACATTTACATCTTGTCCCTAATGCGCAGGATTGAGTGCTTTATTTTATTGAGCCAGTGACTATTATTGAATATTATGTAACCAAATGCTAAAAGCTATTCTTCTTACTGCATTGTAAGTTTTCTTGGAATAATTTTGCCTTTGTTATTATTTTAGTCCCAAAAGGATGCTGAACAAAATCCAGTTTTAAATACTTAGATTTTCTTTTATTTTCATCTTAAAATATTATATTTTTATTTAATATTATTTATTCGTTTAATTTGATATTTTACATAGATCCTGCAGCTAGAAAATAACATTTCCTGGAGCAAAGATCCTCACATCTTGCACAGAACTGAACTGTTACAGCCACTCATTCTCTCTGCTAGTGACACTTGAACCTGTTCAAACTCAGGTCCAAGTCAAACTCCACTGAGCACTCCACATATTATATGGTCATATGTGAAACCTTTTACTAACACTGAACTTTCATACCATCTATCCAGTTTAATTTTTTTATTCAGATTCTATAGCGCACAATTTTATGAATGGTGTAGCTTGTTTGTTATAAAAATAATAAATAGGGATATTAAATATAATTTTCCATTACGTAAAACATAGAATTACGGTAAGTTTTTTTTTTTTTTTTACTAATTTATTTTTCTTGTACCTCTTGTTTGAATATGAGGCTAAAAATACAACTCAAGTATGTTCCAAAATTGTACCTTTCCTGTTTTAGATTAGTCATTTCTGGATGCAAACTCATCAAGCCCAGCTACAAAGTCAGCTCCCCTTTGACTCTGTAGGTCTTGTAAGTGAGAGTTTTTGTGCGTCATACAAGATGTGTCCTGGCTCAAAAATGAGACAACACCAAAGCACATCCTTTTTCCAGACAATAGACCTGGTCTTCTATATTATGCCCACACAGCAGGCATCCACCACTCTGCAGAGAGCAGGAAGCTCCTCCAGCTGACCTGCTGCCTCCTCAAATATACAGTCAGAGGAAATTCCCGTAGGTAGTGGATATTCCCAAGTTAAATCTGTTCTCCTCTTTAGAGATTCAGACACAAACTGCTTCAGCAGACTCACATCAGTTGGAAATTATTTGTTGTGTCAGTACACTTTAGATGCCATCAACACATAAACCTAGCTTACTATAAAGTGTTACTAGCCCTTAAATGAAGGGGAATATGTTGTTCCACATAAAAAAATATTACTTCTTTTTGTTTGCTTTCTATGGAACATTAGCAGTCCTTTACAAGAAAATAAGTATTGCATTACTAATTATATGGTAAGTGCTAATTCCGTCAGTCGTGATAAAAGGCTGTCAAAGTCTACTAGACTTCCTCTACTGCTGTTAAAAAGCATCATAAACAGAAAAAATACCAAGCTTCTGGAACATCTACACTGGGACGTGATATAACCTACAGCTTCAATAAAACACACACACTCTATTGTGTTAGTTTAGAAATGAAAAAAAATCTCCTTTAAATTTCCCATGTCTCTCAGAGTCACTGCAAGTTCAACAAGATTAGATACGGGATAGCTTCCTCTCCCTTTAGCTGCTTTTTGTTTGCTGTAGGGAGATTGTGTATCAAAACAGCAGGGCTGTAGAAGTTGTTCTCATGTTTAATATTACATGCCTACTATGTAGTATGAAAAGAAAAGACATTTGTTTGAACAAAGAAAAATAGAAACATGTAGACAGATTGTATACTCACATGCAAGGCTCCTGGTATCTGTAAAACACTCAAAGAGCTGTAAAATTCACACCTCTCAGTCCAGAATGCCCTGACAGAATTGCCCATTTGGCACACAGATGGCACTCCTGGTGAAGTGTGGTGTAATTGGTGCACAACCATGGCACTGCGTGGCCTAGCAGCCAGGGGCACCACATTTTCTGGACAAAGGGCAGTACAGTTTTGGCTCACTTGCAGTTTGCAAAAGAAAAAAAATGTAGGCCATGATGCTGTGGCCATATGTTGTGTAACTCTTACACAGCCCATATGTCTTTGTGTATGAGGGGTCACCCCTTTTTGTGTGCTGTGTGTTATAGTGTGACACTGCCATTATGGATGAGTGCTGACAGCCGGTGGAATAGCCACAGACAGAGAGCTTGTACTTGTTGTGTTAACACTGGCAGGACACAATGATCTGCTACTTGTAAAGCAGGTATCGTCCTGACAAAACCATTATTGTCTTCACATGGTAATGAGGGCTAGGGAATGACTGGGAAATAGATTCAGAATAGGCTGGTCCTGGGCCATGGCTGGCCAGATTCTGGGGTGATGGTCTGGGAAGGGGGTTGTAGGCGAGGAGTGGGACATTAGGTTTGTTCTCTTGCATCACTGAGCATTGAAGAGTTGTCTTAAATTGTCACAATACAAATTAGCTAGGCTAAAGAATGGAAGCCACAGAAGACTGGGGGGAAACAGATGACAAGCCTGAACATTTAAGTCAAACATACAATAGCATTCTGAATCCCCACCTCCCTCGTCTTCCCCCTTCTCTCCTATTGCCCTCATCCTTCTCTCTTTGCATAGTGGGATAAAAAGAAGCGGGTAAAAGAAAACAGGGCCTGTTGTCGGTGTCCTCCAATGATGCAAGCAAAAATACAAGTCAATAGAGCAATTCATTAACAAATCAAAGTCCCAAGGGCTTGCAGGCAGCATGGCTGGGTTCGTGAAAACCCTCCTTCAGAATGGAAACCCATATGTTGGGGTCAGGGTGACACCCCTCTCCACAGTGTTTACCATTCAGCACAGTCACAGTCGGTAGGGTCACAACTTTCTAACATGTCCACTGAACAGAATTTCCATATTGTTCATGAAAATAAATACGTCATTGAACCTCTCTTTCTTCCCATCTATATTGCATTGCAGTTACTGTGTTTTTAGTCCAAAGACTAATTGGATGTGTTTTAGATGCAGTTTGGGAGTCAGAATAGGTTCTGATGTTGATGCTGTTAGACAAATATTGACGTAAGGACCTTAAAACATATACTCAACCCAAGATATGTCCTTTTTTTTCTAGTTTCTAGTTTCTATTTACCAATAACATCTAACACTATCACTCCTTATATATCATCAGTTATTATTGGTGTTCTTTGCCTTTTTGTATCTACATGTAGTACACATTTCAAAGTACTTTTAGAACTCTTGCAGCACTAGTGATGGTGTTGCTTCATTAGAACGTGAGGGCTGTACCGATGGCCACTTGTAAGTATGAAACCCATTGAGACAGTGGTGACCCACTGAAGAGAATTCCAGCCTGAGGGCACTTCACATGACTCTTTCAAATCCACACATATAAAGCCCTTTATGGCCTGAAAGTGGCCCCACAGAATGGGCGATACAGAGCCCTCTGAAAAGCCCAACACGATTGTCATGGATATTACACGACGTGAGCAACAACGGACCGAAGAGACAAGTGCTGATCGGGAACAAAACTCAAGCAGACTTTTCTGTGAGGCGGGCCAGGGAATGCTGACAAGCTGGTGAATGGTCTGTTTAACCCTTTCAAAGAAATAGGGGGGCTCACTGAAAACAAATGCATTCTGATAGACTTTGTAGGCACTGGGACATAAAAAGTACACTAAACCCCTGCAAGAGAACCTGGCAGAAGGCACAAGACGAAAATAAGATTGGAAAGGTGGGAATGTGATTGTGCCAGCTTCCATCAGCTTGACTCTTCTTTTTTCCCTTAAACACTTCTCCTTTGAGCTCAACAGAGAGATGATTTAGGCCTTGACTGGGCTCAAGTATTCATTTTGACTCAGTCCATTTACAGTTTTAGGACAGGCAGTTTGTTCACAAGAGCTGCTGTGTTTGATCAAGAATGTCAGTCTTAAAATGAATGTTATTTCTCTGGCACTGACAATCACTTATTCAGTCACCTAAAAATCTTATTTTTTTAATAAACACAAACAATGGTGTAATTTGCATGATAGGTACACACATAAGTATCTTTCCACTGTGAGATTTTACCATCCTGATAATAAAAATATGTAATAGCAATGTCATAGATCAAAAACAAAAAAAAAAAAAACAGTAATCACAGAAGCAAATGCTTTACTTTGTAGTTAGACCTTGCTCCAAAACTGATCTTGCTCCTGCTGATTTAAAATTGGGGCATATGACAGTTATGGTGCTGTTAATTGCAAAACTACTCAGCATTGCTAATTGTTTCACGGGTGAATGAAATAAGACTGGCAGGGGTACTCCATCAGTGTGATGGTAGTAGTATTTGCCTCTGTGGCACACTGCTGTGTCACCTGTGGGCAAGCGATATAAATCTCAACACATATCTACTCAATGAGTTGTTCAAATACAAAGTAATGGGAATTTGTGACCATACAGAAATATAAACACTGAGCATATTTCTAATTAATTTAACTTTTGCAAAGAAAAAACAAAAATAGCAACATAGTTTAAAGAAATCCATTTTCAGTCCAGCTTGTGTGAAAATTGCATATAAATTGTGCCACTTATACGTTACTGTATGTTCAAATATGCCCACATGCCTAAACTTAACATGAGTTTTCTCCGGCAAACTGTTACAGCAAGGCTGTCACCCTCCAAACTCCCTCACACAGCCTTCTCAAAAAGGATAAAAAAAAACTTCTCCAACAGAGCTCCTGCGTGCTGACGGTAATCCTGAACTTTGGAAACTGCAAGGGGGGAAGAGAAATGTGCTTAGTTCAGCTCCTTCTTGTCACTGGGTGTAGTTTGAGTGGGAGCAGACATGGCTGCCATTGTGGGAGCGTTCTGTGTTGCTGTGTTTGTGTCAGGAAAAGCTTTCAGCAGCGAGCATTGTGACAGTGAGGACGTGTGAGGTGCATTGAGATGTCCTCATTCTAGGAATACTGCCACTGCCGCCATGAGACCAGCCAATTATGCCTCCAGCATGCAAATGTCTTGCAGAGAGAGAGACAGAAAGAGAAAGAGGGAGCATAAGACAAAGACACAGTGGGGTCTGTGAAGGTTCTATGTGTGTCCTAGTCAGACTGAGACTGTTGTTTAATTGCCATGTTTACCCAGCGACTACAGTCCATGTCATTAGCACATAGTGTAGTGTCATTTGTGTTGTCACACCACTCCGCAGCACCATGGGGTCATTATTGCTCGACTGGCATGAGCGGAGAAAATTGACATATTTTATGTGGGGATCCTGATACACTTCATGGAGTTGTTTTTTTCATGCACTTTCAAACAGCCATGGGGCCAATTAATTTTTGACCAGTCCACATCCCAGGGACTGCTGTTTCTTTTAATGGTCTGGTTAGCTAGCTCTCACATGTCACTGTGCATCTGATGAGACAGATAACTGCAGTCTGTTTTACCAACAATTAAATAGCTGAAAAATAATATTTATATTTATTAGAATTGTAAAAAATCAAAATTTATGTAATTCTATACATATTTTTTTATGTAAAGTTTAGCAACCAGTTATTTTTTAAACATATATGCTATTTATTGTAAACTACGGTAAAAATATTAGTAAGGCTTGCAAGTATGAACTAAATGTTTGAGCACATATTCATATATTTAATATTTTAATATGTGTATTCTGTTTACAATATTCTGACCCAAAAAGATAATGCTAAAAATTAATCATTAATAAAGAGTTTTTTTTATTTTATTTACCTGTCATGCAGCATGCCACAAACAAATACAGAGGTAAAAGGAGGGGGAGAATAAATACAAAACATGAAGTGGGAGGCACAAACACCCTCTTGTATCCCTGACTACTTGGTCAACACAGGTGGCAGATTCACAGGAAACAGATTTAATTATGCTCCTGGTAACAATGCTTTGTCCTTACAGCGGCTGACATCACCGTTGACAAAGGCCGCCGGTGCATTCTAATCAGGAAACAAAATGCCGTGGAGCGTCCCAAAGCCCTGTCGGAGAATCATTAACCGGCCACCTTCCAGGAAAGAGGGAAAACAACAGAGGCGAGCACCGTCTTGACACACAGTACAATACCATCAGGCAGACAGAGCTTATTTTCCACCCTGGAGACTGAAGTCCACCAAGGGGAGAGGGAAGAAACTGACCAACTGATAGACAGACAGACAGAACGACAGTTGGGTTGCCCTGCCTGGTTGTCCCACCAGGGCTGAGCCTAACAAGGAGGCTGACAGGCTGCAGCTGGGTCCTGCCTAACGAAGGCGGGGACATTAGCGAGGCTCTGCGTCTGTCTCATTAAAAGACACCAGCCCACCTTGATTTCCACACACGCTGCCCACTTGTGTGACAGCTCAGTGTGCCACCAGCAAGCGAGGGAGAGTGGCGTTCAGGAGCAGTGTGGGGAAGGTGACAGGAGGAGCTGTTGACATTACAGCATGGGGAGGGATGGGGGTCAAATGTAAGGTTGACCTCTGTCTCAGGGACAGTGATGACCTCGTTAGGGGCCCTTGACAAAAGTGGGACTGCATGGCTGAGTGTCACCACTGTCATAGTACACACAGGTTGGCTGACATGGCAGTCTCTCATTGCTGCACCTCCCACCGCCTCACTATGACTAGTCTGTAGTGCTGACACAGGGGCGGTCGCTAATGAGCATCAAAGGGCCTGTCCTTCAACTAGTAATGAGGACAGGTGACGACAATATCACATAATAACAGAACCTGGAACATGAGTCCAGACAGTAGAGGCCAGAACAGGATGAGAGGAATGAATATAGCATTTTAGAGGACGGGCATTCAGTGGTTTCACCTGAATATATTAAGAAAACTAATAAAAAAGACATTATAAATTACAATATACCTCATTTTTAATAGTTTTCTCAGCAGTAAAAATGATTTCATCAGGCTGATAAAAACACACAGTTCGAGCAAGAGTTCATAATTATGCGAAAGGGTCCCAGTGCAGCAGTATTACACCCCCTGGTCTCTACTCAAATCCATATATTCAGTTCCGCAAGTCCTCTGTGTGGGTCTCCAGAGCTCGGTTTAAGAGGATGAATAAAGTGATGAAGTGCAGGTCACATGTCTGTTTGATCCAGTGATAACGAGGGGGCTGAAGAAATAATCTATCAGCAATAATCCCTGACTCAGGAGACACCTCGGCAATACGCAAGCTTGCTTACACGCATGCATGCAGATGACAGATGCACACAGAGGCCCATATCCGACACACACTGACACTGATCACCATATTCAGCAGGCCTTCATTATCACTATAATGTGAAGCAGGGGAGCCTGCAACTAAAATGACCAATTATTCAGCATCAACTATATCACCCCTCTTTCACTCACTGGGATTTATTACCATGAGATACTGTGTGAGTTTAAACGGCTGTAAACAGAGCATGGACAGGTACACAGATAAGGCTGTTTATTGTTTGGAAAGGTACAAGGAGAGAACTCCGCACCACCAGGGACCTTTCTGAATCTTCGTTGAAAAGGGAGCACGTAAAACACACAGGGTAGGTTATCAAGAAAAACACCCATAAATCATTTATAATGTGTACCATAACATTTCCCTCTCTTCTTTAGTCACAGTGAAGGGTAGGGTCCCATTTCTTGCTTGGGCTGTGTAAAGATAATCATGTATCTATTTACATTTCCCATAAAGGAATATGGAGATGAGCTGGAGAGTCAGCAGGGGGTTTCTCACAGACACCCACATGCACTCACGCTTACACTGGGGGATAAACACATGCACACCCAGACACAGTCACAAACATATTTGACTTGCCATGCTGTCACAATTGGAACATTTTGAACTATCACAGATTTAGATTAGAAGCTGTCAGTGTTTTTGTTGCAGCCACTGTTCACAAATGAAAGGCTGAGGCGAAGCGAATGAACAAAACAACATCCTAATGATTGTTTATACAGTGGAAACATGAAGCAATTTTGACTGATTATCGGGACAATGTCTGCCGATGATGCCATTGTTAGTGTACAGGCCGGAATGAGATTTATAAAAAAAAAAGACTGATTGAGAACAAAGCAAAGACAGCTGAACCCATCATATTTTATTCATTACATAAATGACATATTAACAAGAGAAAATTCTCATAGTTGCTTTACTTTATTGTATAAGAGCTTTGTTTGGCAGATTGATAAAGTGATAGTGCTTTTATGAATATCAATATGTTGTGATGGGGGTGTTGAGAAGTCCTTAGCCAAGGTCACTTATTTGTTATGACAACACAAACCATGATAACTCACTAAAGTCAGTAAATCTGTTGATGAGTCAAAATTTGTTGCTCAATTTGTTGCTCATCTTACAAATTATGTGTAAATGTAATAGACTGGTTCTACCATCCACAATCCTCATCATTGTCAATGTGTGATTTTCTTTTTAAAATGTTGTCTATACGCTGTCTTTGACGAACTACACAAAAAAGTGTGGCTTATTCTAACAAAACATATGAAATAATAATTTATCACAGTATATTGTTTTGTGTACACCATTAAATTTGTTTTTTGAGACCAACTTATTTATATTCCTGCTTCCTTTTTAGTGACCCTAAAAATATCAATGTCAACCAAAGTGAGGTATGTGTGCAGAGTCTTTTCCAATTGACCCTGTGGCTAGGAGCAAAGCACTGTAAATGTCTGAATGCAGAATCAGGTGTTAGAAAATTGTTTCACTCTCCTCCATTCCAAAGAAGCATTAGAGACAGAAGAAAAGAAGAGGGTGGAAATGTTGACCTGGACTCTGTGCTCTGTGAATGAAAGCATGAACACATCCAGGCACTAAGAAGAAAAAAAAAACCTAAGCACAGTACAGTTTCTTTTTTTTTTTTACTTTTTCTGCTCTCACATATTCCAGCCTGGTTCAGGGGGATGTTATTTCAAATAATTACCGGTGGCCTCTCCCCGTCCCCAGTGGCTGCTGCTTTTGTGCGAGTAGAGACAACAGAGGGTCACAGCGGAGGGTCCGCTTGAAGAGGATGTGAAAGTGTTAGCAGAGAATGGTAGTGGAGTTGGTGAAGGGGACATGGAAGATCTGAGACTAGCCTCCTATGGCCCTGGCAACAGCTCTTAATTAACCACCCAGGTATTCCTGAGCCTCACGGCCCACTGCCCAGCTGGCCATATGGCTGGAGTTGAGCCATAGCCATAATTGCCAGGGGACATGCTGCATCAAAAAGAGCTCAGCCAACATAAAGCTTGTGTAAATTATTTTTAATGGTTCCCTTCTGGCAGGAGTGCGTGTTTGTCATTTAAAGAAAAAAAATAATACGGGCTAAGCAAATTATTCGTCCTTGACCCCTCTTTTCCTTACACTTGCTCTCTGCTTGACAGTGTGACCTGTCTACCTAATTCTAACTTGTCTTAAACACACACACAAATACACACATATGCAACCCCCCACCACACACACCATTAGCACTGCTACACTGCTAAGCTATTCCCCTTTTCCCCATTGTTGAAATGAGTGGTTATAATCCACAGACTGAAGTTTTTATTTTTTGTGGCAATTTGAGATTGAAAAAATGTAAAGAGCAATACATATTATTATTATTATTATTATTATTATTATTATTATTATTATTATTATTATTATTATTATTATTATTATTATTATTATTTCAGACAAGTAGGTATTTATCTTTATTTCTTCAGCCACTTTAAAATGACTTATTGGTGTTTTACCCAATTACTGGTCATCATAATGCTCTGAATCTAAGACAATAAATTTTAGCGTACAGGCCAATATTTTTTTTTTCTTTTTTATAAATGTACTATAAAGGTTCTGATGGAGCACAATTAGGTGCTTAAAATGTACTTTCTATATTTTGTGTTTTATTTAAAACTTGTTCCATCCTAACATCAAACATGATATGCTGACATCTTGACTTTCAAAAACAAGAAGAAAAAATAAGATTTGGCCATTGGTTTATAATTACCTAATCTGTTGTTCTAATGGTCTTTCATGAACAAGCATTTCTAAAGGGATGACAATTATGTTGAAATTGAGTCCATGTCTGTCCTTTCTTCTCTCCTCTGCCCACCTCCTCCCCTTCCACCTCCTTCTGTCTGTTTTTCTTTCAGTTTGGATTGCTAATCGTCCCAGGAGGGGTCCAGGAGGGATAAAGTAGCACCTTGTTGCCGTTTTCCGCTTGTGTTATTTTTGAATCGTTCTTGTACAGGGATGTTGTTGTGAAGAAGGGGAGGGTGGTGGGGGTGACAGTGTTTGTTGGCCTCGAAGGTGGGTTAACACTGTCGACTTCCCCCTGTCTGGTGGCTACTTACAATATGTCAGGAACACAGGCCATTTCCATGCCCCAGTTCCCCCCGCTGCAAGTCTCACGCCAGGCCATTGGCGAGATATTTTTTTGAGGAAGTGGCTAGCAATCTGGTCAAAGTGACCTCACATCTGCCCTGCTAATGAGAATGCTGGCCTCCTCCCAATTTGCCTCCTTTAACACCATCCTTACCCACACAGGTCACGTCCTCTGAGGAGCTGAGCAAACACAAAACAATTTCCACAAAGACAGAGACATGCAGAGACACGAATAGACATGCATATACTCAAATGAATGTACACAAAAGTAATATGAAACTATACATTAGCTTTAAAAAGCAGTAGCACAGGTTTTCTAAACAAGTATCCTGTTGAGATGCATGAGATCAGATATTGCACCAAAGTCTTAATGGCAATATCAATATGTTCTATCAATGTACAAGATGTAAACACTGAATCAAAATTGTTTGCATTCAGAATTGTGTTTATTCCTAAGATTTTATTTAATTTATTTCCATATGTCTGCACAGATAGAATGCTAAAATCCAATATTTTTCATTCAAAAAGGCTCAATTGGTTCTAACACAAGCGTTTGTACAACGTAAACCAATTGTCCTTCTCAATACAAAAAAAAAATATATATAGAAACAAACCTATGAAATCTAGTTACTACTTGGTCCAAACTCATATTTCATGAATAAGATGTACACAGTTAAAGGGAAATGAAGGTATAACTGCCATTAGAAGTCTAACATGAAAAATAACAGACATGCATTCAGTCCCCTCCCCTCTCTTCACAACATTTGAACTTGATTATATTTTTGATGGTGTTTTCTGAAAGTATAAATCGAACAATCAAGCCAGTATTGCCAATACAAACTCGCTGCATGAACTGGATGCAAAGGCAATTTATTTTACCTGCATTTTAAAAGAGATCCAAGTTGTTTGTCAGTTTTTACACCTAGTCCACTGAGAAGGGGGCAAAGGCGGCTCCTACACAGTTTTAATGAGCCTCACACAGTGAGACATGGAATGAGATATTCCCAGCACAGACTAATCTGAAATGGCCTAAAACAGCAGGTCCATAAATTAGGCAAACAACACACACGCCTGAAACAGAAAACACTTTGTAAAGCAACCTTTTCTGTTGTCACAGTAACTTGCACTTACCGGGATTGTATCTGTCAGACTCTTTGATTGACTCTTTGCCATTGTTTGGATCATTTTAAAAGTTAAACTAACTGTAGTTTCATAGCACATTTCTATCCAACCAGGATACGTTACATTACAATCTGTGTTCTCATTCACATAGCGCTCTACTACAGCTCTCTACAAAGCTAATCTCAAATTCTATGGAGACTAGTCAGTGCTTAAATCACACCCATACACTGATGGAACATCAGTCAATGTGTCAGTTCCTAAAGAAAAGAGCAGCCAAAAGAAAAAAAAAAAAGTTGTGTTAACACAGCAAAACTGTTTTGCCCATTAAGAAGTTTTTTTTGTACTTTTTTTCCCACTAAGCTGTAAAGTTTTACCATAGAACGTTTCTCCAGTTGAACAAACTAGCCTCACTCTGAGGTTAGAGAGGTGAATATGCGGTGGTGGTTATTTTAGGGCAGGCATTTTCAACTTTAGTCTTACCATCATTCAACCACTGTCTCAGTTCCTCAGAGACAGCTTCAATTACCACTCACTGTCAAAAATCCAGCGCATTGTTTTACACCAGCTAGTCAGTGCAACTTGAACAAATGACTGGAGACCGTGACCTCAGACAAAACAATTTTCTTTTCAAACTGATTTTTAAAAAAAAACAATAGTTTGGAAAGTGGAGCAAAGACGTGGAGATTTGCAAAAGGAAAAGTGGTTTTGTACAATGGAATTTGGGGAGTCTTTATAAATTCTGCTGACACTTTCTTCCCCAAAACTTTGCTTTGTCAGAGTATCCAGTTTGTAAGGTTTATGACTTCTATTGCAGTGTTGGTTACAATAAACTTATAAATAAGCAGGGAAGGCAGGGACATTATTTTAAAACTAAACACATATGCTCGGTTAGGAGCAATTATCCTCTAATGATGTTTAATTAGTACTTGAATAAACTTGTTTTCAGTAGAACAACCTAAAGGAGCATGCGAATGTATTGTTTACAGTGCCCTGTGATGACGTTTGTTGTGAATTGGTGGTTTGTAAATAAACAGAATGAATTTAAATTAAATATTTCTAATTACCTATTTCCTTTGTTATCCACCACTCTCTGTTTTTCCCAAAATCAATCCTTTTAACATCATGGAAAGAGTGGAAAGCCCTGGCTTCCCCTCTAAAGTCAAAAATGTGTTTTCTAACTCCTAGTATGCCAGATGTCTGGATTGTGGAATGCCATCTACAGATACACAAAGTTTTGGTCAAATGTAAGAACATTAAATGAAGCACTGGACATCATCTGTATATTCTGCAGTCTGCCTTTGCCAGTGAGAGTCATAGTCAGTCTAAGCTAGTTAAACACAGTGTGTATTGTGAATGAGTGTCTTTTTCTATGAATAAGAAGCTTATTAACTTAATTGTTACATGTCACCTAGCCTAATTAAGAAATACAGAAAAGGTCTGAAGAGTAGTCTATTGACCTTCTCATCACTATACGAGATAAAGAGAAGGGCTGGCTGCAGGCGTGGTGTCCAGCCTTGTCAAGGAAGGTGGGACATTTCTAACAAGAACAGTCAAGTGGCACCCAGAGCAGATGGCAAAGAAACCTTCTTAATAATTGGTTCCATTAAAGCTCTTTTAAAGTGCAACTCTCGGTCAGATAAGCCGAGGCACTGTTTCTTTGCTCATATTCTTGTCATGATAATTTAGCCAGGCTAAATGATGCCTGCCGAAGCTCTCAGACCTCTATTCTTGGACCAGACAAAAGAAATATCATTGAACCTGTAGGTTTCTGTAATCTGAAATTAGGCACCATTTCTACCGACAGTGGTTTGTGTGGGCCATTTCTGTTGTAAATGAAGATGTAAAAGGGTGATATGAGGAACAGATTAAAAAGAAAGACATAGCAATTTGACAAATAATTCTTTATATGTGCTCATTGAGCTCTCTGATCCAAGAGAAATGAGAAAATACTTGACTTGGACATTTGGACATCTGGACATTTAACGTTTTTTTTCATGTTTTTAGTTCCTCCTTTCTTCCCTAACCCTTCTTTGGTTCATTTCACTCGAGTGGTTATGCTCAGTAATTTTAAATACCCTTCTTCCCTACTAACCTACCTACCTTTGCACTACCTCATGTATTCAAAATATATTCAAAATGAGACTGAACAACATTCCTTTTTAAATCAATCTTTTTGGCAAAACCTTGCACAGGTTTGTTTCAAAATTATCTATGAATTTAACACAAATGACAGAGCAACATAAAAAGCTACTATGCCTGCTTTGATTACTTTTCAGACAATCCAGCTATTCAACTAGAAAGTAATTCTGTTGATTTGTAGATGTGTTTAACCATGACGATCACATGAAAGAGAGCATGGCAAAACATCAAAGCATCCCAAATACATTCCAGTTCCAAAACTAATTTCTAACAAAAACAACAACAACAACAAAAAAATAGTCTGACATCTTTTGAAAAGGGATTATTGTATTGTTTTGCTTGCACAGACAACTGAAAGCTGTTTTAGCAGACAAACACAGGCATACTATTTTTTTCCCTGTAGCTTCATAGCACCACAACAACTGATCACAACGACGACAAGAGAATGGCCGTGTAAACATCTCATCACAAAAGTACGAAGGCAAAATCACCACGGGTTTGTGATGATAGGTGATCAATGCTTTGAAATACAGCAGCAGGTATTGTCACATGCCAGACAGTTCTGTGCTTTAAAAGACTAAACACAGGCTGCTTCTTTAATATCTTATTTGCTAACAGACTCATTTAGATAAATCAATCTGAAAAAAATATTGGCCAGAGTTATACTTGATTTTTTATTTTTTTTTTTGCTTGTCTGATATTGCCAGCAGCCATTATGAAAAAAAATGCACTCTCTGCACTAAAAGCTGGGAAAATAGGCCTCTTTTAAATGTTGCACATTTAATATTTATCAGCTTTCTATTAGAATATATGCATACTCAAATTGTCAGCCCGTGTGATCTATCGCTCTGCTAAATTATGGTGCCACATAGCACAGAGAGAAGAAATTCATTACTGCTCAGGGCAATTTTCTCCCAAAACAAAAACATTTCATTCCAACGGAAAAGCCAAATTAATACTGGCTTTGCATGAACCCAGTTTTATTTGCCAAAGAACTGCCACTTTCTCACTCACTTCATCCTCTGGATGAAGGATGGAAGTTGAGAGCTGGGTAAAATGAGTTTTGTGCGTACACACGCACATCCAATTTCATTCGCTTACTTTCAGTCGCCGACAGATTCTCTTTTTTTTTCTTTCCCTTTGTCTTTCTTTCACAAAGTATGCCACTGTGCATAGTATATATTATTACACATGCAAGCATTTTATCTTACCTTACTGTGAGCTTTTTGTTTTCTTCGCTGCCTTGCATTTCTGACATCAAAGGGACATCTAGACTCAGTTGACTCTGGATGAGCCTGTTTGACGTCACTGCATTGTTGTGTCAAGTTATCACATCAGTTGTGTGTTTACCTTGTTTGATAAATCAAACCAAAACACCTGAACAACTGTGAGAGGAAAACAAAAAGTAAGGAAAGAAAAAAAGAGATTTGATATGGCATAAACACACAATGTATATATAAAGATATTAAAAGACCTTAAGAACTTACCTTTTGGCATTTATGAATAATGTTTCATCATTCTTTATCTTTGCACTTTGATTTTGTCTTATACGTAAACATTAAATCTTACATCATTTGAATCAAAGCTTCCCTTTAGAACTTTTATTTGTGGCATTCCACATTTGGAATATTTTTGTCTGAGTGGCTTTGTGCATTGCATGTGCGCATTCATGAGGAAATGAATGTATTTCTGGATGGGTTTGCTTGTCTTATAATGCCACCTGATTTATGTCCTTCCTCATAATCAGGTATTTGTTTATGGTTCAAACATAAAAGCAATCTGGATTATAATATGCATCGGTTAGAGTCACATGCTGCTATTTATTTGGCCATAAAGTCTTGGTGGAAAGTCATCTCAAGCAGGAGAGTGTTCCACATGCCAGGAAGGTCAGAGACACTTGTGNNNNAAAACATGCAAGGTGGGCTGACATCTGATTTGTTCAGTAGCTTTGAATAGCTGATGAATCTACAAAGCCCAGAGTCCTGTTAAAATTTTAATAAACATAACGGCGGTCTATTGACTGAAAGTGAAATATGCACATTGTTCCCGGTGCTGGCTGGCCCAGAATGGGGCAATCATGTTTGACAATGTGCAGTGCAAACCTTTCAATCTGAGTGAAGTCTTATTTTGCTGAATATTAAATATGAGCTCTATTCTGCATGTGTCAAGTGAATTTATAAAGCTACGGAATATTATTGCAACCAATTGACTTGCAACTCTCATCTCCATAAATATGATTCAGTAATGCATCTTAATATAATACACTTATAACTATAAAGGCTTGTGCA